>JAAGEH010000018.1:72547767-72626290 GCA_011751065.1 Lasiurus cinereus
CTTCAGTCTTCGCTCTGTGCCTGGATATGCAAATTAACCACCATCTTGGTTGGGATAATTTGCTCCTATTGGCTGGTAGGTGTGGCTTATGGGTCTAGCGGGAGGTATGGTCAATTTGCACGTTTCTCTTTTATTAGATAGGTAGACATTTGCAAATATCTTTAATACCTATTACCCTCTGTCCCTTCTTGGCAGAAACCCAAGCTTCAGTGAACCAAGCCATCCTGTTTGTCCAGGCCATCTCACTAGACATACCCTAGGTATGAGTGCATTTGCTCTCCACAACACAGCTGACTGAGGCTAAGGGAAGTCCCATCTGTGAAACTGATCAAGTTTAGGTTTCAGGGTTCTCACCTACATGGCCACTTCTAAGACGCCAAAAGGAATCCTAGCAATATGTCTATAGAGCCCTGTTTTTGTAAAAATTTTAAAATTAAATATTTTAACTAAAATTTGAAATAATACTCTTTCCACTCTAAATTCTTCAACGTAGTACTAGGAGGGTAAGTAAGTGGCAGTGGAGTAGCCACAGGCACTTTTAGGATCTAGCTAAGGGAAGTTGAGTTGTATATTCATTTGATGTAAGTTTAATAGAATGTGGTTTTTGTGGTTCACAATCACAACTACGTAAAGTTCTTACTAGCCACCCATGTCAACTTACAATGCTATGACACACAGGAACAAGACTCTAGGTCACACTCTGATGTGAATTAATCCCAAGGATTTAGAAGAACATGAGAAGTAAAAGAGCAATACGTTTTAAGTGACAGTGTCATAAAAATTACTCTGTGCAAATTTATTTAAATATTATAGCTCATACATGAGAAAAACTTCCTAGAGAATTTTTTGTATTTGACAACAATTTTAAACATTTATATATTACCAGTTATGAGTTGTGGAGCTGAAAGGAACTCTTCTAAATTAGTGTGATAAAAACAACAACAACAATGTCAATCATCCAGATGAAAGAAATGACTAAATTATCTTTCTATTATCCCTATAGAAAATATTGTCAGATATAGGAGGTCCACAAAAGTGTGCAACAAAACTATAGGGAAAAAGTAATAAAGAGGTGTGTTGGATAATTAATTAATATTACTTTCCCCTAAATTTTATGTTTATGGTGTTTATGTGCTTTAATAATAATTTATATTTCAATTTAGTGAATTTGATTTCTTTAAGAGACAGAACAATTCGAAGTTTGTGTTTTATGCCAGTTTTCAAGAAATTTGTCTATTTCATCTAAATTGTTGAACTTGGCAGAAAGTTTATAATGGTCTCTTAAACTTCATCCACAGGGTCTGTAATATTAATCCTTTTTTAATTCTTGGAATGGTGTTTTCTGTTGTCTTTCTTTTTGTCTTGAGCAATCTAGTGAAGGGTTATTCAGTTTGGGGATATTTTCTAACATGTTTTAGCTTTGCTCACATTCTCTGATTTTGTTTATTTTTCTATTTTATTGATTTCTGCTTTTATATTTATTACTTACTTTATTATTACTTCTGTTGGTTTGCTTTGTTCTTTTTAAAAAGCATTTGAGATAATGAAATAAGAAATTATTTTTAGATAGCTCTTTTGTAATATAAGAATTTAACATTACAAATTTCCTTCGAAGTACTGTTTTACTGCATCCCACACATTTTGATATGCTAAAATTTTATTATCATTTAGTTTAAAGTGTTTAACAATTTCCCTTATATAATTTTGATTACTGTTGCTATTAGTGTGAAGCACAAGTAAACCATGTGCCCTACTTTTACAGCCAGTTTTTGGTAATTAAATTTATTGATATAGAGGCAGCTTTGGCACAAATTCTAATCATATGTGGAAAGAAGAATATAGGAGGAGAGATTATGCTCATATTTAGTAAATCCTTCATTAATAATAATTTGAGTTTTTATTTGTTGCTGCAGTTCTTAGGCAACTTTGATGAACTTGCAATAGGGCAAGTACAAAAATCTAGAAAACAATACAAGAGAATTTTGTTAATATCAATTTTAAATTAAAGTAATTCTTTGCTGGAAGATTTATCTCAGATTCAGAACAAGAACTACTCTAGGTTCATAGGAAGATTAGGAATGGTGGGAAATGGATAATGCTGTTTTTTAAACATTTTCATTATCCCTGATTACTCCCAACTCTCCTCAGCTTATTACTTTTTCCTCTGTTTTGGTATTTCTTTACTCTTCATTTACAGGAAAAGGAAGTATGAGAAAATTATATAGTTTTATATCCAAACTCTTTCAGAATCTGGTCAGAATATACCTCTTCATTTTTAATATATTGCCATACATTTTCTGTTCCAGCTTCCTTAATTTACTTCTTTACTCAAGTATTACCCTGTTCTCTCATGTTTGTTTTATTTTTGTTGTTCACTATGGAGTCCTTCGTGATCATTCCCTTTTTCTTAATTATTTTATGTATTCACTGTTTTTACATTTAGCAATTACAGCCATTATTAACTTTAAATTACATTATATAACATTTACATTAAACAGCTGTTATTTAATGTATATGTCTTTAATATTTTGCCCAAGATTTCCTTGCATTCTCGGTCTCTAGCACACTGAAGTGTTCAAAAAATGTTTCATGTGGTTACAAATGATGATTAATGTGATGAATTGCAAATCATCTTTGAGCGATTGTGGTTCACCTGTTTATTTTCCTTTATAGGTACATTTAGAGAAGAACAGAAATGCACATACCAATCTCTGATACAAGGTTACATCTGCAAACAGACTGACCAAGTGATCTTAATTCTTGACATTGTTAATGCCACTTGGACAATAAGGAAGTTATATCCTGTTGTTTCTGTGACTAGTGGTTTTGTGGACACCTTCAGTAGTGCAAATGCCAATACGTCCTGCTCTACTTCAGGGTCTGTATCTACTTTCTATTCCATTTTACCCACCAGGGAAACCACCAAGGTCTGTTTTGTGGATCAGACTCCTCATGTTTTGCGTTTTTTTCTGTTGGGGAACAAAAGTACCTCCAAACTTCTGTTGGCTATATTCTACCATGAACTCCAGAGCCCCCATGTTTTCTTAGGGGAAAGTTTCATCCCACCTATTCTGGTTCAATCAACTTCCTCATTGCTGGATGAATCTGTTGGTTCCAACTATTTCAGCATCATGGATAACCTCTTGTATGTTGTTCTACAAGGAGAGGAGCATGTTGAAATACGCTCAGGTGTTTCCATTCATTTGGCCTTCACTGTGCTGTTTTCAGTCCTAGAAAAAGGCTGGGAAATGGTGACCCTTGAAAGACTAACTGAGTTCTTACAGATTAGCCAAGACCAAATTAGATTAATTTATGATATGCCTGGCAATGAAGCAACCTTAAAAGCAATTGCTGACTGTGGAGCAAAAAGAAAGCGCAATTGCCCAACTGTACCTTGTACCAGTTATTACAGAACTGGTCAGCGTAGACCTCTCATGACGGAAATGAACTCATACAGGGTCCCCTCACCAACCATCATGGAAACTATGTCAAAAGTGATGATCATTGAAATTGGTGATCTGCCAACAGTAAGAAGCACTGGACTGATCCAATCCTTATCTAACAATAAATTACAGGATTTGGCTCACCAGGTTATCACTGCTCAACAGATTGGAATACTAGAGAGTATGCTGAATATGACTATTGGAGCCCTACTAGTGACTCACTCAGTGGGAGTCATTGGCTATGGGTAAGTATTAATTATAATAACTTAAATTAGGGCTGATTTCTTGGGTACATATTGTATATGTCAATCTATACTGAATTATGTCATCTTTCTGTTTCTTTAGGCAAGAGTAAAAACTTAAGGAGCCATTTGTAGACTTAAATTCTCAACATAAAAATTCTCTGTGAAATCTATTTCTATATTTATGATTATTCTATTCTTTAGGTAATCAAAGACATTATATTTTGGTACTTTAAAGTGAAAAGCATGTAGGAAGAGATTTTTCTAAAGCCACTTGTTTTCACTTCATTTGATCATTTATTAGTGCAAAGAATTTAGGCAGTAGGCTAGATTCTGGGGTGTTCAGGTGAAACAGATATGAACAAAAACAGGACCTATTACCATTCCATAGAGTTATGAGCTAAAACTTCAGTCTCGAGGGTGGGAAATGATAATAATTTTGCCTGTAGGTACTAGGGATATACTTATACTTTGGAAAATGTTGGAGTGAGGATCAGGAGTTTACTAGGCTGAAGCTATGACTCTGATTGGGCTTTATTTAATCTAAGATTCTAAAGTTCTGAAAGGACACCTTTGTCAAATTGTGTGAGGCAGGAGCATCAATGACGCCAAACATGTTCTTGGCATAGGCCTGTGTAGGATCTGTAATATACTTTATGCTGTGTTATTCTGACTCTATAAGCTTGTATTTTGAAGTTCTCTACTAGATTCCCATTCAATACACATTTCAGAAGTAAATTTATCAAAATGTTTCCCTGATCTTAGTAACTGAAGTCTGTGAAGCACATTTTAAGGAAAGGCAGGGGTACATTACTCTCAATTTTATAGACTATGTTAGCAAAGGAATGGAGCCCAAGTTCATCTACAGCATCTGCCATGAGGTCAAGATTGTTGGAGTCCCAAGCTCCATTTTTTAAATACAAAAGAACCAGCCTGAGAGACAATGTGAACTTGGCATAATACTTAGAAAACATACAGAGTGGCCAGATTATTAGGATCTCTGAATGCATAATAATCTGGCCACTCAGTGTGTGTGTGTGTGTGTGTGTGTGTGTGTATTAGAGGTCTGGTGCATGAATTAATGCATGAGTGAGGTTTGACCAGCCTGGCCAGGGGGAGGGAACATGGGCAGTTGGCTGGCATGCCTGCTGGTCAAACTTCTGATCAAGGGGACAATTTGCATATTAGCCTTTTATTATATAGGATATACACTGAGTGGCCAGGTTATTATGCTTTCAGAGATCATAATAATCTGACCACTCAGTGTATATAAAACTAACCACCTCACAAATGCCTGTTGCTTGGTTGTAGAGGGCTCATCATGAGCAATATGAGTAGTTCGTATAAACTTGTCCTGCCATTGGAAATATGAGCTCAAACCCATGCACATGTTGAGGAGATATTGGGTCCCTGAAATAGGAAACTTATTCAGATTCTGAGCTATATTACTCAGTGACATATTAGAGCATTCATATTCTTTTAGATTATGCTGCTGTTGCTTCTTTATCATCTTTTATGTGGTAATGCTAATAAATAAGCAATTAATATTAAATGGGTATTAGTAACTCCTGTACAATCTCTCTTATGAATGTGCAAGTTATTCTAAAGTAAAAAGCAAAAAGTAATATCTTTACATGTGAGGCATATTCAACTAATACACTGATTGCCTTTTTATTCACAGAGCAACATATTTATATGAAAGCTTAGCTACTGTTTTTGTATTATATGTTATGTCTTTACAATGGAGATAGGCGTTCCTCTTTCCTACAGTACATTTATATTTATAGAAGATATAAATAGAAAACTCAAGCATTTTTTCTGGATTCTGCTTGAAGAGTTGGGAAACTGTTGGCTTAGAATTAAAGTATGCTCCTGGTTGCATGATTGTACAAAACCTATTAAATTTTAAATAGTTTTATCAGCCACCAACCCTTCAATATGTTATTGATTTATTATGATATTATGCATAATAATATAAGAATCATGAATCTGAAAAAATATGCTAGCACATATGAGCTTATGTTTAAATATGATTTCTTTCCTTTAGCCCAATTTAATTTAGATCCCTCTGAGTTCTTTTAGTGTATCAGATATATGAGTGATTAGAGAGAAAAAGAGATATTCCACTGCTAAATTTTATTTAGATTTTACCATACTGAGCTTTTCTAATAGGTTGACATTTAACAATGACTGATTTTTATATTATATACAGTGTATTTTTAAAAGTCTCAGTGAATATTTAGCTTTTTACTAGAAGGAGGGAAATTTCAAAGAGTAGAAGCAATGGAAGTATAACAGAGGAAACCCAGCAAAGAGAGCAGACTGAGAACAAGTTTAGGTACATGCACATATGTGTGTGGACATCATTTTATCATAAGAATATGAGATGGCTTCAGAAAAAGATTGCCTTTATTGCCCACAATCTGTTGTAACCACTGTGTTTTCACTTTGAATCAGATATTTCTGATTTAATAAGGAACCCTGTCTATTATTGCATCATTTTTCTGTGGGAATGTATTATATTCCCAATATCTCTCTATTCCCCTAGTATTTTAAGAAAAAATTTCTTAAAATTTAGACATAAGGCTAAAAAGCAAATAATATGAAGATAAGCATAGGCTGCTTCTTAAGAATAACTGAATAAATATCTGCAGAAAGAGAAATGCTTCATCCTAAGGGATTGAGTGAGAATTAGCAAGGTTTCCCATGGTCCTAAGAATTGCATTGTGGTAAAAAAACAAAACAAAAAAAACCCCTGAAGCTCTGTATAGGCCCCAAGGCCAGTCCTGTTCTTTCAACTTGGATCATACATTAACAACATAATGAACTGACTTTGAGAGAGCAGAAATTAGTCTAGGGACACATGGCTCTCAATGAAAAAGCACCAAGCACTATTGTTAATGGAATTTGTGCATTTCAACAGATTGAGGCCATATCAAATATCTACAGTACTTTTCAGGGGGACTATTTCCTGCTTTCAAAAAGCTACCAATGTCTGCTTTGTGGGGAGAGATGAGAAGCTATCTACTTTTTAATTAAAATAGTGCACAGTTGCCGAAACTGGTTTGGCTTAGTGGATAGAGCATTGGGCTGGGGACTGAAAGGTCCCAGGTTCGATTCCCGTCAAGGGCATGTACATTTGTTGCGGGCACATCCTCAGTAGGGGGTGTGCAGGAGACGGCTGATAGATGTCTCTCTCTCATCGATGTTTCTGGCTTTCTATTGCTTTCCCCTCCTCTCTGTGAAAAATCAATAAAATATTTAAAAAAATAATGTACAGCAAATAATTGGGCTCCCCTAGTGTTTATCTAGAGGCATCTGGATTTAAGCATTCTTGCTTGACTTGGCCAGTTCCATGAGCCTGTTTCTCATCTTTCAAAACTTCGTTGGCCTTTGTTATAAGTTTTTCAGTTTCCTCTTGGCTCCTTTATCCTTTTTGACTTACACAATTTTTATTCATTTTTCTTATTTTAAGTAATTTCAGTGAAGTAGAGGGAATAGAGATATACCTATGTTCAATCTGCCCCCCCCTTTTTTTTAACTAGGGCTTCCCCATGAAAGTTTTAGTTCTATATTTTATCTTTTATCTGAAATTCTGGAAGGATAAATTTTATATTGCTTCTTTTTCTTTTGGTAGCAACTTGAGTTTTGCTCTCAAATTTCTTTACCTTCTTTCTCTTCTTCTCCCCCCTTCTACTGCTTCATTAAAAAGTATTTGTCATATTTTAAAACGAAATACATTTTTTTTTTTAGTGGAAGTGTAACTATTGAAATGCCAAAGCTATTAGTGGTTGGCAGAATTTCTAAATTGACCTCTCCTTGACTTGCTGTCCTAATCCCAGGAACCTATGAATAGGATCATGTGAGCCCTTTCACCTGCTGTAGCAAATAAGAAGGCAGGGAGAGTCACCATGTGAAAAGACTTGAAGGGTCGCTACTTTTAAGATGGATGGGAACACATGAGAAAAAGAAGGTGGGCTCCATGAATAGGAAGTAGACATTGGCTAACAGCCAGCAAGGAAATAGGGACCTCAATTCTATAATTACAAGTAAATAAACTCTACAACAATCTGAATGCATTCGGAAGTGGATTCTTCCCCAAATCCTCCACGCAAGCATTGAATTTAATCAAGCCTGTGTGGACTCTTAACCCACAACCTAGAGATAATACATTTGTGTAATTTTAGGGAACCAAATTTGTGTGATCTGTTATGCAGCAATAGAAAATGAATATGCCCTCTCACACAAAGCTCCTTCTCTATGACATTGCCACAAACTTTGGGCTCTGAAATGAGAGATACTGAGGGTGAGCATGACACTCTGGGAGTATGTATCTATATGTTTTTATACCTATCATGTGAATAGCCTTTTAAGTTCTCTTGTTCTGTGTAAGGAACAAGCTATGAAGATGACTCGAGACAAAGAAAACTAGGAGAGATCATCGGTGAGACAAGTCTATTGGCACTCATTCTCCTTTAGGATCTTCTCCAACCCTCCTGGACACCTGCTTTGTAGGAAATAGCTATTTGGAGTTTGCAAAAGCAAAATCTTTCTCTCAATAGGGGAGGATATTCTTAATTAAAACATGGGGCTCTTTTATAAGAACCTGATTTAGTAATGGCAGAATTCTGGTTCAGGAAGAGATTACTATATTGGCCAGCTTGTCTCTTTCCTCCTTCATGCAAAACCATGGCTTCATTGTCAAAGAATGTTTCTGCACCATTTCTTCTGTTCATAACTTTGTTAAGTTAGGTGGATGGCAAAATTGTCATAGTAGTATTTCATATATGTGACTTTGTGGGAAAATGAGATGCTCTGCATAAGCAAAATTTCCATTTAATTAAAAATTGCTCCTCTTATCACTATATTTTTAAAAAGCTTTCATCTCTTAAACTTGAAAAAACACACACACATTATCCAGCCTTGTTAAATGGAAAATAATGTATATCATTCACATTTTTATTGATGATTCATGGCCATTAGCAAAACTATCACTTATTCTACAGCCCCGTTTCTGCAGTGATGCCCTTAGGGACCATTGTACTTATACTAAATAGCCCTGGACTACTAAATGTTTGATTCTACTTCTGCATATTTTTTTCTGCTACTTTTCTTATAAATGTTATGTTAATTGTAATCATTGCTGCTGTTAACATATCTGAATCCAGCAGTTTCCCACCCACATACACATGTACTTCTAATTCCAAAATTGAACACTACCTTAAAATCAAGTAATTTATATTTATTGGTACAGATGGTGAAGTTATAGATAAAGATAATAAAGACTTATGAAAGCTTAATATTTTATATTACACAAACATTAATTGAACTGCTATTATGTCCAAAAGTTATATGGCTCATATGAAAATTTAGAGATTTTAAAATTAATAGGTAACCAAAAACAATAATACATTTATGTAACTAATTAATAAGAATGTTTTATTAAATCTCATTATTCTATATCTATTACAAAGATATCACTGATTCAGTATTACTGCTTAATCATTAATTTAGTTTTTTGTAAAATTGCCTTGAGTACATTTTTATATTTTTAATATTTATTAGGTATGAAGGGCTTGAACTTACTATTACAGTCCCAAGAATGCTAAAACACAGTGCCATGTGCAATAAACGATCATTATGTACTAACTGAAAATACTGAAATGTAACCTGCTTGGCTTCTTTGCCATTTTAATACTCTCGTGCAACCAATATCTTGTATTAAATCCCATTCATCAGAAAAATCTTGAGTGATTTGTTTTCCTTGTCTGAATTTGATTGCTACAGCACCCTAATACAAGTTGAAAATTAAAAAAAATATTGTGTATGATCTTAAAAATGTGTTCAGAGTTTCCATTATTCCAGATATTTATGCTGGGTTTATTATAAAATATTATTTTAAATGATGTACTAACTAAAATACTTAGGTTTTGACCTTTGATTTGACCTAGTGGGAAGCCATGCTGTGTTTACTCTGTGTCTGTACATACCGCTGGCACACTGCAACCTATATCTAGGTTACTCAAATCTCAAATCTCAATTTGAATTGAATAATTCCAAAGATTCTCAAGAGTTTAATAGTAAGTGTTAGAGAATAGCAGTAAGCACACCACCTGAGGAGTGTGCCAAAAGTTGAAATTAGCCAGGCCAAGATAAGGTGGCGGCTTTCCAGAGGTGCTTAAAGACCTAAGAGCAGAAGTAGTGCATGGTGGGTACTGATCTGTCTTAGGGTTACCATAGTAATATGTACTGGGTGCTTGCAATGTGCCACGTCTGGAAACACTATGCTATCATGCAGGAAGGAAACACTGGGATCATAAAACATTTCTTCTCTCTCAGAGGTTCACAGCAGCTAAGGGCATTTGGCTGGGTTTGATAGGGAATTTGGGATTATAAAAATATAGTAGTCCCCTCTTATTCATGGTTTTGCTTTCTGAGGTTTCAGTTAACCATGGTCAATCGAGGTCCAAAAATATTTAATAAAAAATTCCATAAATAAACAATTCATAAATTTTAAATTTTTTTGGTGTTTTAGTGGCATAATTTAATAAATGATGGAAAATGCTCAGGACACCCTGACACAGTTAATTAAAACATGGGGCTCTTTTATAAGATCCTGATTTAGTAATGTTGAAGGGCAAAGGGAGTGAGAAAGTATCTCTACCCCCTCCCCCCAACACACAAATCCCACTCACAATGCTTGCACCTTAGGTCTTGCCCAGAGCTAGCCTTCACCAATAGGATTTACTTGTTTATTTGATTACTGGATTTGTCATGCAAATATAAATAGTCCCCCCACCAACCCCTTTAGAGGGTTAGCAGTTTGGATACGCAAATTGAAAAGCAAGGGTTGAAGTGCATAGTGGTGATTTCTGAACTGAGAAATTTCTGAATTCTCTTTATCTTTCTTTTAGTTTACACTTAGCCTTGAAAGGGGTGGGGGATTCTTTCACATACTTGACTGGGTGTAGGAAGCTGTTAACTAGTGGTTAGAACTGGGAGAATTGGAGGGAACTTTCCTCCCCCATTTTTTAAAGTTTGGCTGTAGGTCTTTCTGCCTTCAGGCTACAGTCACATTAGTGGTTGAAAATTGGATAAGGACAGCACAATGACAAATCCAGGTTGCTTGCAATAAGTTGCTAATCCCTTTGCTTTAATATCGGAGCAGCATATAATGATGTTTGGACATCACTCCAGTTTACTGACGACCCCACTGGGGCCAGCAATAGAACCTTACAACTGTCTAACAAGGTGTCAGGTGACTCCCGTCGTCACAGCAACGGACACTGGAATCTAATCTTCCCTCCATCCCTTCTAGCACCCAATAATGCCTAGATTATATAAGTGGCCCATCATTGCTTGGTAACTTGAATCAATTAACGTTAATTCGCACAATGCTATGATGTATTGTGATCACTTTCATTTCAGGGAAGGGGGAGAAATTGCTATAAGTCACCTAAAATGAGGTTGTCTGTGGTGCTGAGGTATTAATTGGGTGTCCATATTAAATGCAAAAGGAGCCCCATCATGAAAGGAAAGTGGATGAGTGACTCTCTTGGCTGCTATTGACCTATCAGAAGAAGACAGTGCCCTTTTCCTTTGCTTTTATCTATTACAGTTTTCCCTATTGCGTGTCAAGTTGATGTATTATAAAAAATTCATTTGGTGACCTTTCACCCCCTTAGCAGATTAAACAATTTCACTTCGATGGCATCATTAACAGGACCTTGCATTTAATGATGATTTCTCTAAAAGGCCACGGAGATTCGATTTTAAGCTAACAGATTTATTGCACTATTATAACATATCGTAAAAAACTGTACCACCTACGGTCAGGTTTTAGGATAGAAACTGCTTAAGAGTTTATGTGGAGCTTAAAGTGGTATTACCTTGGGATATGCTGTAGCAGCAAGTCTCTGACCTCCAGTGAGATGCTGTTTACATTTAATAAGAGATGTTTGCTCACAATAAACTTTAAAGTGTGTCAGGGGCAGGCCTTTCAGCGGGTGTTCAGGCAGTTGGTTCCCATCCCTTCGTCTGCAGACATCAGTGTTTTTATGTCAGGATTTTGATGAGCCTTTCCATTTCTTTTGCCCACGCTGCTGGCCTAAATTCTGTCCTGCACCAGAAAGAATTTAAGAACTAGATTAGGGGAGAAATAGGATCTGGTAACAATGTTAGAATTTTCCAATAACCTGGGACCCACAGAAGAATAGAATTAATAGCATAGATTTTTTTTAAAGTCTCTTTTAAATTATTCCCTTTAAAAAAATTATAAGGGGGCATTGCCCACTAAGGTTAAGCAAACTAATAAATGTTGATGAGACTATTGTATGTTCAATTTCCAGTGAGCAACTGTACCTGTACCACAGGTCAGAGCCTTAGCTGGGAGATGACCAAAGGGAGCTCTTAGGACTACTCTGCCCCATTTCCCAGAATTCTCCGGGGGAGAGAAATGGATTTCTATAGAAATTTCCTAATTCATGATCCACTGCATTTCCTCTTTCTAGGGTTGGTTGTCACTTTTATCTGACATACACTTTTCATTCCAAATAAATAATTTATTCTTTTATCCTCACACGCATACACAAATTAAAATAAAAGGTTGGGAATAAAGTATCTGATTCAAGCATTTAATTGATGGCAGGATAAGCTACTTTTAAAAAAAAAATCAAAATTTTTTTTGTTAGACCTGACTTAAGTTGTATAGAGGATAAGTCACTAGTGATATATGATGTTTATCTTTTTTTTAAAATATATTTTATTGATTTTTCACAGAGAGGAAGGGAGAGGGACAGAAAGTTAGAGACATCGATCAGCCGCCTCCTGTACACCCCCTACTGGGGATGTGCCTGCAACCAATATACGTGCCCTTTACCGGAATCGAACCTGGGACCTTTCAGTCCGTAGGCTGATGCTCTATCCACTGAGCCAAACTGGTTTCGGCTGATGTTTATCTTTTATATTTCCATTTATATTTGCTAAAAATCTGTTACATGACTATAATATACTAGAGGCCTGGTGCATAAAATTTGTACATGGGTGGGGAGGGGTGTGTTCCTCAGTCCAGCCTGCACCCTCTCCAATCTGGGATCCCCTGAGGGATGTCTGACTGCCTGTTTAGGCTCGATCCCAGTAGGATCAGGCCTAAACGGGCAGTCGGACATCCCTCTCACAATCTAGGACTGCTGGCTCCCAACTGCTCACCTGCCTACCTTCCTGATTGCCCTTAACTGCTTCTACCTGTCAGACTGATCACCCCCTAACCACTCCCCTGCCAGTTTGATTGATGCCTAATTGCTTCCCTGCCAGCCTGATTGGCCCTAACTGCCCGTCCCTATAGGCCTGGTCTCCCCTAACTGCCCTCCCCTGCAGGCCTGGTCCCCTCCCAACTGCTCTCCCCTGCAGGCCTGGGTCCCTCCCAAGTGCTCTTCCCTACAGGCTTGATCACCCCCAACTGCCCTCCCCTACTGGCCTGATCACCCACAACTGCCCTCCCTTGCAGGTCTGGTCCCTCCCCCGCTGGCCATCTTGTGTTCACATGGGGGCAGCCATCTTGTGCATTAGAGTGATGGTCAACTTGCATATTACTCTTTTATTAGATAGGATAGAGGCCTGGTGCATGGGTGGGGGTGGCTGGTTTGCCCTGAAGGGTGTTCTGGGTCAGGGTAAGGGTTCCCTTGGGGAATAGGGTGGCCTGGGTGAGGGGCCTGTGGTGGTTTGTAGGCTGGCCACCTGCCCCTGGCGACCCAAGTGGAAGCCCTGGTACCTAGGATTTATTTATCTTCTATAATTGAAACTTTGTAGCCTTGAGTGGAGTCCATGACCATCCAGGGTGTATGGGAAGCTTGACTTCCTCCATTGCCAGGGAAACTCAAGCCTCTTGCTTGCTCTGTGGCCACAACCATCTTGATTGGGTTACTTGCTCCTGATTGGTTGGCGGGTATGGCTTGTGGTGTAGTGGAGGTATAGTCAATTTGCATATTACTTCTTATTAGATAGGATAGTACATTATAGGCTTGATGAGGCAATCCTATATAATAAAAGCCCAACGACCGAAGGGCAGAATGACCAGAATGACTGGTTGATCAGTCACTATGACATACACTGACCACCAGGGGGCAGACACTCAATGCAGGAGCTGCCCCTTGGTGGTCAGTGCAGTCCCACAGCAGGAGCTGCTCCTCAGAAGATGGGTCCACAATCACTCAGGGATGAGTGGTACTCCCACAGCAGGCCTATCCCCACAGGCCACACCTCCCCACCAGTGCATGAATCCCATGCACATGGTCCTCTAGGAGATATATAATGTTTTTTTCTTAAATATGTTTTTATTAATTTGAGAAAGAGAGAGGGAGAGAGAAATATCAATAAGAGAGAAACATAAAACAGCTGCCTTCTACATGCTTTCTACTTGGGATCAAGCAGGCAACCTGAGCATAGGTGACCTTTTCATGCATGGGATGATACTTAACCAACTGAGCCACACTGGCCAGGGCTATAATGTTCTTTTAATAAAGCTATCTTGGTCATCAAAAATACCAAAGCTCTTGGAAAAACATATTTTAAGGTATTGAATTATATAACCATTTTATTTTATTGCTAAGTCACATCAGCAATTAATGTGCTTAAGAGAGATGAAAAACAATATAGCTCATTGGTAAATTGTTCTAGACCTTGGTCATGCATGTACTATTTGTAAGACCTTTAGCAGGTTACTTTAGTCTTTTTGGACCTCAGTTTTTCCATCCTAAATAATAAAATTCTAATATGCAAATTGACTGAACAGCTGGTTGCTATAATGTGCACTGACCACCAGGGGGCAGATGCTCAACACAGGAGCTCTCCCCCAGCCCACAGGCCCCAGACCAGCCAAGGTCGGTGCCAGTGAGGGCCCACCAATTGCCCTGCCAGTTACCCCATAGATCGGCCCTGATCACCAGCCAGACCTAGGGACACTACCCATGCATGAAGTTTGTGCACCAGACCTCTAGTATTTAAATAAGAATACCTACCTCATAATGTCATTTTAAAGATGTGATGAGTTTATACAAGGAATGCTTAGAATAGTACCTGATATACAGTTAGTACTCAGTATAATAATGAGTATTATTCTCCCCAAAGGCTTCATTCAATTAAAATAAAATAAAAATCAGTTAATTCCGCGGTTATTTAACCTATTTAGTGCAAGCACACCATGGGGATGACAAGTATGCAAGGGCTGTTGTGAGGACTAAGTGAGCTATTCCATGTCTAACAGCTGTGCTGGGGCTTTGCTCTCAGCCATCTTGTCTCAGCTCCCAGTGATGTCATTATGGTATCAGAATCAGCCATGGAGAAAGTATTCACACCATGGAAACTGGAAAACACTAGGCATCAGGGTCTTTGAGAAGAAAGCTGTTTCACTGGCATACTATTGACCACATCCCCACCTGTCTAAGTCTTATAATCTTATAAATTCCTTCACTGGGGTCTTTGAGGGGTTTCTATCATTAAGCTGTGATAGAAATACAAGTTGACAATTAGCACTTCAGCCCCCATCCCCTCACACCCAGTTCATTCTTTACTATGGCTTAGCAAATATATATATATATATATATATATATATATATATATATATAAATCCCAAGCAACCAGAATGATGAACCAAGTGTAATGACTGGAACAACTGGTCACTATGATGCACACTGGATGGCTTACCCCTGATCATTCCCCCTTCTGATCAGGATTAGGACCAGTTGGCCAACTGCCTGTGGCCCCAGCCATCCCCATCCCCTGATTGACCCCGCCCCCCTTATTGGGGGTGGGGGTGACCTACCTCCTACATTCCCTCCCTCAACCAGCCCAACCCAATCAACCCCCATTGAGGTGGGCTGGCCAACCCCCCCCCCCACCTGTGCATGAATTTGAGCACAGGGCCTCTAATGTTAAATAAAGACATAATTATTATTTAGTTAGTTACAATATAATGTTCACTACAAAGTGTATTATTTTCTAGATTCAAAGGCAGATATTTTCACTTCTAGTAATGGATTTTGACAAATCGCTTCTACAGTAATATTTGTAATCTTATGGCTGTATTCCATTTTGTTTCACATGTGCCAGAAATACAAGCAATTTTAAAACTGGGAACTCGATATATACTCGGCCCTATGCTCTTTCAGTCCTAATCCAGCCTTCAGATGGAGAAGTGGGAAAAGAACTTCCAGTACAGCCACAGCTCATTTTTCTGGATAAGCAGGTAATTTGTTCACAGGTAACGATCCTTAAAGCTGGGTATCATGTACTCAGTGCAGATTCCATTGTCATGGTGCATACTTACAGAGTGCCCCCTGAGTGACATTTGCTGCACTTAGGACTTCTCCTGACTCTGCCATCCTCCTACCACTTCATGGCCTGCTTTTCTTCTGCTTCATATGGATGCCCACATTTTGATTAAGAGTAAAAATACAATTTGGATAATTTTCCTTCCCAAGCAAATTCTTGAAATAGATTTCTAGTATCTTCTCAGAAATCTAACTCGCTCAAAGTTAAAACTATATTTGAAGAAATCATTTCATTTGCTAATGAGGAAATTCATGCCATCACATCTGCATTATAGTTTTGTAGGGTTTTTTATCTTTATTGTTTTCCAGTTCTATGTTATTTTAAATGATTTCTCTCATAGGTGGTTAAGTAAATCATTAACAAGAGGTTTCACTGCTTAATTCTAATTTCAATGGCCATGCCCTCTCTTTCTATTTTATCTTTTCTGTATTTACTAAAATTATGAAAGAAAATAAAGTGAAATAAGCTAATTAAATCTGCTTTCCATTCTTTACTTGTAAAATGCATTCCCTGGCCCTAACCACTTTGGCTCAGTGGATAAGAGTGTCAGCCTGTGGACTGAAGGGTCCCAGGTTTAATTCTGGTCAAGGGCATGTACCTTGGTTGCAGGCACATCCCCTGTAGGGGGTGTGTGGGAGGCAGCTGATCAATGTTTCTCTCTCATCGATGTTTCCAACTCTCTCTACCCCTCTGTAAAAAAATCAATTATATATATATATATATATATTTTTTTTTTAAATGCATCTCCTGACATGTATGCAGAGGGACAGAGGACTCAGGACTAAAGTCCACATTTATAAACTTACACTTTGATCTCATCCATTTCTCTTCTGCTTTCTTTTCTTGACCTTGTCTTTTTTAGTAACTGTCAGCACAGAATGCCACTGTCCTCTCCTAGAAACCTGGCTTCCCTTTCTCTTCTTCATTGCCCTGCTCCACCTTTTTCTGTAATAATGTCCCTTCTCTTCTCTCAATGTGTTAATCATGATATATTCTTAACATGAGAAAGAAAATGGTTATCATTTTTCTCTCTTTGCTTGTTTGTACTGAATTTGTGCTTTATGCAAGATTCTATTCTAAATTCTCTTTTTTATAGATAAATTCATAGATTCTCTTCTAAATCCAACTTTTCCTGTGTTTTTTCCCCTCCCCTGTTTTTAGAATCAAAGAGTAGAGTCCTTGGGACTACCATCAGAGCCTTGGGTCATTTCTGTTTCCCTGGAAGGGACTTCAGATTCAGTGCTGAAAGGTAGGTATCTGTGACATTCAGAGACCTGTTACTACTGCATCTGCACAGAAAATGTTTGCAGCAATAGGGATTTTAGCAAGGTCAATTATCCTCAGTATCTTCAGTAATTTGAAAGGAGCATCCATCATTCACACTCTACAATGCCAGTGTTTATGAAAAGAAAGTTTTGGCTGGCAGTAAATACTTAAGGAAACGCCTCCTACTCTCCCCTCCTTTGCATGATGAAGGAGCATTTTTGTCACGTCCATATCCCCAATAGGGTGTAAGGAGAAGAGCATGTCCCCTAAGACAAATGATTCTTTAGTACAGTATCGTGGACTGGCCAAGGGATCAAGTCACCCATACAAGGTGGTTTCTATGGAGAAACACTGGCTCAATGATAGGAAGAATAAATGTGATGGCAAATGCAACACCCAGTCCAGAGCAGAACCTCAAGTTCATTTTTTCCTCTCCACTTTTCTTTGTCTTCTGTTACCTTCCTGTAAAGTCCAAGTACCACTGCTTAGCTTCATTTAATTTCCCTATACCATGTGCATGTGAAAAATTTAAGAACACATATTTTATTTTTTGTTCCTATGAATTTGAATATTTTAGATACCTCATATAGGTAAAATCATACAATATTTGTCCCTTTGTGACTGGCTTATTTCCATGGCATAATATTCTCAAGATTCATCCAAGTTGTTACATGTTTTAGAATTTTCTTTTCTTAAAGGCTGAGTAGTATTTCATTGAATGTGTATTCCACGTTTTCTTTACCTATTCATCTGTTGATTAACATTTTGATTGTTTCCATTTCTTGGCAAGTATGAATAGCACTCCAATGAACATGGGTTGCAGCTATCTCTTTGCAACCCTGCTTTAAATTCTTTTGCATAAATACCTAGAATATGTTGGATCATATTTCTATTTTTAATTTTGTGAGAAACCTCTATAGTGTTTTCCATAGCAGCTGCACCATTCTGCATTCCCACCAATAGTACACAAGAGTTCCAGGCCAACACTTATTGCCTTTGGATATTTTGATAATAGTCATCTTAATAAGGTGTAAAATAGTATATCATTTTATTTTGATTTGCATTTCCCTGATTATTAGTCATATTGAGCATCTTTTCATATACCTGTTGGCCATTTGAAGGTCTTCTTTAGAGAAATGTCTGTTCTGAGTCTTTAGTCTCTTTTTAAATTATATTATTTGTTTGTTTTTTGCTATTCATTTGCAGGAGTTCTTATATATTTTGGAAATTAACCCTTATCAGGTATATGGTTTGCAAATATATTCTCCCATTCTTTAGTTTGCCTTTTCACTCTGTTTATTGTTTGCTTTGCTATGCTTAAGATATTTAGTTTGATATTATCCCACTTGTCTAATTTTGTTTAAGATGTCCAAATGATTCACAGATTCAATTTAATCTCTATCAAAATTTCAATAACATTTAAAAAATATTTTTAAAATTATAAAATTCATATGGAACCACAAAAAAATCCCAAATAGACAAAAAGAATCTTGAAAAAGAAAAACAGGAATTGCATGCCTGAATTTTTTTATTTAATATTTTTTTAAATTGATATTTTACAGAGAAGAAGGGAGAGGGATAGAGTTAGAAACATCAGCTGCCTACTGCATACCCCCTACTGGGAATGTGCTCGCAACCAAGGTACATACCCTTAACCAGAATCAAACCTAGGACCTTTCAGTCCACAGACTGAAGCTCTATCCACTGAGCCAAACGTTTCAGCTCACATACCTGATTTTTAAAATATATGACAATAATAAAAGGCTAATATGCAAATTGTCTCCTTGGGAGTTCAACAGACTCGGAGTTCAACTGCTTGCTATGTCCTGCACCAGGGGCAGTGCAGAAAAAAGGAAGGCCCCAGCTGGCCCTGATCACTGGCCAGGCATAAGGACCCCACCCATGCATATATTTCATGTCCAGAGCCTCTAGTCTATATATATATATATATATATATATATATAAAAGGCTAAGGAACGATCATCCAACCAACTGGTTGGTACATATGATATGCACTGGCAATTTAAAAATAAATGACTCACACATGCATGATATATATATATATAAAGCTCTCGCTGGCGCCAATTGCACACAAAGCCAGAATGTATCTGAAGACAAACTGTTGGCACTTTGTTGTTGTTAAATCATGTTGTTGTTGTTTACTTATTAATCATTTTATCAATCATTGTTTTTATCCATGTTTTTATATCATGTTTTTGTTATTTTCATATGTCTTTGTTGGTTTTATATCATGTTATTATTTATTAATCAATTTATATATTATTTTCATTTTACTAATTTTATTTCATCTTTGATACTTTTAATATAGAGAAGGGGTGAATAGTAATATTCAAATATTTTGTATTTTAATTTTATAATGCTATGGTAAATTTGACATGTAATTTTTTTCAGTAACATAATTACCACACGAATCTTTCTTCTAATTAACTTCCTTTCAATGTGCATGAATCCATGCACCAGGACACTAGTCTTATCTAATAAAAATATGCAAATTGACCATGCCTCTGCTACACCCACAAGCCACACCCATCAGTCAATCAGGAGCAATTATGCAAATTAACCCAACCAAGATGGCAGTTAATTTGCATAAGTAGGTGCATAGCGAAGACTGAAGACAGTGTAGAAGAAAGCCAAGTGCTGCAGAAGGGAAGGAAGCTGTGGAGCAGCAAGCAAGTGGGGTGGTGGAGATGGGAGGGAAACAGGTGAGGTGGGAAGCAGGTAGGGCTTGGAGAAGGGAGGGAAGAGGCTGGGCAGGGAAATACTCCACAGGAAGCTCTATTCTTGCAGGAATCTTCCTGCAATCAGCCTCTAGTATTAAATAAAATAGTATGGTACTTGCATAAAGGCAGATTTATAGACCAAAGGAACACAATAGAGATTCCAAAAATAAGTCCATGTACATACACATAGTCAACTGTAATTCAACAAGGGAGCCAAGGATACAAAATGGAGAAGATGGTTTCAATTGGTGTTGGGAAAACTGGCTATCCACAAGCAAAAGAATAAAGTTGGACCATTGTTTTACACCATATAGAAAAGAAATAAACTAAAAATGGATTAAAGTCTTAAATATAAGATGTGAAACTTTAAAATTCTAGAAGAAAACAGACAAAAATGCTTGTTGATATTGGTCTTGGCAATGATTTCATAGATATGGCATCATAGACACAGGCAAAATTAGAGAATGTATTGATAACATTGTAAAAAAAATAGCTTATTAGATTTATTATGCACTTCATAAACCAGTTAAGATATTTCTATTGGTTTTGGGTTTTCCCAAACTTATAATGTTTTTTTCCAAACTTACAAATGACTCACCTACCAGTATAAACATCAGCCTATCTGCAAAATTTCTGGTTTCCAAGGAAAGGTCATTATTTTATAGTTATTTATTGCTCTACTCAGGCAATGAGTCTAAGCTCATTCACATGGCTCCTGTAAGATATGTGAAATGCTAAAATGTATAGGAATAAGACCATTATAAAAGTGCTACATTTTACCTCTCCTGCGAATTGCATTTATTTTGGCCTAAATTATTTCTGTTGTCTGAAATTTAACACCTGCCTCTCCTGAGGATGTTGTATTTCTTTCTTTGTTACTTGTCTCTATAAAAGGAAAGACAAAATTGTTATGATAAAGTTTCTAAGAAAATGAATTCTCATTCAATATAGTTTTTAAAATAAATTAATCTCAAGGTTTTTTTTTAAAATCAGTGTATTATTTAGCTTATAGTTTTTGTGCTAAGTTGTACCTCATCAATTCCAGAAAACAGAACTAGCCACAGATATAGCCACTTTGGAAAATTTTCTTGAGTAGGCAATTGATATATCTGATTAAATATTTCATAGTCAAAACTCTTGTTTAAATCTTGTTTAATTCTGTTGTTTTCTTATTGGAGCTATAAATTTGACTGTTCTCTCTTTTCAAATTGCCTTTCAACTATTTTGGCCTGTAAATTTCCTACTCTGTTTACTTACTTATTAAGAAATCAAAGCTTTTTAGCCTGTGGACAAATATAATTTTCTCCCAAACTTGTTTAGTTACACTCTTTATTTTCCTGTCCACTTTCTGTTTGCATAACACATTTTTAAAGATCCAGATGTTGCTGCTCATTTTATGAGAATCACCTCATAGATTTTCCAACTTCTCTATACTACTCATACAATCAATATTTTACTCACATTGGTGAAAGTAGCACCCACATTGCTTACTCATATTTGTTCTCTTTGGTGATTTCTTTGCCCAAGCAATTAAATCTGAAACTCTTTGGGTTTAAAATCTCAAGGAAAGAGGGCAACCCAAATGTTCCTTGTCCAAATTCGCAGAAAAAACACACACAAAAACCCACATTATTAAAAAAAGTAAGGTAGTTAAGCAAAGCTATTCCAGGTTGGCTAATGTGAAAATGAAATATTCAAAACTGTATTATGAGTTAATTTTATTTATTTTTTAAAAATATATTTTATTGATTTTTTTAAACTTTATTTTTTAATAAATCTTTATTGTTCAGATTATTATAGTTGTTCCTCTACTCCTCCCCCATAGATCCCATCCACCCGGTTCCTGCCCCACCCTCTGCCCTTACCCACCCTGCCAACTGTCCTCATCCAGAGGTATACAATTTTTGTCCAGTCTCTTCCCATACCCTCCACCCCCTCTTTTGTCAGTCCACTCCCTTTATATGCCCCTGACTATATCATATTCACCAGTTTATTCTGTCCATTACACTTTTTATTCACTTGATTTTTAGATTCACTTGTTGATAGTATTTGTTGTCAATTTGTTGTTCATAATTTTTATCCTTACCTTTCTCTTCTTTTTCCTCTTCTTAAAGAATACCCTTCAGCATTTCATATAATACTAGTTTGGCAGTGATGAACTCCTTTAGCTTTTTCTTATCTGTGAAGCTCTTTATCTGACCTTCAATTCTGAATGATAGCTTTGCTGGGTAGAGTAATCTTGGTTGTAGGTTCTTATTATTCACCACTTTGAATATTTCTTGCCACTCCCTTCTGGCCTGCATAGTTTCCATTGAGAAATCAGCTGACATCATATAGGTACTCCTTTGTAGGTAACTAACTGCTTTTAATATTCTCTCTTTGTCTTTTGCCCTTGGCATTTTAAATATGATGTGTCTTGGTATGGTCCTTTTTGGATTACTTTTGTTTGGGGTACTCTGAGCTTCCTGGACTTGTAAGTCTATTTCTTTCACCAGGTAGGGGAAGTTTTCTGTTATTATTTCTTCAAATAGGTTTTTAGTATCTTGCTCTCTCTGTTTTTCTGGCACCCCCATAATTCTGATGTTGGTACACTTGAAGTTGTTCCAGAGGCTCCTTACACTATCTTCATATTTTTGGATTGTTTTTTCTTTTTGCTTTTCTGGTTGGGTGTTTTTTGCTTCTTTGTATTTCAAATCTTTGACTTGATTCTTGTGATACTCTAGTCTGCTGTTGGATCTCTGTATATTATTCTTTATTTCAGTCAATGTATGCTTAACTTCTATTTGGTCCTTTTTTTCATATCCTTGAGGGTCTCACTAAATTTATCGGAGGTTTCTAGAAGATTCTTGAGTAACCTTATAACCATGGGTTTGAACTCTATATCTAGTAGTTTGCTTTCCTCCATTTCTTTCATTTGTGACCTGTTTATTTGTCTTTGAATTTTGGCTGCTTCCCTGTGTTGATAGAGTAGCTTTGTGTGCTAGGTGTCCTATAGGGCCCAGTGACTCAGCCTCCCTAATTACCTGAGGTGGACACTCATGGTGCACCCCTTTGTGGGCTGTGTGCACAATCTTGTTATAATTAAGCTTTGATTGTTGTTGGTATCACTGGGAGGAACTGACCTCCAGACCATTTGGCTGTGAGGATCAGTTGCGTTTAACAATGAGAGAACTTCTGTGCCGAAGACACCATTATGGGGCAAGACTTGCTTCAGTGGGGCTTTGGCACTCACTGAGTCTGCTCCCTCATTCTGACCACTGGGTACACTGGCTCTTGGATCTCCAAGGAAGTGCAAAGACAGTCACTGACTGAGGCCACCCAGCAGGAGCTACAGAGAGATTTGCAGATTTCTTCTCTTTGTGGTTTGGAGATGCCCAGATGTGAAGCAAAGTAAGCTGCTGTTGAACCTTCGGCCTTCTTTTGGAGGCTCTTGGGTTCTCTGACCCAGCTGCAGTATGTTAGGTTTCAGATTGCAAAGGGCCAGGCCATTCATATACAAAATCCTCTGCACACAGCTTGGGTGGGGTTGTAAATTGGGTGAGGGAGTTTGAAAAAGACAACAGTGTACTCAGTTGCCAGCCCCTTTCCTCCTGTGCCTCTGTACCTCCATGCTTCACTTCTGCACCTCCACACCTCTTGCACCTCCTCCGAGTCTCATTGTGCTTTTCTCTTTCCTTCTAGTTATATAATTTCCACTCAGCCAGCCTTCCTGTGGTTCTGGATGATATGCATTTTGTCTTTCAGTTGTAGTTTTGAAGTGGTTGTGTGAAGCAGCAAGTTCAGGTGTTTACCTATGCTGCCATCTTGGTTTCCTCCTTATTTTATTTTATTTTATTTATTTTTTGTTTTTTACAGAGAGGAAGGGAGAAGGATAGAGAGTTAGAAACATCAATGAGAGAGAAACATCGATCAATGCTTCCTGCACAATCCCTACTGGGGATGTGCTGGCAACCAAGATACATGCCCTTGACTGGAATCAAACCTGGGGTCCTTTAGTCTACAGGCCAATGCTCTATCCACTGAGCCAAACTGGCTAGGGCTATTTGAGTTAATTTTAAACTGTCTGCTTTGATGATGTCAGTCTGTCCATTCTTCAATGCCATTTAACTGTTGCTGGTTTGGTCTGGAATACATCAGATATAATAGTAATTCTGATCTTAACACAGCAGCATAAAAATGCCCATTTTCAGCTTTTTTCATGTTCTATATCAGTTTCTATCACCTGACTACTGAAACTCACCTACGCCTATCCTCTACTCCATACATTCCCCATATTCTACAATCCATGCACACTTCATACAATACACATGCTCTATACCTTGCCCTCACTCCATATCTGTCATTGTACTTTCATACTTTTGTAATAGAATATCATAGATTGAGGGCTTCTCAATGAAGACATTTATTTCTCACAGCTCTGGAGCCTGCAAACCCAATATGAAGGCTCCAACAAATTCTTTGTCTGGGAAGGGTCCACTTCCTGGTTCATAGAAACTTCTCACTATGTCCTCAGATGGCCAAAGGGATAAGCAAGTTTTCTGGGGTCTCTTTTATAAGAGTACTTAATGTAATCATGAGGCCACTGCCCTGATGACCTAATAACTTCCCAAAGGTCCCACTTCCAAAGACCATGACTTTGGATATAAGATTCCAACACAACCTTTCAGTCCATAGCAACACCTTATCTACACTCTATAACTTACCCATATCTAGTACCTCATTTATACTCACTGCCTTACTCATAGTCCATATCCTTAGTCATACTTCATACTGGATCTATATTCTATACTCTCCTATATTCTATACCTTTACTCCTATTATATCACTTAACCATACTCCATGCCTTGTATTTTTTTTAAATATTGTGGTAATATATATAAAATATAGAGCTATCTTAACTATTTTTACATGTATACTTCAGTTACCTATATTGTTTTACCTTACCCATATTTTATGCCTTACTTATTTTCTACCTTACTTATATTTTATATTTACTCATATTCTTTACCTTATTTGTACCCCATACATCACAATATTTTATACACTAACCATAAGCAGTAGCGTAATCATAATCCATACCTTACATTCTATACATTACTTTTGTACTCTACCTTACTTAGACTCCTCACTTTACTCCTATATTTACCTCTCCAAATCCTTCATTATTTTTCTTTTAGTTATCCCAAGGAACTGATCACTGACTAGCTTAAATAACAACAATTCACACATGCATGGTGACTCACCTGGATCAGTATTGTTATTCTTCTCCTTGGGAGATTCATGGGAAAGTATGAGGAACATGTTGAGGTTCTCTTCTATGCATACACTGTGTATGTGTGTGTGTCTGTGAGAGATAGATGAAAGAGAGGGAGAGAGAGAGATAGGGAGAGAGAGAGAGAGAGAGAGAGAGAGAGAGAGAGAGAGAGATGTTGTAGGGAAAACATCTTGTAGGAAGCCCACATCACCAAAACATTCTATTTTATTTGATTGAAAGTATATTTTAAAACCATCATTGAAATAGTTCTAGTTTACTTCTGAAAAAATGGAACCAAATCCATTTGGGATGGATTATGTAACTTATTCTAATAGTAAGTATTTTCTGGGGAAAAACAAAATAACAACAAAACTATACCAATAGATCTAGTGTAAATTTTTTTTCTGCAATTTAACTTCATGTTCTTTTGTCTCTATAAACCTTCCTCAGTAAAAAAGAGATTATTAAATAATAGCATAGTCATAAAAAACAGATTTGCATACACAAAAACTATTATTTAAAGGCCTTTCAGATCCTTTGATAATTATAAATCCTAGTTGTATGGAAAAGAAGTTCTTAATATTTAAAACAAGAAAGTGTAAACATTAATAATATAGTTTGATGTAAATATGTAATAGTTTGCTAGTTTAGCTAAAGGTGAGAGAGACAGCATGACAGAGAACTTGAGCTGAAAAGGTATTTTAGAAACTATATGCCCTGCAGAAACACTCAGGGGGCAATCCCTGATTAAGTCATGTAATCAATTTTAGTTTTGCACAAGCCCAACACCCCATCTCGTGGAAGTTCCCACAGCCAGTACGTTGTTTATACCAGCTTGGTCAGGGAGCCTGGCAATGGCATTTGTATATTTTACAATTATCATTCCAGAGATATGATGAACACTGGAGAAATGTACTGTACTTGGCAGCAACTGCCTCAGCTTTTGCGCGCATATGCTTCAAATCTGAGGATATCATAGATATATATGGGAATCTTTGTAGAGATTTCTGAGGCAAGCTGGTATTTAACACAAAAGCAAACCCATTTGGAGTGAAAGCACTTTCCATTAGGCAGTTTGGCGGCTGTTCTATGAGGCAGACTCACTGTGCTTCAAGGACACATTTCGATTAAATGCTGCTTTGTATTCCCCCAAAGATGGGAACAATAAGGACATTTGTCAAAGGAAAAACTGCAGCAAACGATTTCATGTTGAACATCTGTAATCTGCAGTTCATTGTTTGCAAGAGTTTATTGACCATAATTTTGATGCATATAGGTTTTAAAGAGTATAAACTGCATTTATCTTGGGCGCCTATCATTTATTTTAGTCTTGGCTTATTTATTTCCATTTTTTTCTGGGAATTTTATTTATTTTGGTACTCTGATGAGATAAAAGAAAAGATGTTTCCAAAAAAGGAAGTTTAGTTAGCTTTGCAAAATTGATGAGGAAAGAATGTTTTCACCAAAAGGATTGAACAATTGAATTGAAATATGTAACACTAAGCATATTATATCTTTATGATACCTTTCAGCCTTAAAAGATTTCCAACCAATTTATAAACTTTAAGACCACTTCCTATATCATTGTCCATCATACCAATCATAGTGAATTTTCCATAGTGACTTTTAGTAGCAGCTATTAATTAACAAAGTAATTTGAGGATAGTGGAGTCAGAAACTAATTAATGGCATTGTGAATGTGAGCCTGCCTGGAGTTGTCTTCTTTCACTTTATAAATGGATGGCCCACTTTTAGAAGATGTGAGCTTTTTTTTCCTCCATTTTTTTCAGGGAAACCATGGCCCAGGCAATTCATGTTACTAAATCGTTATCAGTCATGATTTGAAGCATTGCTGAAGTCTTGGTCAATTGGCCTAACTCTGTACCCACATAAAATATAGAACCTTTGAATAGAAAAGAGGCAAAGTCAAAAAACCGACCACTTAGGAAGACAATAGTATTTCTTTCTTGAGAGACATTACATAATAAATTAGTGGAGATACAGTAGTGGTTAAGAATGCTAACTTTGAAATTAGGAAAATTTTGGCTATAACCCCAGTACTGAGTAAATGAATATCTTATGAGTCTATTTCCTATTATCTAAATTACTAGAGGCCCAGTGCATAAAATTCATGCATGTGGGAGAGGGTGACCCTCAGCCCAGCCTACACCCTCTCCAATCTTGGACCCCACTGGGATTGGGCCTAAACAGGTAGTCAAACATACCTCTCACAATCCAGGACTGCTGGCTCCTAACTGCTCACCTACCTACTTTCCTGATTGCCCCTAACCACTTCTTCCTGCTAGCCTGATCACTCCTAAGCACTCCCCTGCCAGCGTGATTGATGCCTAACTGCTCCCCTGCCAGCCTGCTTGCCCATAACTGCCCTCCCTTGCATGCCTGGTCATCCCTAACTGCCCTCTCTTGCAGGCCTGGTCCACCCCTGCGTCCTCCCCTCCCCCCGGCCAACTACTCTCCCCTGCAGGCCTGGGTTCCTCCCAACTGCCCTTCCTTGCAAGCCTGGTCCCTCCCAGCTACTCTCCCTTGCTGGCCTGATTGCCCACAACCGCTCTCCCTTGCAGGCCTGGTCCCTCTCAACTACCCTCCCCTGCTGGCCATCTTGTGGTGGCCATCTTGTGTCCACATGGGAACAGGATCTTTGACCACATGGGGGCAGCCATCTTCTGTGTTGGAATAATGGTCAATCAGCATATTACTCTTTTATTAGATATACTAGAGGCCTGGTGCATGGGTGGGGGCCAGCTGATTTGCCCTGAAGAGTGTCTAGGATCAGGGTGGGGGTTCCATTGAGGCATGGGATGGCCTGGGCCAGGGGCATGTGGTGGTTTGCAGACTGGCCACGAATCCTGGTGATCTAAGCAGAGGCCCTGGTATCTTGGTTTTATTTATCTTCTACAATTGAAACTTTGTAGCCTAGAGTGCATACAAGCCTTCTGCTTACTCCATGGTGGAATTCATTTCGGTTGGGATTTATTTATCTTCTATAATTGAAATTTTGTAGCTTTAAGCATAGGCCAAGGCAGTCCAGAGCTGCAGAAACTTGGCTTCCTCCATCGCCAGGGGTAACCCTAGCCCCTGCTCTCTCCAGCTCTGTGGCTGCCAGGATTTATTTATCTTCTATAATAGAAACTTTGTAGTCTGGAGTGGAGGCCTGGGCTGGCCAGGGTGTGTGGAAAGGTTGGCTTCCTTCATTGCCAGGGAAACCCAATCGTCCCTCCATCTTGGTTGGGTTAATTTGCATACATGTTCTTGATTGGTTGGTGGGCATGGTTTGTGCGTGTAACAGAGTGATGGTTAATTTGTATATTACTCTTTCATTAGATAGAATATAGATAATAAGGTATTTTATACATTTTTATGAAGCTTATTTATAATGTACATATAATATATTTATAATGTATATAACTCACAGTGTCTGGTTAAGCTTTCAATACATGTTAGCTGTTATTATTGGATTATTGGTTCTAAGACTTGTCTAAGACTTAATCTAATCCTGATGGATTTAGCAACCTCTTTAATTAAAAAAAAAGTTTGTTTTATTGTCCAATTACCTCTCTATAGAGAAGAATCATATGAATTACTCTTGAGTAGATATCTAACATTTACTTTTTGTTTTTGTAGGGTGTACTCAGGCAGAAACTCGAGATGGTTATGTGAGCTTCTCCAACTTGGCAATTTTGATCTCTGGGTCAAATTGGCACTTTATTTTTACTGTCACTTTCCCTCCAGGTAATTTCAGCAGTGTGTTTTATTATCTGTTTGTTTTACTTAAAAAATAGATCCTTGTCCTTTGTCATTGGAATAGCTCTTATTATAAATAAGGAGTCATTTACATTTTGAGAAAAAAACATCAATTGATTATATTGTTAAGGTGTGAGAAGCAAGAACACATGTAGAAATTAAGTCTCAGAAGAATCCTGGTAAGCAAGGATCCAAATGTCCATTTCCCTCTAGTTATTAAAATTTTCTTTTAATTTTCTACTTTATAAAAAATATATATGTGACATTTGATAGCATTGGGTTGGATATTAATTAGAAATTTTAATATATAGAAAAGAGAGACCTGGGATACAAAATATCATGAATTCTTTCATTTCTATCCTCACCCACTGTCTCCTCTCTGAACCCCCAAATGGCAACTATACCCATTTAAAAATGGTATTTTAGAAGTATAGGTATAAAGCATGTGTGACTTGCTTATATGCTTCCGTCCTTCTTAAAAACCATTAAAAAGAAATTTCCCTTCTGAAGTCTTCTTGATAATTTTTTATTTGGTAGAAGGCAATGCTATCCAGTAAGTTTATAGTAGGTAACATGTCAATTAAACTTCAAAGCCACAGGACCCTATGTAAAATATCTTTCTCTCATTCCCAGAAGGGTAGAGCTGAGAGTCCAATTTCTGCTATACACTTTTTATTTTATTTATTTTTATTTTTATTTTTATTTTATAAATATATTTTATTGATTTTTTACAGAGAGGAAGGGAGAGGGATAGAGAGTTAGAAATATCGATGAGAAAGAGACATTGATCAGCTGCCTCCTGCATCTCCCCACCCCACTGGAGATGTGCCCACAACCAAAGTACATGCCCTTGACCGGAATTGAACCTGAGACCCTTTAATCCATAGGCCAATGCTCTAACCACTGAGCCAAACCGGTTTCGGCTATTATCCCCTTTTTAAAGGGTTGAACTCTGATAGAAACACAGAGCTTTCCACTTTAAAAGTAATTTAAATATTGCCTGCATTATTTGATTTATCAGAAAATCTACCTAAAAGAATTTGTAAAATATTAACATTGCATTTGAACTGAAAGGTAGAAATTTACAATCAATTATTAAGTTTGGTCAAGGAAGGTAGTCTGATATCGAAAACAGAACTGTAGAAAGCAGTTCATGTACAGGTGTGACAATGCGAAGTTTTGTAAAATGCACTAGAGCAGTCATTACTTCATTAGGACCTCTTAGCTATTGGAAATGGCAAAGGAAATAAAATGTTTTAATTGAGGTATCTTAAGCCCAACGACAAATATTTAATTAAATCCAGACATTAGTCTTCCATCATGAAACAAATTCAAACTGTCATAGTAAACTTTTTAATACGTTAAAAATGTGGCTTTCATAAAACTATATAAAGAGCACTTGTCAACAGTTATTGAACTCATAATAAGGGATCCAGGAGGACAGAAAAGCTGTTAAATTACATGTGAGGGATGTAGATCAACCAGGTAAGAGCTGCTGACATAAGTTTGTTAAATTGGATACAGGACAATAAAATATAGCCTTTGAAGTTAGATGTCTACAGATATTCTGTGCATCTTTACTGGACAAAAATAATTTGCAGCTTACTAATCTTGTATTAATTAAGCCTGATCTTAAATTAAATATAAAGTAAAAACAAAGTATGTTCCAGAGAATTTGATAAATCTTGGATGAGCCTATTAGAAAATGCTTCAAAATGACATTGATAAGATCTGAAATCAGGTTTTTCCCTTAATTTCAGGTTTTGGACCATTTTCTTCACAAAAGGAATATCTTCTGTGGTCAAGTAAACAATTATTATTAATTGTTTTAGGCAGATATTATTTTAATATCTATGAGAGTGTCCTAATTTAAGCAGAGGTTCATGGAGACCCATGTTCAAGGTCCTTGACCATAGTATTCCCAGTGATATATTTTGAAGGCTATTTTGTCCTAAAGACATTTGTCTTTTAGTTTCCTTGGTGATCAATTAAGACTGAACATTTTATGAGGATTATTTTAAGGAATAAGTTATAAAACCAAGTGTAAAATGTGGTCCAAACCTCTCAGTAACACTTTGATTTTTGAGTTGAGCTTGGTATTCACTTTGACTAGATTAGTGGTAGGCAAACTGCGGCTCGTGAGCAACATGGGCTCTTTGGCCCCTTGAGTGTGGCTCTTCCATAAAATACCATGGCCTGGGCAAATCTATTTTGAAGAAGTGGTGTTAGAAGAAGTTTAAGTTTAAAAAATTTGGCTCTCAAAAGAAATTTCAATTGTTGTACTATTGATATTTGACTCTGTCGACTAATGAATTTGCCAACCACTGGAATAGTTTATCTTAGGTTCCACCTATAACTTGCAAAGTAGACTATTGAGGGATTACAGTTTTTCTTTAGCCATTTCCCTTAAATAATAATTCATAATTTTCAATATCAAGTCTGTAAGGTAGGGCTCTCAGAATTAGGTTACAAACATTTAAATTAGCCCAGCTGGCGTGGCTCAGTGATTGAGCATAGAGTTATGAACAAGGAGGTCACAGTTGAATTCCTTGTCAGGGCAGATGTCCGAATTGCAGGCTTGATCCCCAGTCAGGGGCATGCTGGAGGCAGCCAATTAGTGATTCTCTCTCATCATGGACATGTCTATCTCTTTCTCCCTCTCCCTTCCTCTCCAAAATCAATAAAAATATATTTTTAAAAAAGTGTAAGTTAGAAGAGAATAGATGGAAGATATAAAGAAAGCATTAAAAGCCTGCATTTCTGTGACTCCTATTGTCTTCATGTTTTGTGTATTTAAATTTTATTCCCATCCTCTCTCCTTTGGAAATCATCAGCTTTTCTCTATAACTATAGATATGCTTCTGTTTTATTTATTCATTTGTTTTGTGTTTTTGGATTCCATATACAAGTGAAATCAGAAGGTATTTGCCTTTCCCTGTCTGACTTACATCACATAGTATAATACTCAATAGGTTCATCCATGTTGTTGCAAATGGCAGGATTTCATTTTTTTTATTGCTGAATAATATTCTATTAGATATATCCAATCTTCTTTCTCAATTAATTCACTAGAGGCTATCTAGGTTGTTTCCTTATCTTGGCTATTGTCAATAATGCTGAAAGGAACATAGGGGAAGATATATTTCTTGAGATAAATACCAAAGGGTGGAATTGCTGGATTATATGGCAGCCCATCTTTTAATTTTTTTGAGAAATTTTCATACTATTTTCAACAGTTCACTGGTTTGAATTCCCACCAGCAGTGTACAAGGATTTCCTTTCTCTATATCCTTGCCAGCATTTCTTATTTGTTGACTTACTGATGATAGCCATTCTAAGAGATGGAAGGTGATATCTTATTGTGATTTTAATATGGCATCATGTTGATTAACAGTGAAGATACTGAGAATAACTCCTTTTTCCTCTCACTATTATCAATTTCTAGTGCTAGAATCATTTGGGAAAGCAGCTCTTATTCCCATATTGATAGGGCAATCATTATTTTTTTTGTTTCTATCAAGTTCCAAATTCATATATATAATCAGCATGTATTTATGTTGTTATTGTTTCTTTTGTCTACAAATCAAGCAGAAAAATTACAAGAATTTTTAATAGTTTCACTCTCCTTTCTTAGAGAAATAGAGAGGAAAAAGTCATTATTTATGTTTTAGAAATACAGATATTGAGGAACTGAGAAGTTAAATATTTTTGACAAAGTGTGTATAGAATCCCCATAAGTCTTTCTAGTATGTTGACTAATCCAGTTCATTTATTCAATTCTGAACTTCTAAGACACCGTTCAGAGAGAAGGTTTCTGTAAGTTTATATTACTAACTTCCCACCCAGCCTTTCCACATTCACTGTCATTACCACTGTCTAGGCTCTGAATTTCCTAACCATTTCTTGGAGCCATGAAGTTCTTAGGGGATTCCCAGGGGCTTCTGTGATGGGAAGAGGCTAGAGAACCAAGGATGCTTTCCACCATCAGTCCAGAAAAACTCTATTGCAGCTGCCATTTCCGTGCCTGAATACTCTTGCTTTAGAAATTCAGTTTTCACTCATTTTTCTTCCCACTGACATCTCCTCAAAGAGGCTTTTCTGTACCATGTATTCTATAGTACCATCCTCCAACTGCTCCCATCTCCAGTCATTCTGTTTTCCAACCTCACTTCAGTCCTTGTAGCACCTGCCACTACCTCACATCAGAGTATCCCTGGATTTGCTTGTTTGTCTACTGTCTGTGTGCTCTATGCCCCATTAGAATGTAAGTTCCAAAAAACACAGGAATCCTAATGAGTTGTGTTATATTCTCAGGGTGTAGTGAAACATCGCACCTCATAGGCACAAATATTTATGAACAAGTAAGTATATTGAGATTATGTCTAAGATTGCATTTAAAAAAATGTTCTGCTGCTAAAAATATTTGAAAACTGTTGGTCTTCAATCTTAGACCCAGGTTACTGCTCTAGGCATATAAATAGGTCTCCCTGACTTCAGGCACTCAGAGTTTTCCCTTCTGTAAACTTCATTGCCTTCAGAATACAGTCAAGGGCCTTTTGACAGAAATTTAATGCCCAGCAAATTTTGACTCAGATTCTTTTGAGCATTAATTCCCAGTATTTTATAGCATTCATTTCTGAAATATCAATTGATCTTTTCTTCGTTCTGTCTTCATTTGATTAACCTTAAAAGTTCCACTTAGATACTCTCTCCTCTGGTATGCTTCTTCTGATCATATCAATGCAAAATATCCTTCCAAAGCAATTAATTTGCATTAGTCTGGTGGCATGTGTCACATTTTGTCTTTTTATTACACACATTTGTATTTGTATCTAATTTCATTTACTAGCTTGTAAATACTTTAAGGATGAGAACAATAACTTATCCACTGAGCAAAGAAAATAATTACTGAGCAATCATTGGAAAATGGATAAAAGAATGAGGAATTTTGTTTTTATCTCTGCATATCCCTAGAAAACCAATCCCCCATATCTTGGCTGGATTTATTTTATTCAGATGCCCATATAAAGAAACTAATTGATAAGAAACAATCCAAGTTTGTCTTGAGTAGAACCATGTCTAGCTAATTTGGTTATGGTAGCTTTGGGACTGAGTCAGCCAGGAGTCAAGAGACTACAGATCTGACTGTGGCTGTCAATAAAATTGTCAGGTTCAAACCAAGAAAAGCACAGCAAAGAAAAACATGGTGTTTCCCTGACTAGAGAAAATAAAAACTATTAATGTCAGAGTGATTCAGATGAAAGCTGAGATTTTGGATTGATTTGTTTGTTTTGAATAAACTGCAAAATATCAACTATAGCTAACTTGTGTTCTTAGGCAAGGTTTCTTTGTTTTGTTTTGTTTTTTTAATTGATTTCAGAGAGGAAGGGAGAGGGAGAGAGAGATAGAAACATCAACAATGAGAATCAGTGGTTGATTGCCTCCTGCCATGCCCCCTATTGGGGATTGAGCCCTCAACCTGGGCATGTGTTCTGGCTTCCAGGAATCAAACCCTGAACTCCTGGATCATAGGTTGATGCTCAATAAATGAGCCACACCAGTTGGGCGGCAATATTTTTTCTAAATATTTTATTTTTGTGAGCTAAAATTGACATAATAAAATACTCATAATTTTTGATGAACATATATTCCAATGAAACTCTCCCCACAATTAAGATAATAAACATATTTATCATCTTCCAAATTATAGACAAACTTAAAATTTTCATACTTATTATAATATCCAGTAAAATTTATCTCTTTTGCTATATATTTTTTATGGGTTTAAATACATGTATAGATTCATGTAATCATCCCAACAGGATACAGAAAATATCCTTTAAAAAAAAACTTTCTTATGCTTTCCTCTGTCCTCACATCCTCTCCTCCCACTAACAGTAATCCCACTAACACTGTGATCTGGTCTCCATCACTAGTTTTATCTTTACTAGAATGTCATCTAAATGGAATCATTCAATGTGTACCTATCATTCAGATATGGGCTTCTCTTACTCAGTATAATGCCTTTGATGTTCATCCCAGTGGTTTCACATTGTTAACAGTTTCTTCCTTTCTCCCTCCCCCATCTCAATCTCTCTCTCTCTCTCTCTCTCTCTCTCTCTCTCTCTCTCTCTCTCTCTCTCTCTCTCTCTCTCCTTCCTTCTTCTTCTTCTTCCTTCTTTTTTCTCTCTCTCTTCCTTCATTTCTCCTTCCTTCTTCTACTTTTTTTTTCTTTTTTTGGCTGAGTAGTATTTCATAATCTGATAAACCACAGTTGTTTTTTTCATCCCTCTGTTGAAATTTGGGTTGTTTCTGGGTTGGGTGATTATGAATAGAGGTGTTTTAGATTTTTTTATGCTTTGTTTCAGAATAATAATGAAGTAAGCGGTCAAAATGTTCAGTCTATTACAAGTTTGAGATGAATTCTTAGAAAGATTCACTCTGTAGAGTCACCCATTTTGTTCCATCTTTCATAGCCAAGTGGCTAAGCTACCATTCTCTGCTCCCAGTTTTCCAGATAATAACATTTACAGTTCTCTTTACTTTTGAAGTTCTCTTGACTCTGTAGTAAGAGGGTGCCATGTATTTTTGCTACATGCTATATTTTAAATAAAATACATATGTCACAGCAAGTAGTTTCACACATTCTAGAACTCAGAGCATTTCTGTTTTAATTAATGGAATATAAGAATGAAACTGAAATTTTGAATTGGTGAAAAAAGTAAGACTTAGAATAAAAGGAGAGAAGTGGAAAAATTCCTCATCAATGTTGGACAAATTAGAGAGAACAATTGTGCAACAATTGTGCAGGATTGGATGCCTGTAATTCTTTAGCAATACAAATCTAGAATTAATTTTAGGTTCATTTATTTAGTCATTTAATTCAATAAATATTTATTAAACATACTAAGTGTTGTAAGCATTTTTTCCCACAATATTTTATTAGCACAGTTTATTGAGACCTTTTTTTTTCTTCTTTACAGGAGCCAATTTTACAACCCGATCCAGGCCATTCACCATCTTACCTGTGACTACATCAGAGAAATCGACCATCATACTGTCTGCCTTCCTGTGCTCAGTGGTCTCGTGGCTGGCTCTGTGCTGTCTGATGTGCTGTTGGTTTAAGAAAAGCAAAAGCAGAAGTATGTATTTGTTTTCCTTTTTTTTTTTTGAATGAAAATATTGGAGGAAAAATGCCATTATGTATAACATATTAAGCTTTCTTTTACTTCCCCCAAAGAAAAATATTTATGAACTTTTGCAACATATTAAGCTACATATAGCTAAATTGTTTAATTCATACAATAAAGACAAGACTTATCTAATCTTAATAATAACAATACTAATAAAAACTCAAATTTATTGAGCACTCGCTATAGACCAGGCTCTAAGTGCTTTAGATATATGAATTTATCTAATATTCACAACAACCCTATAAAATAGATGCCAAATACTATGTCTATGTGATGGAGGTGGAGAATGAGGCCCATGAATGCTAAGCAACTTACTTCGTGGTCTACAGTCAGGAAGAAGCTAGGCACTGTGGTTTCAGATCATATTCTCTGGGACTCTATGCTCCAGTGCCCAGGTAACCCTCCAAAAGGTGAGCTGAAAGTCTGGAAAGGGAATGCCCTCTTTCTCTTCAAAAGAGGAAAGAGAGTGCTTAGTGTTTTATTTTTGTTTTCTCTAGAAGCATAGAAAGTATGTTCTTAGACATTTTCCCGTAATCATCTCTCCCTCTCTCTCTCCTCTTCCTCTTCCCGCCGCCCTCTTCCTGCCTAAAGACATGTAAAAATCACTGAGGAAAAGAAATTCTGTAAAAGAGGCTTCTTTCTGTCTTCTGTTCTTAGAGTGTGGGAGAAAGAAAAGCAAATCTCTTACTCTACCCACCTGAAACTCCCAGCAAATGAGTGGATGAAACACTTGTGATACTAGGAGATATTAGGAAACCAAAAGGATACAAGTGAGTATATATAGAGGCAAAATGAGGAGAGGCAAAGAGAGAAAGGCAAAATAAAGGAAGGAGAATGGAAGAAGCATGGTGGCACTATTAGAAGATTCATATTTTGAAACAGCTTCAGCCTGACATCCATACCTCTCTCCTTGTCGTGATAGGAGTGGGCAAACTACAAGGAAACTTCAGGATTCCTGGTCTTTCTTAGGAAGAATAAGATATCCTCACCCTCCATAGGTGGCAGTGATATTTTGAACCCCAAGTTTTGGTCTTTGTTTTTAAATCTAAAGTTCATTGTGTTTGCATGTGTTGCTTTCTTGTTTGAAAGCAAAGATCTTTCATAATTTTTAATCTCATGTGACTCTGTGAAGTAATTTAATTCTCATCCTCCCTTTTATAGCTAAACCTTCCAGCCTTAGAGGGACCTACACTAAGTGGTGTTCACCCACTTCTTATCTTTTGTTCCCCTAGGTCTAGAGGAAGCTTCTTTCTACAGTTACTAACATATCAGTTACCCAGCTTCCTCTTTTTGTTCTTTCAATTTTTCACTATCTATGGGCATATTTCTCTGTATTGAATTCTTTATGGGGGGGGAGTATACAGTAATCAGCTCTTTATATTTTTCTGTACTTTTCAAATGGCTAAAATGAACATTTTAGAAGAAAGTTGTTCTCCCTGAATGTTTCTTTGCAACTTCTTGTCAATCTATAATTATTTCAAAATAAAAGGTTAAAAAATATTAGTAACATTCTATGCCAGCTCTGTCCAATAAAAATAAAACCTGAGTCCCAAATGTGAGGCACATAATATGATTTTCTAGAAGCTACTTAACCCAATACATCAAAATTTATTTCAACATGTAATGAATATGAAAATGTTATATATTTTACTTTTGTTTTAAAAATTAGGTGTATATTGTACATTTATAGCACATCTCAATGAAAACTCATCACATTTCAGGTGTTTAGTAGCTAGCTATGGTATTGAACAGTACAGTTGTATTCCTTAAAGTTGGGAGTCAGGGTATGGAATTTTATTTCTTTATTTCTCTGGATTTATTATATGCATTCTATTGCATTTATTTCACAATCATTTTGGAGGACATCCAAGGGAAATATCTCAACACTTAGGGCCCATTTACAAATAAAAATGTTATTTTATTCTGAAAAAGAAAAAGAAACACGCACTTCCTTTTCTCATTAATTTAGAAATAAAGAATGAAGATACTTCTGCATCCCAGGCTAATGATCAAAAGAATCATGTCCATGTCTCATCTAAACGCCAAGGATCACAGGTAGAGACTGAAAAAGAAGACTCCCTAGTGGAAGAAGGTAAGCTTAGACAATGGGATGCTCCCCACCAGAGACACAAAGTATGGATGATCCATAGCCTCCCTCTCCTCCTGGTTGTCAGTTTCTGAATGAACTTAGGATGTAGCCCTTTCTTTCAGTCTTTGTTACTTCTCAAAGAAATTATACTACAGCATAGGAATCTGCAAGTATAGCTGATCACTCATCTATTAATCAATTATTAAATTTGATATTTATATTTTCTTACTTAGTAGAAGATTATTGGCTTACCATTTGGATTTGTCACACAGAGAAAGGGAAAACCAGAGTCAAGGCATATAATCTTTCTCTTAGCTATTGCAAAGCTGCCAGTTTGGCAACAATATTGAATTTAGGACAGAACAGAGTGTAGCTGCCAAATACCAATTATGCAAATTAGATGGAATATAGAACCCTCAAGAAATGAGTCAGCTTTGTCAAGTTCTGCTCTGTTGTTTAGTTGTTCTTTTAGCAAAATGGATTATCTGCTTACGTTGTGCACTACACCAAATGATTTTGCTTGGTAGTATATTGTTAAGTTGCCATTAGATTGGTGCCAAGCAGACAAAAAATAGGTATTTGCGGCAAGCCAATGTTTTGCCCTTGTTCTTCTAAGGATAAAGAAAAGAGAAAGATATTGAACATATCACAAAATGGATTTGCCAAGTTTGGATGTGGTGTATGAAAAATATTCATATAATGTCCATAGGCCTGAAACATTTTGAAACATATTGAAACATATGCTCTAAAAAGAATATTTCTATTTTTTTAAGTAATAGCCAATTATCATGATGTTTTCTGCTTGAAAAGGAATATTAATCTTAATGATTCTGAGTGTATGCTTAACCAAACAATAGCAGTCTAATATTACCCACCTCAATGTAACTAGTTCAATGAATTCCAGTGTGTATGTGTGTGTGTGTGTTGTGTGTGTGTATGTGTTGTGTGTGTGTGTGTTTGTGTGTGTGTCAGTTTGTTTTCCTGTTTGTATCTGTTTGTATTTTTTCTCATGGAGAAAAATGAGGTTATTTTTATTTTCTAACAAATTAGTCAGTTATACTTCAGCTCCTGGACCTGCCCCAAAAGGTGGAGGGGGAGCAGTTAGGATAGCAGTGGTGAGAAGAATGGAGACAGAGAGAAGGGGATTTCTTTCTAGATTCCATCTAATACTGCTTTAACTTTGGCTTCTGGAAGTCTGTATTATTGCATGTAAACTCAGGACCGGTATTTCAAAAACGATCATCTGACCTCAGATCTGTGAATGAAGGATAGCATATTTAGCTGCATTCTTCAGGGAATGGCAACAGTGATGCTAATCTCTCCCCTAATCTAATATGGCCATCTCTACATGAATCTCAGTTGCCCTGCTGAAATTAACTACATTAGACAGTCCACAATGCCTGGGTGTTTTATTAGAGAACATTTTTTATGTGGTGGCTTATTAATAAATTATCTGGAATGAGACAAGGACAGGGGTCCTGTGGAAGGGTTGAAATGGAAGAGATGGGAGTGTCAGAGAGGCCATTTTATTAAGGCATCCGAGTTAAAAATAGAAAGATGTGTTGTATGAATCCTCCCCTGGGGATCATAGCATATTTTTTCATCATCTTTTAAGGTTTGTCCAAATCTAAAGAGCTTTGTTTCCAAGGCAAGTAATGAGGCATCTCCTGCTTTTCTTTGAAAATTATTACCAGCTACATAACACCTAATTATAGTTAGCCTTAAATAAATTTGGTGTTATTTCATTATTTCCATAACACTTTAGTGTCCCTTTTCCCTCTGTGTTTTTAAACTTTCAGCATTTGCTAATAAAGTAATTGGCTATTTTGCTCATAAGCCCTTTGCATTCACTAAGCATTGCCATAGCTCTAAAATTATTTAGCGGATGGAATTATTTCCGCTAATTATTTCCAGTAAATTTAAACTGTAAACTGACCATGTTATAGCTTTTACCAAGAATTGTATGGATGCAATCTGCGGGGAGCTAGAGAGTTGCCATGGGGAAAGAAGGGAGTAAAGCATATATCCTTCATATTTTACTGTTACTAACCAGGTTTTTGACATTACAGAGCCATCTGAGCCGGCTTTTAAAATTCACATTTGCTCTTGTCACTCTGCTACTCAGATTTAATGAGTTTCCACTGGCGATTGGAGAGGCAGGAGAATGTGACAATTCAGGACATGAAACACATGGGTTTCATCTTGACTCTCTTGTTGACTTACTTTGTGGCCTCAAACAAGTCAGCTAGCCTCTCTGTGCTCTTCAGTTTTCTCATCTGTAAAGCTGACACAATACTGCCTACATTTAAAGTTGTTGTGCCAATAAAGGGAGTCATAATCAGTAATGAATGCAGAAAAAGTTTGGTATAGTATAGGTGTTATTTATTATTTTTTAAACTGCTATTTAAAACTGAAAGCCCTTCAAGACCTGACTCGGTCCTGTCTTCCATATCTTAGTTTGGATTTCACCTTCCTGCCCCCTGCTTATACTCATCACGCTAGCTCATACAACAGGGACTTGTCTAACACCTTCCCACCCATTTGCTTGCATAATTGCTTCCAGTTGGATTGTTTGTCTTCACCTGTTAAAACCTACTCAAGCTTTTATGCACCACCTGAAATGCTTTCTTATTTTTTAAAGTCTTTCCCAATCCTTTTCACTTCAATGAAAATGAGTATTTTCTCTGTGGGTTCCAAGCATTCTAAAGGTGTGCCTCCACAGTAGTACTTATGATTTTTGGAGTTCAGTGTACGTAGATGTCTCTCTGTTCCCCCAGATCAATGGTTCTCAGCAAGGGGCAATTTTGTTCCCCAAGTAGGCTGGCAAGCACATTCTGGTTTTCAGAACTTTCTTAGTTTTAACCCTCAAAGTTTGTGTCCCAAGAACTTCCTCATTCCCAGACAAATTAGGACAGTTGGTTATTCTACCTTCAGAGGACATTTGCAATGTCTGAAGACATTTTTGTGTCACAGCTTGGGAGAAGGGGATACTGCTGACATCAAGTAAGATTGGGGATACTGAAACATCGAACGATGCACAGGACCACATACACAATAAAGATCAAGATCACTTGACTTAAAATTGTCAATAATGCCACGTTTGAAAAACACTGGCAAAAGCTATTACTCATTTGTGTAACATTTAGACGAGAGACTGCTGGAATGACTTAGTGGATGCAATTAGATTTTATCAACCAATAAATATTATATAAGTATTTACCTACTTCCTGATATTTATTTAGTACCTTATAATATCCTCTCCATGCACCTACGGAGCTGTGATATCAGGTCCTCAGTCCTTTATAAGCTTGAAATATTATTGGGACACAAACATAATATTTTAGGGAAAATGAAAAAAGAATTCTGAGCAAGGAATCCAAGATGGCGGCATAGGTAAACACCTACACTGCTGCCTTGCACAACAATTTCAAAACTACAACTAAAAGACAGAACAGACATCATCCAGAACCACAGGAAAGCTGGCTGAGTGGAAATTCTACAACTAGAAGGAAAGAGAGGGGCTCATGGAGACCCAGAGGAGCTGCAAAAAGCTGAGGTACGGAGGTGCGCATGTGGAGAGAGCAGGTGCCTGAGAACCTGGCTGGTTTTCTCTGACGGGAGGGAGATGGAGACTCTCAGCGGCATTGAATCCCTTACACTAAACCCAAGATCCAGCTGAAACTCATATGGAGGGAGTTTGGACTGTGAAAAGGGAGAAGTGCACGGAGATTTAGGGGAGTTGCAGAGGATCAGAGGTCTGGTGGCACGCACGGCACTGCACCGCAGAGGACAGACTGCTGATTGTGCTGCTAGCTTTCACGAGTGGGCGGGAGACAGACCCTCCCAGCAGCGTCACTTCTAACTCCACTGAACCCCGGGTTCGGGAAAAACCCTGGGGACCCAGACTTGTGTGGTCCTGAAGCACAGGGAAGCTGGAGGGGCAGCGGTCTAGAGGCACTGTGAGAGAGAGGGCCCGCACGTGCACTGGGACCGCTCCAGCGATTACCCAGCCACTTGAGACTCAGGGGCCGTGGAGGGCAGGGCCAACTGAAAGGCAAGGCGGTCCCTTAAGCCCTGAGACTCCACCCATCCCAAGCTCAACAGAGAGGCTTTTGCAGTTTTGCAAGTCTGGTATCATAAGGCTGAATCCAACACAGAAGTTCTCCCGGCGTAGTGAAAATGCCGAGACAAGGAAAGGGATCACAAACAAAAGAAATGGAGGAAAACAAATGACTGGATATAGAGTTCAAAACCATGCTTATAAGGTTTTTTAAGAATATCCTAGAAAAGATGGATAAAGTTAATGAGACCCAAGAGGAGATGAAAAAGAACCAACTGGAGATGAAAAAGGACCAACTAGAGATGGAAAAGGACCAACTAGAAATTAAACATACACTGACTGAAATAAAAAATATTATACAGAGACCTAACCGCAGACTAGAGGAAGGCAAGAATCAAGTAAAACATTTGAAATATAAAGAATCAGAAAACAATCAACTGGAAAAGCAAGAAGAGAAAAGAATCTAAAAATGTGAAGATAATGTAAGGAGCCTCTGGGACACCTTCAAGCATACCAACATCAGAATTGTGGGGTGCCAGAGAAAGAGAGAGAGCAAGATACTGAAAACTCATTTAAAGAAATAATGACTAAAAACTTCCCACATCTGGTAAAAGAAATAGACTTATGAGTCCAGGAAGCACACAGAACCCCATATAAAAGGAATCCAAAGAGGACCACACCAAGACACATCATAATTAAAATACCAAGAGCAAAAGACAAAGAGAGAATATTAAAAGCAGCAAGAGAAAAACAGATCATTACCTACAAGGGAGCACCCATACAAATGTCAGCTGATTTCTCAACAGAAACGATGCAGGCCAGAGAGGAGTGGCAAGAAATATTCAACGTGATGAATAGCAAGAACCTACAACCAAGAATATTCTATCCAGCAAAGTTATCATTCAGAATTGAAGGGCAGATAAAGAGCTTCACAGATAAGAAAAAGCTAAAGGAGTTCATCAACTCTAAACCAGTATTATATGAAATGCTGAAAGGTACTCTTTTAGAAGAGGAAGAAGAAAAAAGGTAAAAGATAAACAATTATGAACAACAAATACATATCTATCAACAAGTGAATCTAAAAAATAAGTGAATTAAAAATTTGATCAACAGAATAAACTGGTGACTATAATAGAATCAGGAGCACAGAAAGGGAGTGGACGATAATTCTCAGGGGGAAAGGGGTGAAGGGTGTACAGGGAGAGACTGGACAAAAGTCATACACCTATGGATGAGGTCAACGGGAGGGAGGTAAGGGTAGAGGGAAGGGTGGGAGCCGGGTGGAGGGGAGCTATGGAGGGGAAAAAAGAGAAACAAATGTAATAATCTGAATAATAAAGATTTAATTAAAAAAAAGAATTATGAGCAAAACTGATTAAGTATAATGCAATCACAACAGCAAGGTGTATTCGAAGAGCTTAAAGGTAAGAGAAAATACCAAGAGAAAGAATATCATTATTCAAAGTTACATATTTAGCTCCTCTAGCTCCTAAATCATACCATACGGTTTCATCTCATTTGCTAAGGGCTTTGGTTGTTCGGTTTGCACAAACCAAGGTTTACAGAAATGCCAGAAGGGGAGTCAGCTTTGCTTTGTCAACATTCAATTTTATATCATTCCTTCTCAACCGTTCCTTATTCTCCTAATTTGGTGAAAGGCCCCCAAATCTCCTAGGCTAAACACCTTAGAATTATCTTTAACACTTAGTTATCCCTTTACCACTGCATGCCTTTATTTGCCAAGTTTTATCAATTCCAACTTTGCCATATCTGGTTTTTGTCTTCCGCTGCTTCAGTTCATGGGTGTATCTTTAATTCAGTCTCAGTTAGTACACTCCTTAATGTCCACATCTCCACAACCTATTGTGTTTCCCTTGAGGAGAGTATACCCCAAACACAATATAGGCCTCCCAGGTTCAAAATTGACATCTTCATTATTCACTCAACAATAGCTAGCAATGGTCTATTATTCTGACACCCTATTTACCCACTTATCTAATATGTTCCATTCCTTCCAATCACAAATCAAATATTTTTTTCTCTTTTTCAAATTCTCTTATGTAAAAGGGATAGTTTTTTTCTGGCTACTTTTATAATACTTTCCTCTTGTTCATGTAACACTTGTTATATGCAATATAATTATCTGTGCTCATCTTGTCCAGATCTTATCCTATAAATTCTGTATCTTTTCTAATCCCCAAAGCACTTTTACCATTGGATGTTACAACTGATTACTACTGTTAAGTGAATGATGAAGATAGAGATGAAATTCCAGCAGTTCTTTCAACTGCTGGGATAAAAGAAAACCTCATCTTTTGTAAAAGAGATACAAAAAGTTTATTCAGGGTCACAAAATTAATAACAGGATAGCGATTGCACATATTTTTGCATCCTAACAATGGGCAAACTGTGACTTCCTGTTTCCAGGAGCTGCTTTCAATTGGCTGCCTTCGTTTCATGCCCCAACTTCCTTGTCACCACTTTTGCCTTTCTCTTTGCAGGAAGATAATGCTGCACCTCAGGGTTCCCTGATCCTTTATAAAAAATATATATGTATTATTTTTATATAAATATATAGGTGTATATGAAGTCAATGGGAATGGAAAACAAATATAAGAATGGCACCATCAACTTCAGAGGTTCATCTCTATCATTTTAGAGTCCAGTTGACTACATATGGTGTGTTTTGTGAATGTAAAATATAAAGGGCTATCGGTGTCCTTTTGCAAGTACAAATCTATGAAAACAACAGGGAGTGGGGAGGAGAGGGAAGGCTTCAAGATGGAGTCAGGGAAAAACTAAACTTACTGTCATAAGTTCCCAGAAAGTAAAATTATATTTGGAAATTATTAGTAAATAGCATGTCCATGTTACATAATAAAAACATAAACATCTCATAATTTAAAAACATGACTAAAATCTAGCATTTAATTCTTTAAAAAAACTTAAAGCCATTAGGAATAAAAGTCTGCCTACTAAATAAGATGGAGAGTTCCAAAGCTGTTTAAAACTAAGATCCAATATCACATTAACCATTGGAATATTAGAAGAATTCCTCCTTAAACAAGGACAAACACATGATTCACTATTATGACATGTAACATGTATGATGGGATGCTAAAATATGCAGTCAGATTGTACAGCAAAATCAAGAGACAATGTTGGATAAAACACATGCTGATTTATAGATGATATAATTATTTAATATTAACTTAAAAGACAATAGTTAACTGCTATAAATTATAAATAACTTGAGTAATTTATTCAAGTACTAGAGGCTTGATGCACAAATTTCATGCAAGGGTAGACGTTCCTTCCCCTGGTTACTGGCACTGGCTCCCTCTAGCACCTGGGACCCAGCCTTCACTCTAGCCACTGACAAGCACACAAGAGCCAGGCTTCATCCAGAATGATGTCCAGAATGACTTCTGGAATGACATCCAGTCTAATTAGCATATTACCCTTTTATAATAGATAATGCCAATCTGTACAAAATAACATTGTATAAGTCATTCATATATAGTTAGGAAACAGAATAAAATACATAATAGTGACCAAAGAATATGCTGTCTTGGAAAACAAAAACATTTAACAAGAAATATATTAGACTTATTGAAAGACTAGACGCCTGGTGCCCGAAATCCCTGCACAGGGGGCAGGAGAGTGTCCCTCAGCCAGCCTGCACCCTCTTCAATATGGGACCCCTCGAGGGATATCCAACTGCCTGTTTAGGCCCGATCCTAAGTAGGATCTTGCCTGCCTGCCTTCCTGATTGCCCCTAACTGCTTCTGCCTGCCAGCCTGATAACCCCCTAACCACTCCCCTGCCAGCCTTTTTGCCTCTAACTGCCCTCCCCTGCAGGCCTGGGTCCCCCCCAACTGTCCTTCCCTGCAGGCTCAGTCTCCCCGAACATCCTTCTTCTGCCAGCATGGTCATCCCTAACTGCCTTCTCCTGCAGGCTTGATTGCTCCACTGCCCTCCCTTGCAGGCCTAGTCCCTCCCAACTGCCCTCTCCTATTGGCCTGATCACCCACAACTGCCCTTCCTTGCAGGCCATCTTGTGATGGCCATCTTATGTCCACATGGGGGCAGGATCTTTGACCACATGGGAGCAGCCCTCTTGTGTGTTGGAATGATTTTATGGCAATGGGGAAGGGTAGCTAATCAGAGATCATATTTATGTTACTATTCTTAAGACAATGTGATACTAACACAAGGAAATATGAAGACCTTAGTGGAAATAACCTCAATTAGATATAGATATAAATATTAGATCCAGAAATGTAATAAAGGATCAAGGAGATAAAAAAAATAAGGAAAACAGAGCATTAGACTATATACAGTGCTAGGAAATTTGACTCTAAAACATTTATCTATCTAAATTAATGCTTCAAAAATATACCAAAGTAAACTCTAGGTAGATTAATGAGTTAAATTAGGTTTATTAAAACATTTCCATTGCTACAGTATTATAAAAACAATAAAATAGAGTCACTTATGATATGTGAAACCAAAGGAATTTTTTCATTCTTTTGCTTTTTAAAATTTTCATACCTTCCTGAATTGTCAGGCACTGCTTATTAAAAAATAAATGATAATTTTTTCACTTGATCAAATAACCTGGAAAAGACATAAGAAAGAGTATGCTATTAATTAATTGTTATCAATTAATAAATTAGAATGAATACTTTAATAGTATCTGTTAACCATTGCATAGACCTTCCTCATTTCATGGATAGAGATATTGCCTTTATTGTCAATTGAGAAACCAAGTTGTAGTACATTCTTTTTTTTTTTTTATAATATTCATCCAGGGATATGCCTTCATTGATTTCTAGACAGAGAGAAAGGGAAGAGAGAGACACAGAGAGAGAGACAGAGAGAGAGACCGAGAGAGAGAGAGAGAGAGAGAGAGAGAGAGAGAGAGAGGTTAGAACCATTGATCAGTTGCCTTACCTACACACCCCAAACCAGGCATCGAACCCGCAACCTTTTACATTCTTCAGTATGTTGGTTGATCAGCAATTCATCTCTCTGCTGTAGATTGTTTTAAGGTTCCAAGGTTCAGGTGATTATACTGGGCTTGTGTACTGAATCCAGGTCATTCAACACTGGCCAAGCAAATAGAGCTTGGTCTGGCAAAATTTGAACAGTGGGTGTGGGGTAGGGACTGAGGGGACAGCCATTGTTAATGTTTCCATTGCAAAAGAAGCCAGTATATGTTGTTGTCTTTTTAGAAGACAGAAAGAAGAGGGTCAGGACAGCTAATTGTGGGTAAACATAGATGGATCTCCAAAGCACCAAGTCCTTCTTTTCATGGAGACTGCATATATGTTCCCATGTTTTATGCCATTTTCCCAAAACTTGAGCAAAACTATGGGACTCTAAGAGGTGTAGAGGGCAATTTGAAACTTCATCTTTCCATTTTAATGGGAACTCATCAAGGCAGAGGTGGGAAGGAGGCATACCAATTCATATGTTTTGATACTCAATATTCTTCCTTCCCTAAAACCCAAACATTCTGCTGAATGAAAGCCTTAGGACACATATCTGCTATAAATTCATTTTTTATCTAATTTGTCTGAGATCTAAGCTTCCTATGGAGGTCTGAGATCAAAGGATCTGATTCCTTCTGATGTTAGTGCTGACATATAATGTGTGCTGACTTAGTTCTGTCTATAACCTCACAGTGGGAGGTAGCCAACCTCCCTGGGCACCTTTACTCAGTGCACTTTCATTTCGGCTAGGGAGTCTGTCAGGTACATTGCTGATTGGGCCTGCCATGTAAATAATTTATGGGAGATTTTTAAATGTTTTGGGGTTTGCAAAGGCAAGCTATGCTTGTGTTAGTCTTTTCTTAAAGGATACAAGCTTGAAGAACAGGGGCTAACAGATTTCCAATGATGAGCTCTCAAAAACAAGATAATATCTTTGATGGGTTGAAAATAGGTGACTTGCTGTGTTTGATTTCCCTTATATAAAGTGGTATTGATTTTTTACCAAGGAATAAAAATATTAAGTCCTTTTTTTCCTTTTTAAAGTACGTTTCTATGTGACAATTTAATATTCTTGTTCTTTGTTTATTTGCTGATCTCAAAAACCTATGTCTTTTCCTCCTGGTGGGAGCAGTACTTATGGAAATGATACTGAGATCAGTGCTTGGCATAGAACTGAGCATGATAGGGAGACACGGTTGATGGCACAAAATGTCCTTCCCTGAAGGAACTCAATATTCCAAGAGGAAGACAAAACTGTTATACAAGGGAAATGGACCAATAATAGAAGTAGTTGCATAAGTCAAAGGAAGAACTCTAGTCAACAGGTATTGAAGTATAAATCAATGTAGTTTGAGCTAGGCAAGGAACAGTTCTGGAAAAAGTTGAGATTCCCATAGGGAACTAGTATAACCTGATGGTTCCCATAAATCTAAGAGAATGATCTATAGTTAGGTGATCATGGCAGATACTTCCTAGGCAAAAGTCTGTGGAAAAGAAGAAAGGAAATAAGGGTAACATGGGTTTAGCAGAATATTAGTTGATGCATCATGGAAACAATATAAACAACATAATACTCTCTCATTTTATTGCTTTTTATCAACTCGTATCACATGTATTTGTATTATTACTATTACCTTCTCTCTTTCTCAACTCAGTTCCCATTCATTGTTAGATTAAATTGAATAGAAGATTAATACACTTTTTGTCCCAAAATGTGCTATATAGACTGATATAGACATGATTGCTATCTTTTAACATAAACCAGGGTCGGTCTCAGTAAACTGAATGAGAAGCATATTACATAGGATAAAAATTATCATTTACATAGTATACAAAACAGTGGTTAATGAATTTGCTGGTGAAATGTGAGAAAAGCAAGGTTGAGAAATGTTGATGTTGGTATTGCCACCTACCCTTTCTGGGATTTAGGATAGTTCTCAACCTTTATTTCACTGTAAGGTACAAAAGAGTAGCATTCACATTTATGCCATACTCCCATGCATGTACTCAATGAAACAGTCTTCTTAAATCCTCATTGCTATCTCCAACTTCACAAAATATCAAGTAGTGCTTAGAATATAGACTTTGGAGCTAACAATCTTTAATTCTGTGTAACATCTGTCACTACTTTGTACATGGCCTTGGAAAATTCTTATCCTTTTGTACCTCAGTGTACCCCTTTCTAAAACAGATATAATAATAGTGCTTATTTCAAAGAGTTGCTATAAAGATTAACATATATATATATATATATATATATATATATATATGTATATATACATATATATATATTTGATAATTGCTACAAATCACTGTGTGTTACTTTAAATTATTATTAACCTTTCTCTCTACAAAAAAAAAAACAACCAAAAATACACAAAACATGGGAATACGAACATTAACATTTTCATTAATATAGAATACTTTTGAATTTCCTTTATATTGTTAAAAAACCTATAATTGAATAAAACTTTTAAAAATTAAACTATAATACCTTATTGTTTTTTAAAATATGTTTTTATGGATTTTTGAGAGAGGAAGGGGGAGAGAGAAACATCAATGAGAAACATGGATCAACTGCCTCCTGCATGCCTCCTACTGGGCATCAGGCCCAAAACTTGGGCATGTGCCCTCACCAGGAATTGAACCTATGACCTTTTGGTGCATGAGTTAACACTCAACCACCGAGCAACAGTGGCCAGGCAATATCTTATTGTTTATAACAAATAAATTGACACTTCCCTCAATACTCAATGCAATACAAAATAAAACACTCATGAGTTAGGAAATTCTCTCTGAAGAAAGTATTTGGGGAGATGAGTTAAAAAAAACAGAGAGTTTTAAAAGATAGGGTGAAACTTATTTGAGAACTAGGGTGTTGTTTTTTTAATCCTCACCAAAGGATATGTTTACTGACCTGAGAGTGATGGAGGGGTGGGGGGAGAGAGAGAGAGAGAAAGAGAGATATTGGTTGCCTCCCATATGCTTCCAGACTAGAGTTTAAACCGGCAACTTGGGCCTGTGTTCTGACTAGGAGTCAAACCTATAACTTTTTGATGTATGGGACAATGTTCCAACCAACTGAGCCACCTGATCATGGCAGAACTAGGGTGTATTTTAAGATAATTATTACAATTGGGAAATGAGGTAATTATGAATAAAAATTAAAACATTTGGGTTTAGAGCAGGATGCAATCATAGACTAAAGCACTGTCTATATAATAAACAGGTAATGTGCAAATTGACCATCACTCCAGTAGATGGTCGCCCGCATATGGTCAAAGATGGCCACCCCCTTGTGGACATAAGATGGCTGGCAGGAGAGGGCAGTTGGGAGGGACCAGGCCTACAAGGGAGGGTAGTTGGGGGTGATCAGGCCTACAGGGGAGGACAGTTGAGGGTCACCAGGCTTGCAGGGGAGGGCAGTTGATGGCAACTAAGCCTGCATGGGAGGGCAGTTATAGGGACCAGGCCTCTAGGGGAGGGCAATTTGGGGGACCAATCCTGCAGAGGTGGGCAGTTAGGGACAATCAGACTGGCAGTGGACCAGTTAGATGTTGATCAGGCTGGCAGTGAAGTAGTTAGGAGGTGATCAGGCTGGCAGGCAGAAGCAGTTAGGAGCAATCAGGCAGGCAGGCAGGCGAGCTGTTGGGAGCCAGCAGTCCTGGATTGTGAGAGGTATGTCCAACTGCCCGTTTAGGCCTGGGCTTAAACGGGCAGTTAGACATCCCTCAAGGGGTCCCAGATTGGAGAGGGTAGAGGCTGGACTGAGAGACACACATCCCCCTGCCCAGTACACTGGACATCTAGTCCTATATAATAAAAGCCCAGCTACTGAAACAGCAGAATGACCAGAGACCAGAATGACCACAGACCCTTGCCCAGGCTAGCCCCACCTCCAAGCAGAGACCCTCCTACACTGATTGGGGGCATGGCCAGCCTGCAAACCGCCCACGGCCCCTCACTTGGCCTGCCCCGTCCCCAGTGGGGACCACCACCCAATTGAGAGTGTGGCTAACCTGAAAACCCCAGCAGCCCCTCGCCCCAGCCTGCCCTGCCCCCCCAGTGGGGACCCCCACCTAATCTGGGACCCCAATCAGGGCAGGCCGGCCAGCCCCACCTGTATACCAGACCTCTATACTTGTATAATAAAAGGGTAATATTCAAATTGACCCTAATGGCAGAACCACCAGAACTACTATTGGACCAGTCACTATGAGGTGCACTGACTACTTCTTGGTCCCTTTTCTTCAGCCAGCAGGCTCTATTCTCCTCATGGCAAACAGGGAACCTGGGGTGGGTGGCCGGGATGCAGGTGGCAGGGGCCTTAGCAAGAGTGACCTGTGGTGGGAGCAGGGCCGGCAAATGGGCAGAAGGACTGATCTCTTGGTCCCTTCTCCCAGTAGTCAGGCACTGATAACCCAATGGCGAAAGGGGAACCAGGTGCGGGTGGTGGTGAGGGTTGGGACCAGCTTCAGGCAGCTGGGAAGATGGTCCTGATTGAAGGCCAGGCCTAGGGACTGTGAATTTCATGCACCAGCCTCTAGTGAAGATATAAAATACTTTAAAGGAAATACATTAGGGTACTCCGCTGAAAGGAGGTTTAACCCTTTAATTACATGATTGATTCTCCTGGCAACCAGCCCCCATCCAGCCGCTATTTTATGTGGGGTCCAAAAACCACCTTATTGTTTTATTTTTAAAATTTTATTTTTGAGAGGGAGGAAGAGAGAGGGAGAGAAAGAGAGACAATAATGTGAGAGCAAAACATGGATCTGCTTCTTCTTGCTTCTTTCCAAGTGCAAACTGGACATGTTCCCTGACCAGGAATGAAATGAGCAACCTTTTGGTACATGGGATACCTCCCAACCAATTGAGTCACACTGGCCAGGGCCAACAGTCACTTTTACCATAACAACAGGCATCTTTACTGCTTTTATCACTTAGGGAATCCCAAGGGTTTAAGAGCCAAACATGGAGTTTTTATTATAAATCAATATCACAGGTAGCTTTGAGGATAAAACTTATGAATGCATGTAAAGCATTGAGAACAGTGTATAGCAGGGTTAAGAGCTATCTGTACATTAGAGATTTTAACTATGATGGCTATTATTTATCCACTTCTTACCTTATCATCCCAAGCTCTGGGCAGTGCTTTGCATGATTCTTTTTTTTTAATCTGCAAACAATCCTATGAAGTAGCTACTGTCATTGTTACTGTTTTACAGATGAGGAAATTGAAGCACACAGAAGGTAACTACATTTTACACATTTATTCAGTCAGTAAGGGATCAAACAGCACATCTAACCATGTTGGTTTGATTCCAAGTCCACATTCTTAGCTGTTATGCTATCTAGCTTCTAGGAACCATTTTTCACATATTTTATACCATAAAATACTGTTTTGGTAGATTTAACTGTATCTATAAAATTCTATATAATTCTAGTTTATCCTCATTTATCATTCAAATAACATAGTGATTTGAATAGCTAGTGATTTAACATATGACATGTTCGTGTTTTTTAAAAGCTAGTTGTATTATTGCTTCTATTATACATCCTTCAAAGAATTGGGACAGATAAGGACAAAAACACCCAGGTCACCTGTTTATCACAATCAGTATCAATGTTGCACTCTTTTGAGTTGCATATTAATTCTGTTGAATAGGAAAATAAAAAGCAAATAAAATGTCAAAGGAAAAAAAACAGTAATTAAAACAATGACTGTTAAAATTAAATACAGGCCCTGACTAGGTAGCTCAGTTTGTTTAGTGCTATCCTGATACACTAACTTTGAGTGTTCCAGGTCAGGGCACATACAAGAAGCAAATAATGTGTGCATGAATAAGTAGAAAAACAAATCAGTCTCTCTCTCTCTTTCCTCTATCTCAAAATGAATAACTAAAAATAAAATGAAATACATGTTAGTAAATTGTTAAGTATCACCTGAGAGTAATATAAAATTATACAACTGAAGTCCAGAGAGGTTGACAAGATAGAAGTCATAGATCCAGGTAGCTAGGGAAGGAGAGCTTGAACACTAATTTCTTTACTCCAGTCCTATTCTCATTTATACTATTACACAGTCACATATATACACATTCATATGGATACTTGCTTATTCATATACTGGAGGTCTGGTGCACGAAATTTGTGCAAGAGTAGGCCTTCCTTCCCCTAGCTGCTGGCACCGGCTTCCCTCTAGCAGCCAGGCCTTGGGCTTCCCTTTTAGCCTCAGCTTTACCCAGAAGGTCACCTGGAAGGATGTCTGGTCTAACTAGCATATTACACTTTTATTATTATAGATATGTTATCTCTACATATGTTTATACTCATCTATCTATATATAAAAGCCTAAGTGACCATCCAACCAGTAACTTATGATGTGCAATGACCACCAGAGGCAGACACTCCAACTGGTAGCTATGACTTGCACTGACCACAAGGGGACATATGCTCAGAGAGGAGGGAGACTGATTCCTGGGTGCATTACCCGAGAACCACCTTCTCGCGATCAGGGACCCTTTGGGGATGTCAGAGAGCCAGTTTCAGCCTGATCCCCCCAGGCCAGGCTGAGGGACCCCACTGGTGCACGAATCATGCACCAGACCTCTAATATTTCTACTATAAAATCAAAGATATTAAAATGATAAGTTTGGAATGAAAAACAAACTATTAGATAAGACCGTTCTTAGAGCTCACATTTCTCAATACAAGTACTAGTTAACCCATTTGGTAAGGCCAGAATGTAATCTAGTTTTCATATTTATGCTGCCCTGCTTATATTGAAAAATCCTTAATGACCCATTAACATCACAAAAGTCTTTCTCTGGGAAGAATTTATTATCTAATTTATTAATTAGATAATTGTTATTTATTATAAATTGGGAATGGGATACAGTGTTTCTTTTTATGAAAAAAATATATCTCTAAAATTATTTGGAAATTTATAAACTGATTTATTCAATCTTTAATTATATGGCAATGTCTTTCCAGGAACACTAAGTATGTAAAATGTATATCAAATAATTGAGAACGAAATTCATCTCTTCTCCTACTTTTTTTTTCACAGATATGAGGATAAAGGTCATGCTGGACAAGCTGAACCAACTCCCCCACCAGTCAGTCAATGGGGTGTCCAGAAGGAAAGTTAGCCACCGTGCTGTCCGAGAAGAGGGTGGTGGCCGAGAAGAGGTTGCTGCAGCTGTTCCTAGTACTACCACTGTCACATCCCCTGGGCACACCTGTGCTCCAGGCTCTCCTGCTCAGCAGATGTGCATGCGGGAGGCTGGAAACTGGAAAGAGTCCCAAGAGCAGTTGCTGAGATACCAGCTGGTAGGTCAAGATCAGCTGCTACTGCTCTGTCCAGACCTCAGACATGGGAGGCAGCAGATGCAGGAACAGAGTCGGTTGGGCAAGGACAGTGGCAGCTCAGGAGTTTCCCAAGAGAAGAAAGTGTCCTGTGGTGCCAGGGAGGCATTCTGCCTTCATTCAGTCCATCCAGAAGCTATTCAGGAATAGCTGTGACCCAGGGGCAGTGTGGGTCTTTGGGCTGAAAGTAAGAATGTTCAACATATTTCTTGAAAATAAACAGGAGAGATGACGTCTAACTTATAGGGACACTAAGAAGGAAGAACATGGACTCTAAAATCTATTTTTTTCAACTTTGAAATGAGAGACAGTCATATAAATGTTTGAGATTGAAATATTGTTAGATATGTCTTTTGTATTTATCATGGATCTTAGTCCAATGTCAGTCAAATAGGTTTCCAAGTATTTGTTAATATTTTACTTGTTGTTCATTTAAACCTGATTTTTCCATCTCAATAATGGTATAACACTTATTTATACCAGTAGGGGTTGTTATTAAGCTTCCTTTAGGAGGATCACTCCCAATACTTTGGGCTTCTCTTACTAAGGGGTCATGAGAAGATCTGGTCCACTACAATTATTTCTCTAGTGTTACAGTAAAATATTTTTTTACCTTATAGAAACATTTGAATGATAAGAGATCTGTCAGAACTTACCTTTCAACTGTAAGACAACTTTTTGGGTTTTTCTAAGCTGATTTTATTTTATGGCTTAATTGCAATCATTATTGGGAGCTCACAATAAACATATGAAGTTTGCACTTTATGAGTATTAATACATGAAAATTGATATTCTCATGGGATTTTCTGAGATTTTAATTACATATAAAAATACAAGAACAGCAAGTTTGGGAAAATAAATTGTTAATAAGTCAAAGTTATTTCTAGATAGTTCTTTGCAGTAGTAACTGGGTAAAATTATAACTGGAATTAAAAAATAAAACAAAAACCTGTGTTGGGAAACCAGGAAAACCAAGTAGCCAAATGGATTATCAGTTAAGTACTTCATAGGGCTGTCTGATGAGGTGGGAAGAGATTACTTCTGCAGCTTTTCTGGGCTATGCTAGAGGCTCTAATGGAGACCAGAGTAGAGAGTCAGCTGGTGTTAAGCTGGGTAAGGATGCCAATGGCAATGTCACTTAATTCATACATTTCCACAGGGCCCATCAGTGTTCATACTAAAGGATACTTTAAGGTACTATGTCATTGGCTCCGGATCCAGTAGGCCCGGTGCTCCAAATGAGTAAAGCAAAGACAACAGAGATGAGCAGAGTTTTCAGAAAGAACTTCCTTTCACCTTTACCCTAAGTATAAAACAGTATTTTCCGACCTGTATAAGGTGAAAGGGCTGTCCTGTGTTTGAATTAGAACAGAGGAAGGAGACAGACTCTTCTATTGAAAAATTTTAAATAATGATGTCCTGGAACTAGCCCCATAGAAAATACTGGCAAAAAGTCATCATCACAGGACGTCAATGGGAAAATATGTGTCACCTTGCCATGAGTTGGCAGGAGCTTTCTCAGCCTTTTTGTCCATTCTTTTGGTGTCTTGTGACATCTCAAACCTTCAAGCTGCCCCTAAAGGAGATAGGCAGCCTGACTCGTGGCACAGTGTTGAATACAGAGGGAGGTACAATTAGACATACTTCAAGAGATTTTAATCTAGTCTCTCTGTGTTTAAGGAGGGCATGGATGGGCAATCTGTCCTACAGACATGAACTGTGTAGGCACAAAATAGCTGCCTGAATGGTAAATCCCTCTACAGAGGTATGTTTTGTGGGCACTAACAGTATCTAAAAAACATAACAACAGAAAAAAATAACTCGAATGGCTTAGGCAGACTATGCCTTCTCTAGTTTAATTTGTCCCTGCTATCACCTAGTCTTTATCTCATTTTTGTAGGTTCCTAGTCTATGAGTAATTTTTTTAAAAAATATATATTATTGATTTTTTACAGAGAGGAAGGGAGAGAGAGAGAAAGTCAGAAACATCGATGAGAGAGAGACATCGATCAGCCGCCTCCTGCACACCCCACAGTGGAGATGTGCCTGCAAGCAAGGTACATGCCCCCAACCAGAATCGAACCTGGGACCTTTTAATCCGCAAGCCCACACTCTATCCACTGAGCCAAATCAGTCTCGGCTATGAGTAATTTTGTTTGCAATTTTTACTTTAGTCCTCAAAGAGCTGCAATCTTTTGTACAAAATAATTTTAGAAGTTAAGGCTTTTGAGGATTATACAATGGTAGCAGTCTTAGCACTACCTATTGAGATCTGTCTACACATTTTCCCTTTCACTCTGGTGACTTCTTTCACCATCTCAAATTCCAGCCTAGATTTCTTTCCTGAGCTCTGTGCTGTATATTTAGCTGCCACTGAGAACTACCCGCTCGGGTGTCCTGCAGCCACTATGCCTTAACATGGCCTCACAGCCTCCTTCTTCTCATGCTTTCCCTAACACAATACACTATGTCCCTGCACTCAAACCAGACATCTAGAAATGAATCATGATATTCTATCTTACCCTTCCTAAGGGGTCAGCTACCAGCTCTGTTATTTCTACTTCTTTGCTCTTCTCCCAATTTTTACTATTGTCTGATCTATCCTCTGTGTGCCAAAAGACTCACCTTTCTGGAAGGCAAATTTGATTCTATCCTTCTTTTCAGGAATAATTATAATTAGCCTATTAATTTTACCCCCAGCAAAGCCCAGGATCCCTGTGGTCAGAATGGACTCTTGGGGCCTGAACAACATTCACAAACATCCAGAGTAACCTGCAAAGTTCTCAAATGGGGCATGGAATTTCAGAGTCTGGCTAGAATTTCCCAAACCATAGTTAATCCCATCCTCTTTTTCCTTCTCAAAAAATGAGAGTATTGTGTAAATGCTAGAAACAAATAGAACAGCTCAGGGTTCATTCATGTCTGGAAATTAGCTGATCAGGTAAAGCATAACTATAGGCTGACCCATCCTAAACTTATTAAGATCATTAATATGGGTAACCCAGCAAATATTTTGCAGCAGTAACAACCCTTTATTGAAATAAACAATTGAAAAATATCTTGTTCCAGTGTTATTCCAAAGAACCTATTTCTGCCTCCCATTTCTGATTTTCTGTAATATGGTGAACTTTTTTTCTCCAAGATTCTGAACAAACTAAAATTCTAGATAGTTTAAAAGAATTGTAAATGTTTATGGGTACTAAAGTTGAGAGAAGAACGAAGGGAATTAAGGTAGTTTCTAGATTCTCTTGGGTTTTGGGGAGTGTGTTAGGGGCAAGTACCAGACTGTGACCGAACTCCATGTCTCAGAGTAAGAGACTGAACCAATCTGATCGGATTGTGTCCTACAACAAACTTGCCCATATTATTGCCCAGGGGAGGCTATTGAATATTAAAAGGCCTTTAGCTCCCTCAGGGCCCAGTCCTTTCCATTATTATCTAGTTGAATCACTCCCTTCTGTCTTGCTGTCTGACTCTCAATGTATAAAATTACTATACATTGAAATGTATACACTCTATGCAAAAATAAGTATGGGGAAATTGAATGTAAATTACATGCAAATGTTATTCAATCAAGGTTCTATAAAATTGTATATGTCAATAATAGTAAAGGATTTTATTTAATTCTGTCTTTAAAACTCATGCATTTATTCCATATTTTGTTTCTGGAATTTATAATGTATCAGGTCAACTTTGAAAGAGCTATAAGCAAAAGGAATTATACTACTGAGTATAGAACAGTTGATTTCAACATACACTATAGCACTATGTCTAATTACATATATATTTGAGAGACAAGTCATATTTCCAGAATGTAATTTGTTAAAAAATAAATAAAATGTTTCTATAAAGCTGAATAAGATTTAAGTGGTAAAATACAGACTTGCCTATTTCTAAATATTCTTCTGGCTTTGTTATTTATAGTCCTCAGTAAAGACCAGGATTTCTTTGCTTGGAACAATTCAAGAAAACATAGATTCTGCCCTTCAATCTGGTCTGCTTTGGGACAGAAAACTCATTTAATGCAGTTGTAGGACTTTCAGAAATCTAATAGGATTTGAAAGATTGATTCTTTGATTCTATACAAGCCCCTTCAGATCTTTTCACAGTTTTCCACTCACATTCCAACAAAATTGTTTGAAAGACTTTTATTCATGCATTTCATTACTTCCTCAGTTTTCATTCATTGCACCATGGACTTCCCTCTGCCTTCCAACCCTTCTACGGAACAGAGACTGCTCTTATGGCAATCACCAGTAACTTCCATTTTTTCGGTTCTCAAGAACAATTCTCTATCCTCATTTTACATGGCATCTGGGGAGCATCTAGTCCAGACTTTCTCTTCTTTTTGGACCACTTTTTTCTCTAGGCTTTTGTGATTACTTCTCTCCCTGATTTCCTGTTATGGCACTAGACACACCTTCTAAGAAAGTGGTAAAGAAGCATATTTTAGCTTCTCAAATCTTGTGAGACCCTAAGAAAAAGATCCGGTTGAACCTTCAAAATCTTTTGACCTAGACAAGCTAACAAATAGGTGGTGTTTTGTTGTTGTTTTTACTAATTATTGAGGTACAACGGACATGTAAACAGCTGTACATAGTTAATGGATAAGTATGCACCCATGACATTACCACTACTATGGAGACAGTAAACATATCTATCATCTTCAAAAGTTTTCTTCCACCTCTTCCTCCTCCTCACTATTAGTAGTAGTACCAGTAGTAGTAATAGTAGTAGTAGTAGTAGTGATAGTAAGAACACCTAACTAATGTAAGATTGACTCTCTTAGAAAATTTTAACTGTGTAACACATTATTGTCCATATAGGCACTATGCTATTTGGTAGACTTACAGAACTTGTAAAACTAAAACTTTGTATACCTTTTCCATCATCTCCCCATTTCTTCTCTTCTCCCCCCCAACCCTCCTCTGCCTTCTGACAATCACCATTCTTACTTTCTGTTTCTATGATTATGACTATTTTAGATTCCACATATAAGTGAGGTTATACATAATTTGTCTATGTTTGGTTTGTTTCACTCTAATAATGTTTTCCAAATCCATCCTTATTGTTGAAAATGACAGCATTTCCTGCCTTTTTAAGATTAAATAATATTCCACTATGGGTATTATTTTAAGTCACTGAGTTTCTGATAATTTGTTATTCAGCAATAGCAAACTAATATAAACACTATGGTTTCACACACACACACATACACACACACACACACACACACAAATGATAGTGGGGAGCTTAGTCCTCTGCTCTTGTCCTTGTTCCTGTCTTTGGATATTTATCACTTCCACCCTTTCATAAACTTAAACTCTCATTCAATCAGAGGTTCCCCTTGGCCTCACATCTACCCTCCATGGGCAACTGGGTCATGTCAGTTCCCAGATGCCTTCCCAGGTTTCCCACCTGCACACTCTCTCCTTCCAGTGTGGAGGCCGCCAGCTCTCAGATCATCCAGCCACAATGGATTTGTCTCTAAAACGAGCCCCACAAGATGAAAACAATCCCAACTGTTCTCTCTCTCTCTCTCTCTCTCTCTCTCTCTCTCTCTTCTGTCTTTCCATTTCCCAGTCTGTTTCCCCAGCTAGATTCTATAAAAGTTATTTGCAGCATCCCCATCAGTTCCATGAGTGACAGGAGACTAGTGTCAAGTGAGAAAATGAAATGTAAATTTTATTAAACACCCCCCTCTCATCTCTGGGTATCAATCCAGATTCCAGCCGAACACAGCAAATCAAATCCTGTCTATGCCAGGCCTCAGGGCACATGGAAAATCATTTCCCCTTACTATCATCCCCTTCTAGTAAAATATTTTTCTGTTTGGTAAATGAAAATTTCAAATGCGAACCCTCTTTTAATCCCAGTAAAAAGTATATCTTCCAAATGAACATCTGAAGGAGTGAGCAAGAAAGAGAAGAGAGAAGATTCAGAGGCCAAGGAGAAGTAGAAGGGGGCTAAGAAAACAGAACCGTATTTAGCTGTGTCATGTGCCGGCCTGCCTGTGCAGGGATGCATAGCCACAGAATAAATGGAGACATTCTTTGAAAGCTTGGACCATCAGGACATTTATCTACATACTGTCCTGTCTCAGAGATAATGCAGATCTTAAATCTGATACACTGCCTTAGAACAGCATTAGAAATATACAGATGCTTCATTCTGGGTGTGAATATGTGGGCAACCTACTGACTTGTATGAGGTTCTGAAGGGGGGTGACTAAGTGCACAGAACATCTTCGTTAGGGTCCTTTAAAGCATGATTAACTTAACAATTTAAAAGGCGCTTTTTGTGCATTAAGGCAAAAATAGAGCAAATTAAAATTTTAGCCAATATTGAACAGTAAAAATAACACTACTACAGTTACTTAAAACATACACTACATTTTTCCATATTCCACTTAATATATTTAAATAAAAACTGTAAATATGGCTTTATATTTAAAAATAACAATTTATTTAATCTACACTTTTTAATTTGCTCATTTTAAGTGGGTAAAACCATTTTCGAAATGGCAGCTTGTCAGGAATATATTTGTGTTTTGACCACCTGCTCTGATTTGTCTGAGACTGGGGAGTTGTGTGGGATTTGGGACTTCAGTGTCCAACCCAGGAAGTCTCTGAAAGTTCTAGTCAAATGAGAAGCATTAATCACTCTAACATATTACCATTATAAGTGATATAAAATAACAATTTCTCATACTTCAATAAATTATTAATATTGTAGACTTTAATTTTGGACAATGCTCTTGAGCTAAATGAACTTGTAGCTATATCTGGATGCAATATCCTTGGTTTGGTCAACTTAGCTAACAGAGTTCAGGCTTCCAAAATTTATGAGGGCAAAACCCAAGTATTACTATTGCTATCTGAAAAAAATAGCATTCTTACTCTCTCCTTTCTTTGACTTGTGGTTAAAAAACATTCTTCTTGCCTTGGCCTGGTGGCTCAGTTGGTTGTATTAGGGGCAAAAATAGAATACTGGGGACTAGCTATGGTTATGGGAAATATTAATCATGCTTTGTTAACTGTTATTGCCTTGTTCTGGTTAAAGAAAGGACATTCTAACCTGGCTGAGAGTTGTACACCCCTGGGACCTGGGAGTCAACCTTGGAATGCAGTTCATTCCCATTCAAGAACTGCCTACTATCACGAAAAGATTAACTATCTTGTTGCCCAAACAATGGAGTCCCACCCCATCTTGCATAGCCTACTTCCCCATGCCTGTTAGCCCTTCTTCCCCATGTAATCTTTGTTTTACCCTGTATAAGCAGCTGGCTTATGGGAGGTTGCAGAGCAGATTCTTGTGGCTGACCTGCTTCTCTCCCACACTGCCAGCAGTATTGGAGTAAATACTCCTATATGATTCAATCCTCTCTCTGCTTTTGAAACATCCATCTTATATAAAAACTGCTGTTTGAAATTTTAACCCTGCTATTTGGCTTCTATAAATGCTTGCTTGCTTAAATAATGAGGAAAATAAGACTACTCCCACTTCAGAGAGGCCATTAAACTTTCCCTGGACCAAATTATCAGTGCTGGCACCAGGCCAGGCCTTTGGTTGAGGTCTCAAGGCCCCAGCATATAGGGGCTCTTTAAGAACTTGCAAAGGGGGTCAGAAACACCCCATATTTGGGAGACAAAGAAGGTACAAACATATAAATAGGGAAAATTCCTCCATTTTGGGGCCCGGAATTTGAGAGACATTTTCCTCTGGACCCACGCATAATAAATGTAACTCCATCTCTCTAAGTATTGCTTGATTCTTCTTCTGTTTTCTGTAACACTTTATTGGCTCAAGTAGTACAGGCAGCCCAGACCCACTGGAGCAACTTCCTGTGCACCAAAAAGGTTGTGGGTTTGATTCCAGGTCAGCACACATACATAGATTGTGGGTTTGATTCCTGGTTGGGACGCATATGAGAGGCAACTGCTCAGTATTTCTCTCTCACATCTATGTTTTTCTCTTTCTCTTTGTCTTTGTCTCTATCTCAAACCAATAAGCATATCCTCAGGTAAGGATTTAACAAAATAAAAAGGACAACAAAGTCCTTAAACTATTAACAAAAGAGAAATAATTAAATCAAGATTGGGACATCCATATAGTTAAAAGTCTTGATTCATTAAAAATTATGTTGAAAAATGATAATTGCATAAGAAATCCTTAATTTTAAGTATTAAGTTAAACATATAATATACAAATAGAGTACTGTCTCATATAAATATGTGTGTATATATTTGTGTTCATATTTATATATGTATGTGTTAACAGGGTTATGTCTGAAATGTGGTTTTATTTTATTTTTCATTGTCTTCTTTGTTTTTGTTTTATTCAGACTTTCAACAATTAAAAAGTTACCTTTAATGACATAAAAATATAGTAAGTTCTACTTAAAAGAGGGCAAGGCCTGGCCAGTGTTTCTCAGTGGTTAGAGTATCAGCCCATCCAAGGAAGAACCTCCAATTCATTTCTGTCAAGGGCACTGGGTTGCAAGTTTGATCCCCACCCTAGTCAGGGCACATGCAGGAGGCAACCAATGGATGTGTCTCTGTCACATCAATGTTTCTCTTTCTTTCTCTTTCTCTTTCCCCCTACCTCCTTCCCTTCCAATCTCTCTAAAGATCAAGGGAAAAAATATCCTTGGGTGAGGATATGCTCACACAAAATAGAGGATGAGAGATGCCAGACCCTGCACTGATAAACAGATCTCCCCAGTGCCAACCTTGCAAATGCCCATTGGTGCAAATTCACTTTATACTGAGACTAGAGGCCTAGTGCATGAAATTTGTGCATGGGAAGGGTGTGCCCCTCAGCCTAGCCTGCACCCTCTCCAATCTGGGACCCCTTGAGTGATGTCTGACTGCCCATTTAGGCACGATCCCATAGATGGGCGGTCAGACATCCCTCTCACAATCCAGGACTGCTGGCTTCCAACTGCTTACCTGCCTGCCTTCCTGATTGTCCCTAACTGCTTCTGCTGACAGCCTGATCACGCCCTAACCACTCCCCTGCCAGCCTGATTGATGCTTAACTGCTGCCAGCCTGTTTGTCCCTAACTGCTCTCCCCTATAGGCCTGGTCACCCCTAGCTTCCCTCCCCTGCTGGCCTGATTGCCCCCAACTGCCCTCCCTTGCAGAGCTGGTCTCTCACAACTGCCCTCCCCTGCTGGCCATCTTGTGGCGGCCATCTCATGTCCTCATAGGGGCAGCCATTTTTTACCACCTGGGGGCAGCCATCTTGTGTGTTGGAGTGTTAGTCAATTTGCATATTACTCTTTTATTAGATAGGATGCTTCCTTCTTGCCCTGCTGTGGGAGAGACAGCTGGGGAGAGCTAAGCAGAATCTACAGCCTGGAGGAGCGTGGAGAATAAGACAACCATGAGATCATGGAACCCAAGGCCCTTTGACGGGCCTCTCTTATTTCCTGCTTCCACTATTTTGTTTTGTTGTTTGTTTTGTTTTTAAGATTTTTAAATTTATTTTTAGAGAGAGAGGAAGGGAGATGGAGAGAAAGAGAGAAATATCAATGTGAGTGTGAAACACTGACTGGCTGCCATCTGCAAGCACAACACTGGGGATCTAAGCCTCAACCTGGGCATGTGCACTGACTGAGAATCAAACCGCCAACATTTCCTTGAACGGGAGGACGTCCAACCAACTAAACCACAATGGCCAGGCCATTCCAGCTTTTATTCTTCACCATTGTCACCTTGTCCAAAATTTGGATGAATGTAGTCTGCTCATTGCAGTACAATAGAGTTTTTCCCAACAGATCCAGCAGAGCAAATGCTATTCTTATTATGCTGCTCCTTACAGTAGGCTGACTAAGAAGGATGGAGGAAGCTGTGATAATGTGCAGCTGGCAGGATGGAAGTAATAATAAACATAAGCATTGACTAGACTCAATATTAGTGATGGTGCTGGGGAGCTGTCCTGGCTTTGGGCTGCCTGAAGGCAGTGGTGATCCTTGCTTGTCCTATCTGTCAGTCTATTTGATCTCCAAATGAATTGCTTTTGATAACAGCCATATAAATGCAGAACTGATCCGCTGAGCCTTCTTAAATGAGACTCCTCGCTTTCATCTCCCAGTCATTTCAAAAAGCAGATAGACTTGTTAGAGATTTTAATGCAATAATTTATGTTTTATCTTGCCGAGTTCCAAGCAGCATTTATTTAGCACTAAATTATTCCGAAGCCTCTATGTGAGGGGAGAAAATGTTTGCACACACAACAATTAGGATTTCTTTATAAAAAAAATCAAGATATTCAATAATACACATTTTTCCTGCTTTCTGATGTTTAGGAAAGACAAAGTTTATTTTAAGGAAGGAGGGAGGGAACAGAAAAGTGGCCATACAAAAACATTTTCATTATCACACTCTTGGCAAAGTTATAGGGAACCAGAGAGGAATAATATCAGTTCCTAAAATCTATAAAACAAATCCTTAAGTTCCCCCACCCAAAGAAAAAGAAATCACAATTTCTTTTAAAACAAAGGAAGACAAGTTTTTTTATGTTTTTTTCTCATGTTTGCATTATCTACAAGAAAACAGTCTGTGGAAGCCTACCCATTTTTTGTCTCTCCTGCCTTTTTTTCCTTACACCTCATTTTCTCATCTCTTTTCACTCTCACCCCTTCCCTATTGTATGAACAAGGCAAACTCTCTTTATAATGTAAATGGTACATCATTTCTAATACACACAACCTTTAGTAAGAAGCTTTGCTCATTTAGCATGTGTATGCAATAAGTAAGTTTATAGGAAGGGATATATTTAGTGGCAAAGACACAACCTATTGCAATCGGAGAAGGAAGTAGGACTTGATTTTCCTTTCATGAAAGAATCTCTCACTTTATAAAATGTTATAAGAAGCACAATGCAAATTGTATATGTGTGTGAAAATCAAGCAGCTAAAAATATAGTGACAACTTGCTATTTTAAATTACGTTTTTTTCACAAGTGAAAAAATTATGATTTTTGAATAGAATATATAATCACCAAATACTGAATTTTTTATTGATCACATTCAGTTAAATTTTGGTCATTCTCTAATGAGAAATCCATAACATCTCATTCAATCCGTGCATAGTAAGGGAACTTGCAATTATACCTTCTTAAAAGTGATATATAATAGAGCAGCAGAAAGAAAACCACATGGTATAAAGTGCTTGACATCTCCAATAGATGAAATTCATTTTAAAAAAAAATATTTTTATTGATTTTAGAGAGAGAGGAAGGGAAAGGGCTAGAGCAGTGGTCGGTAAACTCTTTAGTCAACAGAGCCAAATATCAACAGTACAATGATTAAAATTTCTTTTGAGAACCAAATATTTAAACTTAAACTTCTTCTAATGCCACTTCTTCAAAATAGACTTGCCCAGGCCATGGTATTCTGTCAAAGAGCCACATTCAAGGGGCCAAAGAGCCACATGTGGCTCGAGAGCCACTAGGCTAGAGAGAAACATTGATGGGAAAGAAACATCAATCAGCTGCCTCCTGCATGCCCTCTACTGGGATTCGAATCCTCAGCCTTTTGGGTCATGGGGTTGACACTCAACTATTGAGCCACATCAGCTGGGCAAAAATTCATTTTCTGATAGGTAAGCAGCCTCATAATTCAAAAATATTAAAGCTAACTGGAAATGGGTTAAGACTTTTCTCTCTGTGGTAGGAGAACACATTCATATCCTGAATACTAGTCCTCTTACTCTGTAACTTCCTTTTGAATCACAAGAAAAGATAAAAGAAGCTTTTTAAATGCTTAAACTTGTGGTTAAAGCAGCCTATATTGTAGTCCCAGAACTGAGTGCAACAGGTTACAGCTGCTGCTGATAATTAGATTGGCCCTGTGAATTTCTTTTCTTGTTACTCTTCCAAAATGTTTCTATAAATACTGAAAAACTTATCAAGTTTCTTAAAACAGATATGCAGGTTAAAAAAATCGATGAGTTTATGGTTTCTTGAAAAAAAAAAACCGCCTGGAATTAATCATTTGTAAAAATAACAATTATATTTTACAGCCTGGCCAGCATGGCTCAGTAGGTCAGCATCAATCTATGAACCAGGAGGTCATGGTTCAATTCCTAGTTAGGGAACATGCCTAAGTTGTGAGCTCAATCCCAACTATGGAATGTGCAGGAGGCAGACAATCAATGATTCTCATCATTGATGTTTCTATCTCCCTCTCCCTCTCCCTTTTTCTCTGAAATCAAAAATATTTTATAAATACTTTCAAATGAGGAAAAATATAGCTATGAAGTAGTTTGATTCCAGTTTTTCATATGAGCAAGGCAGTAGAATGAACTTAATGACAATTTTGTATAGAAACAAAATTGATATTTGCTTTGCTGCCTTTCTAATAGAACGCCAAATAGTTTATTTTCTTTTAAGTACAGGCATTTTGATTGAATATAGAGTGCCATGTGCCATATAAATAGCCTCAGGAAAGTAGGTTCTTAAATAGGAAAGTGTCATTTTATAATCTATAATGAGAAATAATTATACTAATGACTTTTAAAAGTTTTGTAAATTACAATATTGAAATTAACCCACTATGAAAATCAAACCCATTTAACAGAGTGCCCATTATTAACCCTATGCTATACAAAAGATGATAGATGACAGGTAGATAGATTGATAGATAAATACATACATATATACATGCATACATACATGCATATATATATATATATATATAGACATATAGATAGATATGGCTGGGAAAAAACATTTGCCTACCACTAGATGAAAATCTGGCAGACCACATGATTTTTTCTTTCCACCCAGAGAATTAAATAGTTCTGTGTTCTCTTTATGGTACAGGAACATGGTCCTTTTTTTTTTTTCAATACTCACCTGAGGACAGTCTTATTGCATTTACAGAGAGGGATTAGGAGAGAGAGAGAGAGAGAGAGACAAGAGATCAGTTACTTTCCTATTTTCATCCTAATCAGGAATGAAACCACAACTTCTTTTTTTGTTTTTGTTTTTGTTTTTGTTTTTGTTTTGTTTTTGTTTTTGTTTTGTTTTGTTTTTTATTAATTTTTTATACATATCTCCCCATTACCCCCCTCCCTCCCACGCATACCCCAACCCCCCAGTGTCTATGTTCATTGGTTATGATTATATGCATAGATACAAGTCCTTTGATTGATCTCTTATCTACCTCACCTAACTTTAATCTTCCTGCTGTAATTTCACAGTCTGTTTGAAGCTTTACTGTCTCTGTATCTATCCTTTTGTTCATAAGTTTATAATGTTCTTTATTATCCCCCAATGAGTGCGATCATGTGATGCTTCTCCTTCATTGACTGGCTTATTTCACTAAGCATAAGGCTCTCCAGTTCCAACCAGGTTGCTGCAAATGGTAAGAATTCCTTCTTTTTAATGGCTGCATAGAATTCCATTGTGTAGATGTACCACAGTTTTCTGATCCACTCATCTGCAATGCGATACCATCTTACACCTGTCAGAATGGCAATCATCAACAAATCAACAAACGACAAGTGTTGGCGAGGATGCGGAGAAAAAGGAACCCTTGTGCACTGTTGGTGGGAATGCAGACTGGTGCAGCCACTGTGGAGAACAGTATGGAGTTTCCTCAAAAACTAAAAATGGATCTCCCATTTGACCCTGTAATACCACTCTTAGGAATTTATCCTAAGAAATTACAAACACCAATCAGAAAGGATTTATGCACCCCTATGTTCATAGCAGCACAATTTACAATAGCCACAATTTGGAAACCACAACTTCTTTGCAGTATGGGAGACAAGGCTCCAATCAATTAAGCCACTATGCCAAAGCCAGAAACATAGTCTTCATTCAAAAACTAAAAGTGTTCCATTCAAGATACCAGTCAACACTTCATTTTTATTGAAAAGTAAGAATCTTCCCCACCTCCCAACTCACTTGCATTGGTGGACAGTGCACCCTTTGTGGTTGGCTTCTGGTTTCTGATTTTGCTCATTCCTTACCCCACTTAAGAGGGACTGGGGTCAAAGGGACATTTTAAGGAAGATAGGAAAATAGCTATAGGCCAAGTGACATTTTACAGTACTGTTGGAAGTTGACTTTAATTCTCCCTTGACCACTTTCACTAAGCAGATTTTTAAAGCTGATTTTTGTGCTTTTGGAAGACAATTCTTCAAAGGTCTCTTTTGTTTCTGAGCATCTCATGAGCAGAGGCACTCTAAAGCCTATCTTCTCAAGATAGTTTGTATAATGAACAGCCTCCCTCCAGATAAAACTATAGTTTGTTTACTGTCCAGTAAAAAATATTTAGTTTCCCTGAGTTAAGGATACCTCTTCTGTAATGCAATCCACTGCTCATATAGCTGTCATCTGACCCCTTTTGCACTTCTCAGTGAAAACGGGGGCTTGGGGAACTAGTGAAAGAAAATGCTGATTTTTCTGGGTCTGGTTACTAATGTGAGCAGTCCTTGCTTTCTGATCCAATAACCTTGTATTTTTTGCCAGCACTCATGAAATGATAGAAAGCAAACTCATTAGCATAAAAGAGGGTAAAATCTCAGATCCTTTACAGTTCTTAACAAGGGATTGTTCTTTGGGTCCTCAGAGCCCTCTGCTTTGGGAAACGTCTATACTACATTTCTATTCTCATGGTTAATGTGAATTCCTAATCCCTCTTCAATACATTTTTTTTCCATAAATTCATGCTACACATACTTTCCTTGTTAAAATATATTATCTCTTGGAAGAACTAAAAATCCTCAAGTTGGCTCTCTCTCTCATGTTGCCAACATCTGGTGCTCATGAAATACTAATGCTTACATTGTCAAATTTTGCAAGCCAATTCTAATGTTGACATATTCCACTCTCACTCTCCTAAGCATGAATCAGGTTACAATCCTCCCTATACCCCTAAAGGGCTGTCCCAGTGGTAGTTTAAACCACTTTCACAGTTAGCAACCACATACCTTCCTAAATCTGGCTTCATCAATGGAAATAGCTTTCTCTAAAGCAAACTCCTTATCTTTTCATTTTCTTGTGAGCAATTGATTTCTGGTAGAGGAGTCCCTAAGTCATGAAACTGATTATGATATATTTTATTTATAAATTCTACAGTGTGTAAATGCTTCACATTCAATTTAGGATCTTATACCTATCATATTAATACCTTGGGAGAAAATAAAACAAGAAATCTTTAACAGACTCTGTGACAGTATTGTTATTGCTATAATCATTGAATCATTCAATAAGTGATAATCATTTTATGTGATTTTTCTCTGCATGTTCTCCAATATATTGGCACCAGACATGGTACAATCAGGGTAGAAAGCAGTTTCTTGCCAGAGGAACCAAACTAAAAGGGAAGCTCAGGGAACTAGGAAGTACTGGTATATGGAAATGGTAAAGAGCTTAGAAAATGAACCCCCAAAAATAGTTCATGAACTCAAGGGTGCATCTCCAATCTGTATATGCTGGATCTGGTCCTAATTAATATAACAAAGACTTTGAGAATTTGAACTAATAAGGAAACTGTTGCCTGGGTCCAATATTGGTACATGCACCAGCGTAATCTGAATAATGCAGCTAAAGTTATGATAATGTAACAGACATTGGAGCCACAGCTCATAGCTAGCAGGTGGTCTAAACCAATCCAGCCAATTACTACAAAACTTAAAACTTCAACATTCTCCATCAGGTTTATAAAATACTAAGAGCCACATAATGTAATATTCACAATGTCCAGATTACACAAAAAAATAATCAGCCTACAAAAAAACAATCACAATGAGTTTGGGAAAACATAATCAACAGACAATGAGATAATACAGATGTTGGAATTTTTCTGACAGAGCCATTAAAGTGACTCTTACAATATATAAATGACAAATTTCAAACACTTGAATTAAATATTATAATTTTAAACATCAGCAAACAAGTAGAGATAAGAAAAGAATAATCCTATTGAAATTTTTGAACTGAAAAATAAAATAGCTGAGATAAAACTCACTCACAGGGCTCCAGAGCACAATACAGATGGCAGAAGAATCAGGGGACTTGATGACAGATCAATAAAAATTATTAAACATCAGAGAGAAAAAAAGTTAGAGACTGACACAAATGCATGCTGTCTAGCAAACTTATTTTGAATACAACAATATAAGCATAGTAAGGAAAAAAAGGGTGTGAAAAAAATACAATGCAAACACTAATCAAAAGAAAGCTGAAATGGCTATCTTAATATAATAAAAACTGGATTTCAGACCAAGACAAATTATCCAGTGGAAAGAAAGACAGACTTGCCCAAGATGGCTCAGTTGGTTGAGCCTCATCCAGTGCACTGAAAGGTCACCGATTCTATTCCCAGTTACCGCACATTCATAGGTTGTGGATTCAATCCCTGGCTGGGGTGTGTATGGGAAGTGGCTGGTTGATGTTTCTCTCTCATATCCATGGGTTATTTTCTTTCTCTCTCTCTCTTCCTCTTTTACCCTTCCTCTCTTTCTTAAAATAAGAAAAGAAAGAGAAGGGGGCGGGTAGAGAGAGAGAGAGATAACATATTGATACATATTGGTTTTATTCTTTATTTTGGTAGAGCACATCCTTAAATCACTTTCAGAAAGTATATGCCATTTTTCTGAGATCTCATATATATGTGAAAATATTTATTCTATATAATTTCGGTGGAAATAAAATTCAAATCACTTTTTCTCCTGATTTTGAAGTTGTTGAATTATTGCCTTCTAGCTTTTATTGTTAAAGTTTAAAGTTGATGTTATTCTGATTCTTACATTTTTTAGGAAGTTTTAAAAGTTATTTATCCTCTCAATTTACTCTCAAATTTATTAATGTGCATTTTCCCCCTCATTAATTGTGCTTGACACTCAATAGATCATTTCAATCTGAAAGCTCATGAACTGTAGATCTACATTTTTTAAAAAATATGTCTTTGGTGATTTCTATTCTTCTGTTTGTTATATATTGGATGTCCAGTATAAATTCTCAATTTTTATTTCCTTTTCTTTTTTTTCAATTAATTGTTTTGTATTTTTTCTACTTTCTGGGAGCATTCTTTTACTTTCTGAGAGCATCGCCCACCTGGCAGGGCTTGACAGGGAACTTTAGGCCATGACCCCCACCCAACAGGGCTTGACGGGGGACCTCACGCTGCCCTCCCTGCCCGCCCCCCTCTGCCCCAGCACTGGGCCAGGGGACCTGAGACTGTGCCCTCCTGCCTGCCTGGGATTGAAAGGGGACCTCAGGCCATGCCCCCCACCTGGCAGAGCTTGATGGGGGACCTCAAAGTGTGCTTCCCATCCTGGTGCTGGGCTAGGGGTCCTCGCTGCTCTCCTCTACTCCAGTGCCAGGCCTGGGGACCTCAGGCTGTAACCCCCACCAGGTAGGGCTTCACAGGGGACTTCACACCGTGCCCCCCACCCTGGAACCAGGCTGGGGAACCTCAGGCCGCACTTCCCACCCCAGCACCAGGCCAGGGGACCTGAGACTGCACTCCCCACCCCCCTGCCTGGGGGAGCTTGACAGGGGACCTCAGACCATGCTCCCCACCCAATGGGGCTTGACGGGGGACTTGAGGCCATGCCCCAGCCTGGCAGGACTTAACGGGGGACCTCAAGGTACACTTCCCATCCTGGTGCTGGGCTAGGGGACCTCAGGCTGTTCTCTTCCATCCCAGCACCAGGCCAGTATCTCAGGGCTGCATCTCCCACCCCAGCAATGGGCCAGGAGGATCTGGGACTGCACCCCCCTGCCTGGTGGGGCTTGACAGGGGACCTCAGGCCATGCTTCCCACCCAGCAGGGCTTGACAGGGGATCTCAAAATCCACCTCCAGTGCTGGGTCGGGGGTCCTCCAGCCTGCCCCCCACCCAGGGGGTCTTGACAGGGGATCTTAGGCCATGTCCCCCACCTGGTGGGGCTTAATGGGGGAACTCAGGCACTCTCCCCATTTTGTTCTGGGCTAGGGGACCTCAGGCCACACCCCTGTCCTGGCACCGGACCAGGGAACCTGAGGCTATGGCCCCTGCCTGGCAGGGCTTGATAAGGGTGGGACTGGCCACGTCTGGATCTAGCCCAATGGGGACAGGGGTGGCCAGGTTTGGATCTCATGTGATTTTGAGGTGCATGTGAGTGGGCGGGGACTTGACTCTGGATCCTGTGGTGTGCCCCAGACTCTGACAGGAGGAAGGTTTTCATATACATTTTACTAATTTTCTTTCATCTCTGACACTTCTATTATAGAGAAAGGGCAAATAGCAATATTATATTATTTCCTCTAATTAATCCCCTTTTAATGTGCACAAATTTTGTGCACTGAGCCACTAGTTTATATATAAAATGAAACATTAAAATGTGACTAGAAGCTCTGTATGAACAGGTGAACTAAGTGGGACTCACTATAGATTAATCAACCTTGCTAGTGATTTTAACTGTTACACTGAAGACCTTAACGTGTTACTCTCTGCAAGGGATTTTGCATGTGTGTTTGTTTCATATGTGAATGGGGTCAGTTTCTCTAAAAATAAATCCTACTGATTTTTATAGATGTTATTGCTCTGAGAGCTGAACAAGGAAATAATGCTTAAAAACTTTCAGAATCTAGAATGCAGCTTTTTTTTAAAAATCAGAAGATATGTCCTATTGATTTGAGAGAAAGAAGAACAGAAAGAAAGAGAGACATCGATATAAGAGAGAAGCATCAACCAGTTGCCTGCTGTATGCACTCCAATTGGGCATCAAATCCACAAACCAAATATGCACCCTGCCTGAGAATTGAGCCTGCCACCTTTTGGTGTAGAGGATGATGCTTCAAACAACTGAGCTCCCAGCCAGGGCTAGGATGCAGCTCTTTACTTTATTCACTTGTAGGCCTGAATCCTAATTTTCTCTTATTCAACCTCCCTGGGAGTGAACTTCTTGCATTCTGTTGGTATTAGAAAAAGAGTGTAAGGGCATGACTATTCTTCTATACACTGTCAAGAAATCCTCCTCATTTTAAATTACATACCTCAGTTCATCTCTCACATATACTAGTACCTCCAACTTTGAGAGCTTTTGATTTTTTGGCTCAGGTATCAAATCAGCTGTCTTCCCCACAGGAGTTAGGCTTTAGATTTCTTTGCCCTGCTGACTTACTTATCCACATGCATCTGCTTGCCACTTCAACATTTTCTTGACTTTTTTCATCTGATATCATCTCTTTTTCTGTTACTTTTGTTTATACAGGGCTTAAATATTTTCTTCTTTTACTACCATTTTAATATTTTTTTCTGGAAGAAATAGAGATAAAATTATGTGCTCAATATGCTATGTGAACTAGACATCTTCACCATAACCATCTCATCAATTCATCTCTTTCTTCTGAATCCCTTGTGTTTTATCCTTCCCATTTGGTTTACCACCAGCCTCTCTGTTCCCAGCTAAAGTTTTTCCTTTCCATCCTCTATATTGCTTGGAAAAGTGATCTTCATAAAACCAAATTATGAAAATGCCTCTGCCTTAAATGCACTAGCAGTAGAAACTTTAAACCCGTAAGTGCACTAGTAGAAACTTGATAATTGGCATGCTGGATCTTCCATGAATCTAGTTTTTCATTATTTCCTTGAACCCTACCCCATTCACACTGATCTCATTGGTATTCTCTAAAGGAACTCATCCAGTTCTCTACCTAAAAAATATTTTTCTTTTACTTCCATCACTTGTATATTTCTGTGTTGTTGTTGTTTTAACTAAAATTAGAATCTTTATTTTTATTCTAAAATTAAACTCTGGAGTCACCTTCTTAGAGAGCCCATCTTGCTACACGCCTCACTCATACCAGTTCGGTGAATAAAGAGAGTACAATTCTGTATAATTTTTTCCCCTCTGGAAGCTGAGTCTATATTCCTTGTTTCTATCACAGTTCCTACCACAGAAATTAAGCAGGACTGGGACGAGTTGCTGTAGATTAAAGTGGAAAAAAATACAACTGTAATTTTATCAACGTGATACTGATTCCAAATTCATCAAGAAAATACACACACACACACACACACACACACACACACACACCCTTGGATTCTAGAAGAATTCAACCACCTTGCTTAGTTTTAGACACTCTTCCTTTTATTGTTTGTTGTTGCTCAGATATTTGAATTGCTTACAACAATGAGTGATAACAATAGAGGGGTGATGTGGAGGAGTAGCTTAGAATGAAGGGAGTTAAGAACATTGTGGAAAATAAGAAGTTGCCAAAAATGACTTATCTCCTGAGCCCAAGACTCTGATCTGGCAAACAGAACTCGGTCACAGCTCTTGCTGCATCAAGGCCTTCAAGTTACTTTGTGTTACTGGAGGACAAATGTCCCTTCGTGGGAAATTGCACTGGTTAACTGTTTCCATTTTGTTGATTTTTTAAAGGCTGTCAGTGTTTATGGGTGAGGAGAGTGGACAAGTCCATTTGTCTTTGTGAGCCTTTTGTTTATGCCTCCCTAGCCACTCTTCAATAGCATTATAATTCAATTTTCAGCATTGTTGCTGGGTTTTAGATAAGAGCCAGTCAAAATTAACTTTGCTGCTTGTTTTACTTGACTTTCCTCCCTTTTCTCACTGTTGGATTAAAACAACCTTCTTGTTTCGATGTTAGGGTGTTTTAGATAAAGAGGGTGGAGGTCTAGGCCCTGGTGCTTTTGTTTGTCCCCCTATGTATCACTTATTGCACTCCTGTTGCCCTGACCATTGTTGCTTCCCACTGAAGTCTGGTTTATTTACTTGAAAATCTGATTTGTTTCATTTTATTACTGTGTTTGTGAAGTAACTGATATCAGATTGGGAGGGAAAGAACTGCCATTTACCAGCAGGCTGTGATGGCTTTGCCTCGGTCTGCAGGCCTGATTTTGAGGCCTCGTCTGCCCTGGGGCTCCCACAGAAATAAGATTACTGGCAATAACTGCTTCAACTGCTTTGAATAACAGACACAACTCAGAGAGCATAAAATTAGCATAAACACAGCACTAGTGTGTTCCTTCAGCCAATGTGAGACAGGCAGGCTATGGAAAATTGACTGAAATGGGGTCAGACAACGTAGAAATCTGAAACATAGGAAATAACGCCTAAGAGATATGAGGTATTACCACCTCTCTCGTTTTCTTTTATCTCTTTCTATAGATAGTCATGCAGTTTTAATGATAAAATGTTAGAACTGATGAAAATTAAAGATTCTAAATCACTACCACCCTAAAATGCCTGCGTTATCTTTCCAGACAAATTATTATTAATCATTTCTCAGCTTTTTAATCCTGAGGGTAGAAAAATAAACACATTTGCACAGTCATTTTAAATTGATTTTTCTTTTGGAAAGATATTAGTTTGAGGGTAGAGTTTGCTTCAGGAAGGAAGTGAACAGATGAAGCAGTACAGGATTGTCGCTAGAAACAATTTCTCCCATATCTATTTATCAAATATTAAAATGGAATACGCAGCCAACAAACACAATAAAGTCTAACATTACAGGAAAAAAAGTGACGCCGTGCAGATGGAAGCTATGATTGTGTTGTTTTAATAATATGTTGTCACATATGGAATACACTTTTCAATACAGCTGCATATAGATGGGTTTCATTGCTTATTTATTTATTTTCCATGTGATGTTGGCAAAGGTCCTCATTACCATTCCAAAAAATGGAAATGCTCTTGGAACTTAGCATTTTCTGATCTCATTCTGGCCAGAGGTAGTTCCAAAGGTTGATAATCTCACACTTCAAATTTGAATTAGGTAGAAAGGGTATAAATATTTAGCACTATTTCCTCCCACAAGACTAGCTTTAGGTCACTCTATTATAAACTGTATACAGTCTCTTTAAATGTGTATTTTTCCACATTTAAGCATTACCAGTTAATGCCAATCTTCCTCATTAATCTGATGAAGTGAGAAACCTTGTTTATCTTATTTTACCTTACTCCTAGTACCTAGTACTATACCTAATATTTATTAAGCACTCAATAAATATTTACTGAATGTTGTGTGAATAAAATATAACCAAGTGATGGGAGATTATATTGAGAAAGATAATATAAACTTTACAGGATGATTCTTACAAAATCTCTATCAAAGTTTTGATTAAAGAAAAATGAGAATAGGGAGCTCATTGTCTAAAAAAACAGTGTCTTTAAAATATATGCAAATGAATTATTTAGTGGCCATATTCCTATAAACACCAGCCATAGAATATACAACTTACAGAATAATTCCATAGACTCTGCTGTTGTGAAATGCATCTGGCATGTGACATTATTGCATTTAACACACTTTTAGGTCGTTAGCAAGTTTAGGTTATCAGGTCTATGCTCACGTACTATAGTGGTATCAAATAGTCACAGAGTACCACATGTCATTCCACTCTATGTTATAAAAGATTTTGGTAAGCTTTTTTGCATCTGTAAGAGTTTAAATGTATCCTGTTAGATATTTACTCTAAAGCTGAATGTATAAAATTTACATTTAATTTTCTTTTGCTTAATTATACTAGAGGCCCGATGCATGAAATTCATGCAAGGAACTCAGCCCTCACAGCCCCAGCTTCGCCTGGAAGGTTGTTCAGCTGTTCAGTCTAATTAGTATACTAGCTCTTTATTATATAGGACTAGAGGTCCAGTGCACAGATTTGTGCACTGGTGGGTCTCTCATTTTGGCCTGCAGGGATCGAATCAAAACCAGCTCTATAACATCCCTGAGGATTCTCAGATTATGAGAGGGCAGTTCTTGGGTGAGGAACACCAAAATCAGGTTCCCTCCTCTCTAGTTTTGGGTGTGTCACCCAATAACCACAGCTTCCAAGTCACCACAACTCAGCAGCTATTGCATTGAGCATCTGCCCCTGTTGGTCAATGTGCATCATAGCATGGTTCTGGTCATTTCACCATAATAGTCATTTAGGCTTTTATTATATAGACTAGTAGCCCTGCACACGAATCTGTGCACTGCACGGTAGTTCGCTGCCGCCCTCCTGTAGCTCTCCACCTGTTGCCCCACCCTACTAAAGCCCCCCCATCCCCCTTCTCCCCATAGCTTGCTGCCCTCTTCCCTCCAGTAGGTCTCTGCTGAGGTGATGGACACGTCCCCTCCCCGCCCCCCCGCCCATACACAAATTTCTAGTGAGCTATAAGTGTCTCTACAACACATTATTATATTTTGCTTACTCTCTTTTTTTTAAAAAAAAAAATGAATAGGTGCTTTTTGGTTCATAGCAAAATTGAGCTGAAAGTAAAGAATATTTCCATATATTCCCTACTTCCCCTCCCCACCACATGCAGACTTCTACACTATCAACATTCTCCATCAGAGTGGTATGTTGGTTACAATTGATAAACATACAATGATACATCACTATTACTCAAAGAACATAGTTTGTATTGGGATCCATTCAGGGTGTTGTGCAATGCATGGATTAATAAAAATGTATAGTGACATGTAGCCCCTATTAAGATATAGCACAGAGAATTTTTAGGGCAATAAAACTATATAGAGAATAGTTTTACCCTAAAAATTCTCTGTGCTATATCTATTCATCCCTCCTGTTCCTGTGCCCTGACAAGCACTGACCTTTTTACTGTCTTCATAGTTTACCTTTCCCAGAATGTTAAATAGTTGGAATCCTATAGAATGAAACTTTCTCAAATTGGCTTCTTTCACCTAGCAATATTCATTTAAGGTTACTTCATGTCTTCTTATGGCGTGGTGGCACTCTCCTTCCCTCCTCTCTCTCTCTCTCTCTCTCTCTCTCTCTCTCTCTCTCTCTCTCTCTCTC
>JAAGEH010000018.1:72626300-72667280 GCA_011751065.1 Lasiurus cinereus
CTCTCTCTCTCTCTCTCTCTCTCTCTCTCTCTCTCTCTCTCTCTCTCAGAACTGAATAATATTTCATGGTCAGGATGTACCACAGTTTATTGAACTATTCACCTACTGAAAGGCACCTTGGTAACTAAAAACATCTATGTATAGGTTTTCATATGGATATAAATTTTCAACTAATTTAGGTAAATATCAAGCAGCATGATTGTTGGATTATAGTCTTATTTCTTCATGTTACTTTAAACAAAAGTTATGCATGGAGCACTTTATATTATTCACATTATCTATGCAGACATTTGCCAAAAATAAACTAATCTAATTGGATTCTACCAGTCCCTAGACTATTACCTGATTGAAGTTACATGTTGTATTGTCTTTTCTGCATGTTCACTGAACTAAATTCATTTTGTCAAAAAGCGATAAATGCTTGAGTTATAGCAAAGGTTGTACAGGAATAATGATTGGGGAAAGTAATATTCCTTTCAAAAGAAGTATGAGAGTAATATGTGTATCTAGATCAAAATAATTGAAATTCTTTTTAACTTTTTTAAGTAAACATGAGTAGAAAAAAGTGTCAGGTGGTAGCCACTAATTTCCCCTTTTTTCTCTCTGGATACCTTAATTCTGCTTTCTCTGCAATCTTCGATATTCATGCACAGACTCCCTGCAAATTAAAAAAAAAATAAGATTTTCCCATTGCACTTTTTAAAAAACTGATTTTCCATTACATTTCCAAGTTTCTGCCTTGGCACCCTATTGTGCCAGGTATAATATTAATCAGAGTCTTAAATAATAAGCCACCAAATATTTATTATGTTTCTGGGTCAAAGTATGAGATTAATGAGTATTATTGAGTAGACTCATTCATTCAACAAATATGTATTGAATATCTCTTTCTCTGGAAGTAGCCTTCCAGGAACTCAGAATTCAGAGCTGAAGAAGACATACAAGTTTACTCGTCCCAAAGAGTTCCACAAAAAGTGGATGACCAGTGGACCATCCATCAGGAGAGTTTCTACTGGATGTCTTTTAAGGTTTCTATTAAGGTTACCCTGGGCTCTAGTGAATGGCAGTCCATTTTCAGTTTGCATCTACTTACTTAGCCAGTTCATCCAGGAACCAAGCTTGAATTTTTCTGTACTCTTTCAGCTGATCATATAGGAACACTGCCACCCCCCATCCCCCAATATGCCACAGGTGAGCTAAGGGAGAGGTGTGATGTAACAGTACCAAGTAACAGGAGAGCCTGGGATGCCTTCTTGTGCAGCTTATGTGTACCCTTTGGTTCTGCTTTTGTTTGATCCTAGATGTGCCACTCACATTATTCTAGATTGCTCCTGGGATTAGACAACCATATGATTTCAGGTTTCTGACAGACCCCATCCCATGATGGGTAATTGTGGCTGCATAATCACTTGGTATTCCATGGGTCAAGTGCTCCTTCTTAACCAGGATCCAGCAGCACACCAGGAGCTGAGTTTTGAAAGGTCTATAACTCTCCAATGCAGATGGCATTGCCTTGGTTCAGAATCCTAGGACTCTAGATATCGATGCCATTAAGGCTTGCTGTAAACTTTACATTGCCTTGTTCCCACCATATAGCTCTCCAAGATCATAGGAGCTGCTGGATCATGCAACCAAAGCAGCAGGGCCACTGGCAGAGACATTCCTGTTCAGCATCCTTTCATACTATGTTATCAATATATAAGCAAGTATGAAACTTGCTGCCTCCAAAACACAGTGAGGCCTGCCATGCATTCTGTTTTATTTTTTATGGTGGGAGTTTTGAAATACAATAATTTATGCTTCACTTTAGAGGAGATGTTCCTACCTGTTCCTAACCTTGCATCCCTAAACATTGCACTGAGACAGCGGCCCCTGAATACTCAGGCTTTCTCTCTCACTCCCTGGAGTACATGGACACTATAGCACATGCCATTTCCTGCTTATACAGTAAAATTAGCACAATCCTATCATAATGTGAATCATGTGATGTTCTGTGGGATATCCAGGTGATCCAACTTTCATTATGATAATTGTGTCACCAATTATTAATGTTGGAGACAATCACCCCCATTACTATCACAGAGCCCAGGTCTAGAGTAATCTCCCATTTCCTACTCTAAGGACCTGAATGATGCTGATGTCCATCTCATCAACACATTTTTTTATTATGTCAGCAAATGAAATATCTTGGCCCCTTTTGTGGGATCTTACTCACTTAGGACATTTTGTGGCCTTACATAATATATCCACTCTTACATACTTACTTCTCTTGCTTTTGATTCCTTCTTCTGCCATCAACCCTAAAAATTATAGCATTTATACTTCACCTTCTATGATGTTTCTATATGTTATTGTAGCAGCATGTTGGCACCATTTCCTGGGATCCTTGAAATGTGGGAGAGTGCTCATATATAGATGAACTCTTTCTTGTCCAACTTCATGTTCTGCCAGCTTTAAACCAGCAATCTCCATGAGCTCTCCGGGGTTCTGCTTGTGCAAGAAGGATGGGTCTTATAGCTTCTTTGTAGGATAGTCCTTTACTTTCCTTAGGAGGCCCAACATTTCCTAGCTGGGTTAGAATGTGACTTAAAGTTCACCATTGGTTTTGGGGGCTATGAGGGCAGGTGATAGTACATCCCTCACAGGAGCACTTCTTGATTTGAAATGTAGAGGTCTCTGCACTGTCTTTAAGCAAAGGTGGAGTGCTGATCTCTAATAGGGAGGGTTGAGCCACGTTGACCAGTACAGAGGGCTTACAGCACCAGTTCCCAACCTGGGGAGCCATTGCCAAAGGGGACACTTGGCAATGTCTGCCAATATTTTTTATTGTCACAAATGGAGGGAATGGGCTACTGGCTACAGGTATCTACTGGGTAGAGGGCAGAGATGCTGTTACAAATCTTACAATGCTCAGACAGCCCTCTCTTTGCCCCTCAAGAAAGAACTATCTGGTCCCAATTGCCAACAGTGCAGAGGTTAAGAAATCCTAGTTTAGGGGAGTTTGGGGATTCATGATTTCTAGCAAATGCTTGATATATCCATCACTCATCTCAGGATCCCATATCCTTCTTAATTAGACTTCTGAACTTGGCAGAGCAGACCAACTCAGATTCCCTGTAAGTCTGCTATCCTTAGATTAAATTCTGGGCTGGTCCTCAATTTGATCTGCCTTTAAACTGTAAGAAATAGACATATCTTCACATGTTGCCAAGGGAAGGCTTTCACACCTAGCCTTTAATATTGGGTTAATCACCCTCAACCTTTCATTATTTATTTTCCAAAGAATCAAATATTCCCAACAAAGCCTATTCAAATTACTTTTCTTCTAATTATTTTCTCTGAGTTTCTCAAACACGAAATACATTTACCCACTAGTGTATTTTATTCCATCACTATAACATCCTAATTCACCCTAGGTGAAAGTTTTAGTAACTTGGCACTGCTGTCTTGTGCCAGGTTATCCATGCTTATAGCCTTCCATCAGTGATGGGGAGCTCATGCCCACTGACTGGTGGATGACAACCTTCTAGAATCCCATGTTAGTAACTGTGTACTCAGACTCTTGATACCAACCAGTCAGGTTTCCAGGGAAGGGAAAGCAGATTGTTTAATGGAAATTTGTGTGTAGAGGGTTTATCAGAGAATCCTTCAGGGATGAACACCTCAGGGAGAAGGGAAGGCAGCAGGGTAGGGAAGGAAGTTGGGCTGTGGTGCAGGCACAACCACAACAGTGGGCACAGGTAGATCACTTGGAACTCTGAAGCTTAGATGGCTCTGTAGAATTGATCAATTCCAACTAAGGATGCTTTTTTAGTTCTTCATTAACCTGTCATTGGATCCAGGAATTCACAAACTGAAAAAATCTAGGAATGTGACAACGAAGGGTCATCCCTAATATTTTCAATGTCCCATCTCTGTCACCTTCCCAAGGTGACATTATAAGGACAATAATTCTTCATATTCCATTTATAGTTATTCATAGTTATAATAGATACCCTACTCTATTCTCTCTCTACACTAGTGCTAGTTGCTTGTAAAAGCTTATGATATTCACTTGTATATTGTATGAATGAATTCTTGTATAAAAACTAGAGATTTAGTCTGAATGGTGTGGGTCAAGGTATATGCCTGGGTTGTGAGCTCCATCCCCAATAGGGGGTGTGCAGGAGGCAACTGATGGATGTTTCTCTCTCATCAATGTTTTTCTCTCCCTCTGTTTTCCACCCTCCAAAATAAAAATATATATATATCTAAAAAATAGTAATTTTAAAAACTAGAGAATTAGCTGTAGCCCAGAATAGCAAGCATGCATGTGTGTATGTACACACAGGTCCATGCACATACCCACACGATCACACACATATGCAAACTAAAACTGAGAGAAATAAAATTAAGTTCACTAATAAGTTACAGAACCCTTTCTGAGGTTCTGAGCTTCCACAGGGCAAAGGAATGTGGTTGGAACCAAGCTTACCCAGCTCTCAATGGGCAAGAAGAATCTAGCTGACATTGAGGCTACAAATAGCATGTGCTTGGGGCTTATGAATTTCTTTTGAATGCCAGATATTTTCTATGAGCTAAATAATGTGTTTCATGTATAGTTACTATTAGTAACTCAAATATTAGAGGCCCAATGCATTAAGATTCGTGCAAGAATGGGCCTTCCTTCCCCTGGCTGCTGGCTCTGCCTTAGTTTTGGCCGGAGCCACCTTTCCTCCTTCCCCTTCTGCCCAGAGGCCTGGAATCGCTAGGGTGGTGCAGAATATCTGGATTGTCCCCATGGTGTTCTGCCCCCGGCCACTCAGTGCCTATGTATGCAAAATAATCCACCATCTTTGTTGGGTTAATTTGCATACACACTCCTGATTGGTGGGTGGGAGTCACAAAAGTATGGTCAATTTGAATCTTTCTCTTTTATTAGTGTAAAGTTAGGAACCGTAAAATAGAAATTTATTTCATTCATAAAACTATAGTTTTTAAATTTATATTTGCCTAAATCAAATTGATACACCTCAAGTGCAATCATCAAGCACAAAATTTTTAAAATTTTTGGTATTAAAACCGTGTATTCAATCTTTAGAAGATTGGGAAAGTGATGAACCTACCTCATTTTCTGAGTTTGAAATTTTTAAGGGAGAAGAAGAAAAGAGTTCATGTTGGTAATAACAAGACTATTATCAAACTACCAGTTTGTGAAGCAGCTAATACCTCTCTCTTCACAAACATTCATCCACACACTCACACATTTATGATTAAGATGAGTACATTGGTTCATGTTTATGCTAAAATAAAGGTGATTATTATTATTTTTAAAACCTCAGATAAAAGGCTTATCTTCCTAACTCCTGCAGAAAAGTCTGAGTGTATTCACATGTGTGTATACTAATAAAGTAGAAATGTAGATAAAACATTGGAGATATGTCAGATGATGAGACATCACTGCATAAAAGTATTGTCAGTATGCTTGATATCTTTCTCAGTTTTCTCCTCCTTTTGGAAAACTGGTCTGGTGTGAAGACTAGAAAAAAGATAAATATTTCCTCTGTTTTAATGACAACACAAGTCTTAATTAAGCAAAGTGTATAAGGAGATCACAAACAGATTTCAACGTCTCTTTTCCTCTAGGCTTCAAACACATGTATGTTATTGTAATTCTCCAAGAAGGCAGCTTTTTGTTACTTAGCAAAACTAGCCAAATCAATCTATTTTTCCTAAGACAAACTGCTTGCAAAAACCCACTGTTACAAGAATGTGTAAGGATGCAAGCATACAAATTTAAAATCATGGTCTCCTTTGAAGTATGGAGTAGGCCAGTGATTCCCCCACAAGGAGGTGGGGGTGAGAAATTTTTGCCACTCAAGGGACATTTGGCAATGTCTGGAGACATCTTTGATTATTACAAGTTAGAGGTGAAGAGATGGGGTGTTACTAGTACCTAATGGGTGGAAGCCAGAGAGACAGGTGAACATCCTACAGTAGGTATTACAGACCCCACAACCAAGAATTTTTCAGCACAAGATGTCAATAGTACAGAAGTTGAAAAATTTTAGGTTAAGGGAAAGAATGTATATTTCCCTGGATTAGAATTTAGATCTGTTGACTCAAGTATGATTATAGGATAAATTATGTCATATGATTATAGGATAAATTATGTCATTGAGTCCATCTCCTTATGGAAGCCATGACAAGCCCATTTTGCCAAATGGAGAAAATTATACTGCCTTAAAGAGTTTTCTTATGAGGATTAGATGAGATACATGTAGATATAACATTTCCTGTCATTCTCCTGCTCTAAAAGGAGCCCCAGCCCTCTGTAAAATTAAGGATTTATCCTCTATATTTTCTAATGTTTCCAGTAATAAAGGTAGCATACCTGGTCCCTTTTCTTTATGGTTGTATTATTTGCCAAGAATCTCCTTAGCATTCCCTGTAAATTGATTTACCAGAAATCTCTTAACTTACCTCACTCCCAGAAATGGATGTATTTTAGAAACAACTTGAAGTCTACTACATGTAAACAATTTTTAAAACATAAAGTATATAGAAATTATCATTAGTTTTTTTGTTCAGCTTAAGAAATAAAACATTATCAGCCTGCTATGTGTCCAACCATAACCACCACCTCCTCCTCCTTGACCTTTCACTCTCTTAGCTAATATCATGATTTGGTGTTAATGACTTACATATTTTAATTTATATTCTCTGCTATATTTATATGCATTCTTTGATAATATATTGTTTAATTCTGCCTGCTCTGATCTTTATATAAATAGTATTATATGGTCTACATTATATGCTCTATATTGAATTTGTGCATCAAATTGGGCAAAATTTTACCTCATCATATTGAGACTTTTTATTTATAAACATAGTATGTGTCTTCATTTATTTAGGTTTTATTAATTGTTTTCAATAAAGTTTATAACGTTCTCCATAAATGTCTAACATGTATGTTTACATGTTTATTCCTAGACATGTTACTTTCAGAATACCATTATAAATGATATCACTTTTAATTAATTTTTCTAACTGTTACTGATCTAGAGAAATGTAATTACAGTCAGGTACCACATAACAATGAGGATATTTTCTGAGAAATGAGTCTTTAGGTGCTTTCATCCTTGTATAGACATAATAGAGTGCAGTTTCACAAAGCTAGATGGTACAACTTAACTACATACGAGGCTATATGGTCCAGTCTAGCCTATTGCTTTTAGGATATAAGCCTGAATAGAACAACAGAAGATTAGCACAAGACAATACAATACAATCAAATAACACTAGATGAATGAGGCTGCTGTCAGCATAACATGGCATATTATTTTACAGCAAACCTTTTTTTAAAAAAGTGGAATGAGTACACTAAAATAGTGCTTAAAGGTATAGTATAGCAGATATATAAGCTAGTAACATAGTCATTTATTATTATTATCAAGTATTGTGTATTATACATAAATCTCTATATTATACTTTCATACAATTGACAGTGCAGTAGGTTTGTTTATACCAGCATTACACTGTGATGTTACGAAAGCTACAATAGGAAATTTCAGCTCCATTATAATCTTACAAGACCACTACCATATATGTGATCTGTCATTGGCTGAAATTTCATTATATAGTCGATGATTGTACTATCTATGTGACATATTCTATTTCAATTGTAAAGAAAATATCACTTATGATATATTGATTATACAGAAAGTAATCAGGTTTTATTTTGCTATAATTTTGTATATGTATTACCTACTCTAAAAATAATGATCAGTATGTTAGGTTCTCTCCCATTCCTTTGGTGATATTCATTAGGCTTATCATGCTACTAATATTAGGTATCAAAATTGTGTTTTTATCCAGAGTATGTTTCACTACAATCATTCATAGCATAGTCTTTTTTAATTTTATGGAATAACGTATCTACTTAGAACCAAATTCTGATATGATGTCATTTATAGTAACATATAGGACCTATTACTCATATATTTGAACAATTATTATGAATTAACTCATTGGGGTCATATTTATATTTTAATTACAATTTCTTTAAGTCTGTGACTCAATTATATTTATCATAGCCTCTCCATAAGAGGGAGTACACTTGAATTTCATAAAAGAATGTGATTTTTCTGGTTTGACATTTTTATTGCAGGGAATGAGTCCAAACCTAGAGAAACATGATAATTTCTTTAAAATGCTAAGTTCTTCCTTAACCTAAAATTTTACTGTGACTTACATTTTCTTCAAAGAGGATTTTTAAGAAGACCCAACTGATAAATTTTTAGAGAATGTTGTGTCCTATTTTAATTGACCACTTCTGCTTTTTCTTCCTATTCTGTCAGCCATACAGGATTCTCCCCCACCCCTACCAAATATCTAGCAGAGGGAAACAGATAGCCTTGAACTTTTGCATTGTGTCAACAATTACAGTTTGAGAAATAACATTTGGGGGAAGTCTTGATAGTTTGAACTCAAAGGATAGACTCAAACTGTCTTCTATGACTTTGGAGCAGGCAACAACAAAAAAATTCTGATCTGACTATCCCTCTCCTTTCCTCTTTGTAAAAAAACAAACAAAAAACACTAAAAATCAAAAATTATATATTAAAAAAATTAAATAACCTATCCTCTTTTCTTCCCAAATATACAGGCATTTGAATTTCTTTGAGTCCAGAAACCTTTCTTTAGCTAATTCCCTTTTTATTGGCCAGTTCTTTCATTATTTGTATATAAACTAATTAATGTAAACCCTCTTCTAGACAGAAAATCAGCCAGAGTCCCATCTATGTACCCCTGACATCCATAGGGCTGCCCCCTTGTACCTCTAAAGAATGTATGTTAAAACTTCTGATCACCCATATTAGAAATAGGAATAAGGATTAATGAAATATTTATAATTTCTGCCTTTTTGTACACAATTTTTATATCTAATATTATTCTTAAGTACTATTATTATTTCTTCATGTAGCCTTTATGGTTCAGTGTTAACCTAAGGGGCTAAAAAGAGTTACATATGACATATAAGCCATTTCTCTAATCCATGAGTGGGTGGGTTTCATCTGATATTCTTTCCTCTACCTCCTAATTAAGTCTTCGTTTATATTGCCCTTGATCTCTGAAGAGCCAATCCAGTAAAAATAGAAGAGCTCCAATAAGTTTCCCTCTTCGCCATCCCTCTGTGTTTTATATCCCATTTCTTCAGGGAGAGCAGGACAGAGGGGACACGTTATATTATTTCTCCCAAGCCAGATGAAATAAACCTGGCAGGAACAGATGTTAAATTGAAACCTTTGAAAAGTTAACACTATCTTCTGTAAATGAAACCTTAGGGAGGAAGACTTGAGACAATTGCTCTGGGAACAGAATACCAATGCAAGAGTTTATTCTTGCCCCTCTACCCTGGTCAGTGGGGGTGAGCAAGAAGTGAATTAATGAATAGAAGTCTTCAAAAGACTTCTGGTTTTCTGATTCCACAGAACCCAACAGCCAGCTTTTTTCAATGGATCTTCCCTAGGCATTGCAGGCAGGAGAGCCTTGCCAACTTGCATCTGCTTTATTAAGTGGACTCCCAGAATCTAATTTTCCAATTCAAGGAGTTTGCCTACATGAGGACCACTCATAATATCTATCCAAATAAGAGCTGCTGAAAATAACATGGTCTTTGACCCTTTTAGGTAATTCATTTTAGTCCCATTGTCACTCTTTGAGCATTCAGCCCCTACAACTCTTTTAAGTCCCACATTACTACATATGTTGATCTGTTTTCTATAACTCTTTCACTTGGACACACAAAACATGCCCATTTTGCATAAATCAAAATTTTAAATACATCTTGCTTGTGAGTTTGGGGTATATTGGCACATATATCCTACTTATAAATTTTAAAATTAAAAAAAATTTGAGAATTTAAGGACTGTGAATACTGTGATTAGAATTATTGCTTTATCTCTTCCCAGTTGTGTAATCACTTAATTTTTTTTTAAGAAAGAGAGTGAGGAAGGGAGAGAGGGAGAAGAAGAGAGAGAAATATCAATTAGATTGAACCTGAAACCTGGGTACGTGCCTGGACAAGAAATCAAACCCTCTATCTTTATGTGCACAGACTATGAGCTACACCAGCCAGAGAAAACCACTTAGCTTCTTTATGATTCAGTTTTCACATCTGTAAAATGAGGGTAATTATTAGAGCTACCTCCCAGCTTTGTTTAGATGATTAAAATGTATTAACACATGAAAAGCACCTACAATAGAGCCTGTCTCATAATAAGATCTAAAAAACAATGACTTGCTGTTTTCACAATGATTTCACTTGACTTGCATAATATATTCATAATATAATAATGACTCAAGTATTTTAAGATTCAGGCTATAATCACTCACTAGTACTGCCATTTCTCCTATATTATTTATCACATTAAACATCAAAGCAAGCTCAAGAGTTTTTTTTTTTAAATATATTTTATTGATTTTTTACAGGAGTAAGGAAGAGGGATAGAGAGTTAGAAACATCGATGAGAGAGAAACATTGATCAGCTGCCTCCTGTACACCTCCCACTAGGGATGTGCCCATCACCAACGTACATGCCCTTGACTGGAATTGAACCTGGGACCCTTCAGGACACAGGCTGACGTTCTATCCACTGAGCCAAACCTGTTAGGGGCAAGAGTTGTTTTTTGTTGTTTTTGTCAGTTCGTTTGTTTTACCTAGAAAAACAGTTTTCCTGGAGTTGAAAGGAAGACTCAAGTTCATTTCAACTATGTAGATGAGCAGAATAACAGAAAGAAGTTGAGGGCAAAAGCAAGGTACAATATTATTCTCAAAATGTCTTCTATTTGTGGATAACATGTTTCAATAAAAAGAAATAATAAATTATGTAATGTGATAAAGGTGCTGATTATCACTACAATGATAACTATACTCTGATATATAAATGTTTCAAATTAGTGTGTTGTACACCTTAAATTTACACAACATTATACGCCAATATCTATCAATAAATTTTTTAAGTATGGTGATGAACACTCTCCAGAGCATGTATGTCTGAAAAAGAACTGTACAGAACTTTTCTGGGAGAGTAATTATCCCCACCATCCCTGATACTAGGGATGAGAATTACCTTCAGAAGGGGTGCAAATATGTCTTACTTTTTAAGAGGAGGGGGGAGAGGAAAGGGCAGCATTTGGTGAAAACGAATCTGCAGTGGGAGTTGGGGAAGGAGAAGAGGTGGCTATGAAGATGCTTGTGTAGGGAAAGTGGCAAAAACAAATGGAAAAAAAAGAGCTCTAGAATATATTTCTTCATGTGCATTTCTTTGTATTTCCTTCAGGAGTGTTTCACCAGTTACTAATCAATTTTGTTCCTACCAAGTCCATCTTCTTTGGTAATGTCAGTTCCCAGCTGTTCTTATTCTTTACTTCATTTACCTCTATCTTTATTTTTATTTCAAATTCTTTATTTTTTAAAGTATTACATAAGTCTCCTTTTGCCCCCATTGACCTCTATCTTTAAAAGTGGATTGTTGGCCTCCAGTTTTGTACCAAGTCCCTTTGAGTTCTGTGTTCTCAAGTCAATAAGAAAAAAAAAAGTTGCCCAGACTTATTCACCAAGGTGGAAGTTAAGACCCACTCCCCCACATATATGTTTTCTGTGGGATCATAAATTGTACTGGGGACTTAACTATGCAAGATATAATTTTAATTATGGTCCTACTAATTTAGAACTTAGAGCGTTCTCTAGGCTTAAATATAGCGTTCTGTTCTTTTCTTTCAGTGTCTTGCAATCTCATTCTTTCTCTTTTCTTCCTTCATTTACTTAGACCTGATTCTCCCCCAACCCCACAAAAGGGAAATCCTGTCTTCACAGAATTAGTGAGGCAAACCCCACCAGAGACCAATCTCTCAAAGAGCATGGAGTACTTTTACCTGAGTTCACCAGTGCCATCTCTCCGCCTGACCTGTAATTGTGCAGTAAGTGTAGTCTGACTCCCTCGCTGCACCAGCAGGGCACCAAAAGAAGGGTCCTGCTCAGACCAGTTTCACCTTCACAAATAAAGGCAGTGGTAGGACTCCACCTATGAACACATACCCAGAGTAAGAAGTGGATGCACTATTGCCAGGTTTTCCAACAGTGAACTTTTTAGTTGGTTTCCCTTTCTCATTGACCAGTGGAATCGTTTTGACTTTAGGGATCAGAATAGATTTGTTCACAGTGCTCCCCTTTCCTCTTGTGAAATAGAGAAAACACATTTTAAAGAGGCTTAAAATGAACCAGAAGGACTCAGAACATATACCAGCTTCCCTGAATTAATTGTAAGCAGAAAACAGACACTCAATTGGCTACTGTGGCAGTTACAGGGTCAGGAGAAATTATTTTTGTAGTTCTCACAAAACTCCCAGTTTCTCTGGGGCTGGAACTATTCTTGGGAATGATGATTTTGAGGGATTTTTCACTTTTGTATGGGAGTGGAGTGGGATGGGGTGGGGGCAATGGGTGGATACGTACACATGTAATACATTAATTAAAAAATGGAAAAGAAAAAGAAAGATATTAGGTGCCCAGTTAAGGCCACCTCTGCCCTATCAACTTAGAAATGTCTGTAATTTTAAAAGTAGGCAATACTTTATCAGTGTGATCACATTATTTATAACCAAATATTTACCTTTGAATTTTTTAAATATCAGAAAAGGTCTGGGGATTTTGATTGGGCATTCAAGAACTCTTTAAATAATCTTTCCAGATTCTTCTACAAACACTTCTCTCTGTTAGCCAAACAGATTGGCTTTCTTTCCCCAACAGCATTTTTTGATGTTATATCTTTATCTTATCTTTATCTTTTGTGTCATCTTCCTGTCACTGCAAAATACTGGTCACTATTGAAAACCAAGTTCAAATTTCACTCATGTATGCAGTCACCTTTCCTAATCATCTCAGTTACAATCTCTCCTTTCCACTGCTTTCTTCCAACCCTTAATTCTGGCAGTTTCATAAAATGCAAACTCTCACAAATTTTAGAATACTTGTAAAATGAAGTTTTCTAGGCCCTCTGCCCATGAATTTCCGACTCAAATAAATTTGGGGTGAGACCTACACATATGCATTTTTACAAGCATACAAAAATATCTGATATATGTTGTGTGTAGACCATATTTTTTAAATTGATTTTAGAAAGAGAGGACAGGAGAGGGAAAGAGAGTAATATAGCTGTGAGAGAGGAACATTGATCTGTTGCCTCCTGTATCTGTGACAGGGTGGGGGTATGGGGCACCCACGGGGGATCTAACCCACAGCCTAGGTATGTGTCCTGACTGGAAATTGAACCAGTGAACTTTTTGTGCATAGAGTAACACCCAAGCAACTGAGCCTCACAGGCCATGGCTAGACCATATTTTAAGAAGTTTCAACATAACATTTTATATATTTGTTACTTGTATAAATGTATATGTCTGATTTTCCCTGTTCAATTATATGCTATTAAAGAATAGAAATTATATTTTTACTGTTCTTTATTTCATTCAATTTCCTAAATTTAAATAATATTGATAGCACTAATATATATAGGTCTTTTTAGACATGTCAAAATCAATATTTTATATTCAGTATAATATCAGAAAGAGGGGTGATCTGTAAAGGTATCCAAAAGGTTAGAATAAAGATAACATCACTATTGGGGGTTTTATAGTAGAAAGAGGGCAAGAAGGTCCAAATGAATGGTTATAATTAAGTATTGATTTTCTTGGGGTCAGATACTCTCCTAGTATTTTGGTATACTTCCTTTTAGGGGACACCTAGGATTCTTTATTTTCTAAATGTCATTCCTTGTGATAAAAAGCAAGTACTGAAAACTGAAACCTAAAAATTATCAAGATGCCGTAGGACATCTTGTTGAATGGAAACCAATTTTCTTGGTGAGAAACTTGGTTTCATTTTTTATTTTATAAATGTTGGCTAAATACTGATTATGTGTCATAGAAAAGCCCTACAACATTCGCTATATCAAATGCTGTGAAAATTATCCAGCTCATATTATACCTCTAAGCACTTCACCAAAATGTAATAATTTCCTGAAACATAAAAGAAACTTTTCCCATCTTTATTTTATTTTATTTTTTTAAGTGAAAGTACTGCTTATACTTCAGTTCTCAACCCATAGCCAATGAATGGACTTGATTTTCCTCCACTGGCAGTAAAGTTGGGAGGCTGGTGAAGGCAGCAAGAACCTGAAATCTGTGTTCTGGGATCACAGGTTCCAGCATCTTGGGTGTCAATGGAGGCAAACCATCTCTATGATCCAAATCGGTGACTTAAAGAACCAGAAAGCCTGGCCAATGTCGCTCAGTGTTTGAGTATGGAATCAGGAGGTCACAGTTTGATTACCTTCAGGGCACATACATGGGTTGTAGGCTTGATCTCCAGTAGGGGGCATGCAGAAGGCAGTGGATCAATGACTCTCTCTCATCATTGATGTTTCTCTTTCTCTCCCTCTCCTTTCCTCTCTGAAATTATTATTATTTTTTTTTTAAAAGAACAAAAACATCCAATTTCTGGATGGTTCAATGAATATAGTTTTCTGATCTGGAAAAAATTGTGTAGATATTTTATAAAATAACTGCAACTCTCTTCCAGGAAAAATGGCTCCCAGCCTCCTTAAAGCTAGGGGACAAAACTTTGAAGTCTATTCCTAGGCCTAGACCCTCTCCCAGTGATTATCAAACATGTAGTACTTTCCCATTTAAACTCATCGCAACAGTGTTAGGAGCAGCGGTGGGCTAGTGGAAAGATTGGAAAATGGATTATCATCTCGTCTGCAAATAAACTGCCAACAAGAAGCACTTTACAGACATGTCTGCTCAGGTCTCTTATGTCCCAACCCTAGAGGTTAGCGTTTTGACATGATATTCCTTTTTTTTTTTTCTTTCCTTTTTTCTTTTTAAGTTTTTACTCTCTGGAGTGAAGATGCTCTTTGTTGAGAAATCTCCCTGACTGCTGTAACTTCCCAGGTTCCTGCCTCTTATCATTGTCTGGTTCACACACTGCATCTTCAAAGAATAGAGGTATACCTACCGTACTTTGGGTCAGGTTAGATCTTGTATTGCTTTCCTCAGAGAGGGTCTCACTTTGGTTTTGTGATGCTTTTTAGGCTTCACAAGAAAGTTCTGAGCTTTTCAGCCACCTTCCTCACAGGTTGCCTGAGGCCTTATATTCCTGGTCGAATCTGAAGGTTAAAAGCATGATGCTAAAAGTTTTTGTTTTACATAAAAGGGGTTAGGTACTAGGGTTTCTTTTCTAAGAGAGACACTCTGTAGAAATGATTTTCTCTCTTTCTTTATTCTTATTTCTTTTTTTTTTCTTCATCTCATTTCTTTTATCTTCTCTTTCTCTCTTTCTCTCCTTCTGGAAATTTGGGACAAATATTATTTTTGGTAGACCAGAGTTATTCCCCTAGTTCTTTAATTTTCTAAATACATAATCTTTATTTCCATGTTATATACTATGTCCCTCTTCCCCTGTCCATAGCATCATTAGGTGGCCCTCATTTTTGTATTCTCTTTAGTGTTACCCAGTATTCATTCCCCAAAATATTGCTCTAACTCAACCATGTTATTTCATTTTTCTTGCCAATGATTGATTTAGAAAAGAGCACATGACCTAAAACTGGCCTATGAGATTTGATTAGTTTAATGGGATTCTTCTAGGAAAACAAAATTTTGCAAAATCTCTTTTTTTCACTTAGCTGTCCGTCAAATAATCTCACATTGTTAGCTTTCATAACTTTTGTTCACAAAAATTTATGTATACAGAAAGCATAGCTAACTTACTTAATTATTTATATTTTGAGCAATAAACTGCACCATTTAATTATCTATACTTTTTTATTGTTATACATATTTTTAGAGATTTAGCCACTTCCTTCTTTTAAAATATTATTTAAATTGTATGTAATCCCAGAGTGGAATTATTAAGTAAAAACTACATGACTTTTATCTTTCTTGGTTTCCAAAATGTTGCCATTGGCAGTTTACAAATTTTCAGTTTGTTCACACCTTTGAAAACACCAGGCATTATATCCATTTTTGCTAATTTGTCTGAATTTGCTTTTCTTTGGCACTTGGCAAGTTTGAACATTTTTCCTCACACATTCACTATTGAGTTTCTCTTTGGATATTTCTCATCATTTTCTTTCTATAAATTATTTATGGGGCCATCTTTTACTTAAACAAATATTTGGAAGCTTCTCATATAATGTAGTTATTGGCCCTTGCCTTATTTACTGAAATATAATTTGTTTCCCCATTTGGGCTACCTTATTTTGTCTGAAGAAGTTTATAACTTTAAAGTCACCACATTTATTTATTCTCCTTTTATGATTTCTTTTACTGTTTTTTAGTATAGAGAGTCCTTTCTCAAATCGCCTAAATCCAGTGAATATTAAATTCCTCATCTGGTTTCCCTAACATTTTATTTTCATATTTAATTATTTTATCCATCTGGAATTGCTTTTGACCAATATTCAGAGTTACAAGAAAGACTTGATTTATTATTTTTTTCCAAAATGTTAACCAGCCATTCAACTGCCACTTACTGAATAATCCTTTGCTTCCCTGCTGCTTTGATAAAATAAATCTTACATCTAATAAAGTCTGTATATGGAGGACTCTCTTCTGCTCCATTTAGCTTTGCTTTGTAGTTGCCAAGACACTTTAACATACATTATTGGATTTCATCCTTCCTATCCCACACTGATTGCCTGGCTCACCCCATGCTGCTCCTCCTGCCATGCAAACTCCAGCAATCTCACTTGTCCTATGTTCCTCTTATAGATGGGAAACAAAACTCTGGAAGGTGAAGCCACTTATTAACCAGCCCTCCCAGCCACTTTGGATTGGGGAAAAAATGGGAAACTTCAGTCTTCACTAGCCCTGTGCCCCGGGACACCTCATCCCTACATTGGGGAAAACGCTGGTTATCAATGATTTTGGCTTCAGGGTCCTCTGTGAGCCTCCTTTCGGGTTCTTCCAAACTAGAACCAGTTGTACACAGGCATTCACCTCTCAGGATCCTTCCTTTGCTTCTGTGGCTGCTCAGCGGGGAAGCAGGCAGCGAATGCAGGGCAGCCGCCTGCCTCTGAGCTTCCCAGCCCGTGTATGTTTGGCACTGACTGAGAACTCTGCTTTCTGTCAAAGCATTTGCGCACTGACACATATTCTCCCGTGATTAGATTAACGCTGGCAAAGCCAATATGAAAAACCCACACAGATTACCACTGTCACCCGCAGTAATTACATTTATTCATTTCCATTTAGCCAAGTTTGTACAAGCTGAGCAAGGGGCCAAATAAGCAATAAACACAGAGGCAAGAAATTAAAATGCTGATCTGTTTGCTGTGAAAACAATCAAACTATCATCTTTCTTTAGGCACCTCATTCATCATCGGATAGGGCCACACTGGTGAAATGGAGGTGGGGAGCCTAATGTTATTACATGTAAATTCACTAACATGAAATTACTGCCCCTGATGTGATTTTACTAATAAATTAGTTCATTTCTACCTTTTCGCTAGAGAGTTTAGGGACCATGGAGAATTGTACATGTGTCTCGTAATCTTGCCTGCTTTATTTCAGGCTGGCTAGCTGTTAAATTTCGATTTCTTTTCACTCCCTCCCATCTGAGCCTTTCGTTTACTTGCTATGCCTTATTGGATAAACATGCCATGCAATTTGTTGTCTTCACGTGTCGTTTGGAAATAAGCAGCTTAAGGACAAATTCCCTTTCGCAGGCAATGAGAACAGAATGGGGGGCATTGTGAATATCATGTCTCTCGCAGCTAGTTGGCAGCTATTATTAATTCATTGTTGGGTGTGGTGGTTTTTCTCATTTCTGTATAAATTTTCAATTTGAAAACAGAATGGAGGCAAACTTTGCCATGTCAAGTAGCTATTGAAGCAAGGAAATCAATCTGCAAGCAGCTCCCTCCACTTGCTGGCTTCTCTGCTGGGTCTTCAAGTAGCAGACAGAGCACAGGGGAAGGGCAGCCAATGGCTCACAGAAGACAGATGCAGGGCCTAGGATCTGCTTCCTCCCAGGGACTTGCATGCACCACAGTATCACTTGCATATTGTTCATGCAATGTCTGCATGTAGCTTTTAAAAATTTCATTGTCTCTGGTGTTTATCTTCATCCCAATATCATAATACGTTTTTTCAAGATTACAAATGAAAATTACTTTGATACCAGTGAAGAAGTGGAGATACTAAAAGAACCAGGGAGGGAGGGGGAAACACTTCTTTGCTGGGAAAGCCCTCCTTTTCCTAAAATGCCTGCTTCTGCTCCCAAATGGAGATTCTGTGACCTGTGGCTCAATGTCAAACCTTAGGGAAATATAAAATATGCACAACATTATATTCATGCTTTGTGCAGCAAAACTGCATTAAAAAGAGTTTCTTTGATGCAGTGGTTCAGTGAAAATATAAGATTTAAAAATGGTAGACATTACACATTATACCCATTTTACACCTGATCATTGAATAGAGTCCCCTCATACTGTCCCTTGAAATTGTATTAATTAAATTGGTGTGGAATGAACCAATGCAAATAGTAAATAACTAAGTTCTACACGCTTTGATTTGAATTTAACTTTACACCATGCAAAGTTTTATCCTGGGGAAAATTGTATATGTAATATTTCTTTTTCCCCCCAGAAAAAAGTTAAATGAGAGTAAGTACCCATTTATCTAGAATTATTAGTAGTAAAGTATTCTGACTAATTGACTAGTTTTATTAATGAGTGAAATATCTGGACTAACAATTTGAAAATAATTCATACATATCTATTGATCAATTACAGTGTACAAAACCCTATACTAAATGTTGTGCTCCCCAAAAAACACACAAAAATAAGTGTTGCTTTTTATAATTTAAATTAATCAAGGTTCTTTTAGTTTCATAATGACCTGCACCTCATTGCACACCCACAGGACCTTGCACTCCCCTTCCATAGTTTTATTTGTTTGATTATTTCCTTAATATCTAGCTTTCTATTTAGACTATGTTTTCCATTAGAGTAGGGGCTGTTTCAGGTTTTCTCATTATTGTAGCCTCATTGAGCATATACTAATGGTTAAATAAGTAAATATTGAATAAATGAATGAAAAATTGAACTATACAGACCTGTACAAACAGAGATAGTATAGAAGAGTGTTTTGAATCAGTGTTGTTGCAAAACAAATAATTTAACATATATGGCCAAGAATTGAGCCATATGTGTTAAATGAGCATATGCTGTATGTTATATAGTCTTCCAAGTGTTGAGGATACAGCAGAGACCAAAACTCTTACCTTTGCAAAGCTTACATTTTTCATGAGTAGATAAAACAAGATGTTTCAAATCATAAGTAATACTTTGTTTTATTTTTTTATAAACTCCTATATATTTTTTTATAAACTTCTAAGAGTTGATCTTCTCTTTTGGAGAAGAATAATGTATTTCCATTTCAACTTTCTAGGCTTAATAAATTATATATATGCATATATGTGAAATATGTACTTTTATAAGAATATGGTATTATATATACATCTATGTATGTGTATGTGTGTGTGTGTGTATATATATATATATATATATATATATATATATTCTCATAGTTAACAAAAGACCCTCAAATATCAATGATGCATTCTACAGTTCCTTTATCCTATCCCACCCATACTCTGTCTAATTCTGATTCTCCCACAGTAAATGATGTTGAGAGTCCCTTCCTATTCTGATACCATCTACTTCCATGGACAATTACTGTGGTCTGACTGTGTCTCCTTGGGTCGTCCTGGCTAAAGGAGTGACTTCACTGCCTGCTTGACATTCTGCCTTCTTTGGCATCTCTTTACCTTTGTTTATGCTCTCTCCCTTCTCTGGTCCTCTCCTCTCCTCCCTTCTCCTCTCCTCTCCTCTCCTCTCACACATCAGTGCCTTCAATACAGAGGTGTCTTTAACCCAAGCACCAAATAACTTCTCATTGGTCTAGGTTTATAACTCTTCTGGCAAATAATAACATTCCACTTGGGACAATGCCACATTTCCATTGACATCATTAATTCAATTTTTTCACACAAGAAATATTTTTTGTGTTATTCATAATGTTTGCTCTATTACTGTGCCCATGATAACTTCTTAATAAATTGTTATTAAATGAATGAGCAGATGAATGAAGCCCTAAAGTTTAGGTCCTTTTTGAAAATTATTGTGGAAACTATCCATAAAATTGACATCATTCTAGCCCTAGATGGTTTGGCTCAGTGGATAGAATGTTGGCCTGCAAACCGAAGGGTCCCATGTTTAATTCTGGCCAAGAGCATGTACCTCGGTTGTAGGCTTTTCCCTGGCCTGGGCCTTGTTCATGGCTCATGCAGGAAGCAACCAATCAATGTGTTTCTCTCACATTGATGTTTCTCTCTGTCTTTTCCACTCTCTTCTTCTCTCCCTAAAAATTAATGGAAAAATATCCTTGTGTGAGGATTAACAATAATAAAAAATTGACATCATTCTATCCAGCAATGTCTTAGTCCTGCTTTTTAACTTCTCAACTTCTGCCTCATAACAAAAAATGAAAGGAAGAACTGTGTTATTTGCTAAATTCTCTGAAGTAGCCAATAAGGATGGAATAGATGAATGGACACAGAATTGCCTGCAGTTTTAAACCCTTCTTCAGCCTTAGTTGGTTTGGCTCAGTGAATAGAATGTTGGCCTGTATTCCATACCAGTCAAGTGCACCTGTTGGGGTTGCAAGCTCAATCCCCAGTAGGGGGTATGCAAGAGAAAGCCAATCAATGATTCTCTTTCATCATGTTTCTATCCTTCTCTTCCTCTTCCTTCCTCTCTGAAATCAATAAAAATAATTTTTTAAAAATACTTAAAGCTTTCTCCAAACAACAGGTGTTCATTTTTTTCATGTTTTCTGGTCACATTAAATTTCTGATAATTGAATATTAATATAACAAACCTATTGTTTTAGAAAGGATTAGTTTTATATGGTGGTAAAATGTACATAAGATAATCTTTGCCATTTTAACCATTTTTAAGTGTATACTTCAGTGGCATTAAGTACATTCATATTTTTTGCAACCATCACCACTATTTTCCCATAATTTTTTCTTCATATCAAACTGAAACTCTGTACTCTTTCAGCAGTAACTTCTCATCTTCTCTCCCCTCCAGAAAATGTAATTTTTAACCATTGAAACATTGGTAATATTTATGAAGAGTGTTTATGCTTTACTGAGATTAAGCAGCATATCAATGAATATTAATTTTGATTTAGCTAAAAATTGTATACTTCCTCACAAAGGAATTACTAGTGAATGTTGTAAAAATAAGAATGATCATATAGAGATAAAGACAATTCACATAAGAGAAGTAGAAGGTGTTTTCTACATTCAGTATAATCTTCCCCCACTTACTTCAATGAGTTATAAGAGAAGTTCAAAAGACAGAAATGATCAATTTCAGGTTTTACAGATTCTTGGTAAAACAAGGACTTATAAAGTACAACCTACCCCAGATTGTACTATTTTATGCTGCTTTAATTCTTCTGGTAATGAATCCCTTGTTATGAGAGAGGTTTTATCCTTTATCTTATCTGATTATTGAGAATCATTTTTTAGAATGTATATTTTAATTTTCTGCAACTTGGCATTCCATTTTGAACTGACCCTAATTTACCTTTAGTGACTTACTAGTTTTCCCAAATTTATGCTATACCAACTAAAGATTTAAAGAAAAGATTATAAAAGTAAAGCATTTGTCCTCCCAAAATAGATTCTCCTTATCTTAGGCTCACTATGTCCACTGCCTTAGTAGCTGAGAATAAGAGAAGTGATGAGAAATATTTTTCCTCCTAAAGGAGAATCAATGAGAAATCTGTTGTCTATAGTCTGGAAGTGGAAAGCATAATTGGAAGAATTAGCATTTATTCGTCTGTTATTCAGATGAGTGGTCAAGGAATATAAGTGACTTCCAGAAACACAGGAGACTCAGAGAATAAAACAAAAAGACTCTGCCAGTGATTAGATCCGGGGTCAATTAAACAAACAAACAGACAATAAAAACAAAACAAAACTGGCTAGTCTCAACCATTAAGAACTTGATAAGGAAGACCTGGCCACCACACCAGTAAGAATGGACATTCAAAATGATATTCTAAATCAATTCTGGCTCCACTAAGAAAGATAGCCAGGCTAGTTTGCAACCTTGAACAGCAAATAATGCTAGAAGATTCGTTGATGGTGAGCTATTTATGGAAAAAATTAAACATATGTATATAGTGTGCTTGGTGGGTGTGTTGTGTGCATCTCCCCATGGATATAGTAAAGTATTTGGACACAGCTACATGAAGTACTACAGTGAAGTTTTCAAAAAGGTAGAAAATTGCTGCTTGACAACAGGACATTTTGAATAAATTAAATGATAATATCTTAAAATTTCAGGGATTAATCATGTGTGTTGATAAATTCAAAGTGTTACTTTTGCTGTTATGAATGGTGAGAAAGTATGATAAGATTGTAGAGAGCTAGGAACATGTTTGTGTTTGTGTGCTGGTCTCTTGGATGCCTTCCATTAACATGGCATACTTCCTCTGTCTTTCTGAAATATGCTGTAAGTATGAGTAATTCCCACAATTTCCCTTTGGATCCATGGCTCTCTGGGCTAATCATGAAGATCATTAAACAGATTCACAAACCCTCCACACATATAGTAAGTAAAGGTATGGTTGAGTGTTGGTTTAATAATATGGTATTATCTTGCTCAACAACTGTAATTTCCATGTTCTTATTGATTGTAATTTATAACATCATTAGCTTTCTAAACTGCCATTAACTAATGATGGACTCTGTGGGATAAACAGCTCTTTGAAATCAGTTACTGACAAGTTGGCCCCAGAAGCATTTATCAAAAGGATAATGGATCCCTATTGGAGTGACAATAAATTAGGTTATGCTTTTATCGAATTAAACAATGGATGAAGGAAAATTAGCTATCAATAAGCATCTATGAAGCCTTCCTGATTATTCCCAGTCAATTATATCAATTAGAGATCAAACAGGGAACCCCTGCAGTACGTTAAATAGGACTAACCAGAGCCCAAAGAGGCCAAATCATGTTACAAAATGCAGCACCAGGGGCAGCTGCAAAAGAGGTAATCATTACCGCCATTGACAAAAGGGCTGCTTTATTAGAACGTGGGGATGGCCTGGAGGCTCGCTTCTAGCTAAGGACAAAGACTCCCTAATAAAGGCAAAAAGAGGGAGAGTCTTGGGAGAGGAGGAACCTGAGAAATAAAAGGGAGAATTGTGTGAGGCAGAGCACACAGAGAGGTATGGAAGGGGAGTCCAGCATTATTTGTAGATGTGCAGCTTATCCTTTTTCTGATACAATTAATTTTTTAAAAATAATTGTTTCCATTTCAATTATAATTGATATACATAGTATATTAATTTCAGGTATACAACATTGAGATTAAACATTTATATAACTTATGAAGTGATCATCTCATAAGCCTAGTACCTGTCTGACACTACACATCATTATTACAATATCATTGACTATATTCCCTATTACAGCTCCATGACTATTTTTGATACAATTAAATTAACCCTTTAGCTTGTAAGAATGTTTTCCTGACTTTTATGGAGGCCATTATCACTTTTAATAAGTCTTAACTATACATATCTATAATAATAAAAGCATAATATGCTAATTAGACAAGACGACCTTCCAGACAAAGCCAGGGCTGCGAGGGAAGCCTGGGTCCTGAGTGCCAGAGGGAAGTCGGTGCCAGCAATCCGGAAAAGGCAGGCTTACTATTGCATCAGGCCTCTAGTATATGCATATGTATGTATAGGGAAATAAATATACATCAGTAGATATATAGGTAGATAGAAATCCACACTCCAGGCCATTTCATAAAGGACAGATCCTAACAAGCCTGTGTTCATTTTCATGAGATTTCTTCATAAAATTAGGAAGCCTCAAATAATGCAACAAGATATGCTTTGAAGTGATTTGAGATCATTGATGAGATTCAAGGGGAGCTGAGAAACAGGGTGTTTTTCTTAATGGCCATAACTGAATTTTCTACACCTTGTACACAGTAGACTCTCAATAAACACCTGTTGTTCTAATTTGACCAGAGCCTGAATTTTACACAGGAGTCAGAGGGAATTGCAAAGCTCAGAATGGGGTAGTGATCATCTGAGGCTGCGAATTCAAAGCTCTTCTAACATATATGCCTTTTTGATCTTGCTGACATTCTTTATAAGGGTGTATATGTTTTTACACCATGCCTTTGAGTTTTATGAACATTTATCATATCCTGCAGACAGATTCTACTTTATTGTTCTCCATGAGAAATTGCTCACCAGGAGCAGCCTCCGTTCTTTGCCTCTGCACATTTTTCACCCTTCTCAGAACCCAACATGATATCCATCTAAGGACCTTAAATTACCTATTCCTGTTTATGATCCTAACAAAGCTCTGCTGCGATTGACTTACAATGCACCGAAGCTGTGTAGACCATAAGAAGGAAAGGCAAGGCCTTGGGAAGGCAGAGTGTCATGGTCATGATACGATAATGCCAGGCAGTGCAGAGCTCAAATTTTACTTCTGTCATTCATCAGCCCCATGTTCAGTCAGTTTGCTTAACTTCTCTCTCCTTATTGGTAAAATAGGGATGATAAATCCGACCTTTCAAAGTTGTCCCAATGGTTGCAGGTGATATTTGCATAGTACCTGCCGGCAGCACCAACCTTCTCATGGATTCCCTTAACTTTGAGCTTTCAGTCCCCTCATTTGTGAAGTGCAATGATGACCCCTAATATCTCCCTCTGCTTTTGTGAGGCTCAAAGTGACCATTAATTGAAAAACAAATACTGTGTCAACTTAAGCACTAGACAACTAACTGTTAGCTGTTATAAAAATTAATAACCATTATTGCTCTCCCTTTTGTTCCAATGAGAAGCAGGCTGATTCTAATGGGATGCCTTTCAGGAAAAAAAAAGCCATTTTACATCTGATTGGAATAGAATTGACTCCTCTCCTACTCCCATGCAGACCACCATCCCTCAGTCACTCACACTCCATTTAATGCCTGCTGGTAAACATGTGTGCTGTAAACTTGACATTGTGTTGACCTCTGAGGCATTTGGGGCTACTTCCATCCTCAAGGAGTTGTAGGGCTCCTAGTTCCTAAATCCCAACGATATCCTAGGCCATTCTTGATACCTCAGTCCTGAGCAGGAGGAGACCAGGAAATCCTTCAAAAGCACTGATCATTTATCTCAGTCCTCTTCCTCACATGATGATTTGGAGCTATAGGGGTATTAGAATTGCTATAATTAGAAGAGGATTTATTTAGACAGGGGCACCAAGAATTGTTCATGAGAGAGCATGGGGGTTACTCAGATGGTCTTAGCCAAACACAAGAAATGGTTCACCACCTTAAAGGTTTACTTCCACAAGGAGAAGTTACCTTATTCTTTTACTATTGGAGGAAAGACAACTACATTTAGGGAAAATATCCTTGGCTGCAGCCAATGAACTTGTAAATGCAGGGAACTACCTATGAGCACATTCTCCAAAACCAAATGTACTGCACTGAGTTATGATAGCTCAGGAAAATTTCAAAATATCTGAAAAGATGACTCAATGTGTTCATTATCCTTTGTAGTGTAAGGAGAGCTTAAGGGTTTGAGTTTGTACTGGGCTTAAAATATCGGGAAAACTGTCTCGGTGTTGACATTGTGACAAAGTTCTTGCCAAATGCCAGGCCGCAGTAGTCTTTCAGGGACAAGCAGAGTGCTCTCACCTCTTAGTTTCCCCACCTGAAAAAAAGGTGCATTAAGATTGTTGTGGTGATTAAATGACACAATACAGGTAAACCACTTCATACTGTCCTGGGAACATGTCAAAAGCTTTCTAAATGCAGGCAACACTTTGTTATTTTTAGAGAGCTAACATTTGTCAAGTTTCTACTGTGTGTTAAGCACTTTACTTACATTGTTGTGTGTGTGAGTGTGTGTGTGTGTGTGTGTGTATGTGTGTGTGTGTGTGTATGTGTTTGGTAAACCTTTTGAGCCTTTCTTTCCTCTTATATAAAACAGGTATGGTAGTCCTCATTTAAAAGTTAGAGTGCCAATTTACTAGTGATGGCACATGGTTCACAAGTGGTGAACCTAAGATTCAAACTATACTTTTCTTAACAAATGTCATGCTCTTTCCACTACCTCTTGCTATGTTCTTGTGAATCATGCCTTTATTTATTTTATATTTCATTTTATTTTTTGCAGTTTTATAATTTAATTCTTAGTCATGTTAGCTACAATGATTAACATGCTTAAGAGAGATAATATTCTCCTGGTACTGGCACAAGAATGGGCATATAGGTCAATGGAACAGAACAGATACCCCAGAAATTGACTTAAACCATTATGCTCAATTAATATTTGACAAAGGAGGCCAGAGCATACAATGGAATCACAAGATTTTCTTCAATAGTGTTGGGAAAATTGAACAATACTTGAAAAAAAAAAAGAAACTGGATCACCAACTTATATCATACACAAGAAAAAACTCAAAATGGATGAGACAATATTCTCAATATTTCTTAATAAGATTGGCACTTTTTTATTTTTATTTTTTTAGTATGAACTTTATCTTTTTTTGATTTAATAAATATACATTTGTTCCTCTTTTTTCCCCACTTACCTCTCTTGCACCTGGCCCTCACTCCTCCCTCTGGCCTTACCTCTCCCCACATTGTCCTCATCCATAGGTGTATGATTTTTGTCCAATCTCTCACTATATCCCCCTCACACCTTTACCCCTGAGAATTGTCAGTCCACTCCCTTTCTATGCTCCTGATTCTATTACATTCACCAGTTTATTCTGTTCATCAGATTTTTTATTCACTTGATTTTTAGATTCACTTGTTGATAGTTATGTATTTGTTGTTCATAATTTTTATCTTTACCTTTTTCTTCTTCTTCCTCTTCTTGAAGAGTACCTTTAAGAAGGTACATTTCATATAATACTGGTTTGGTGTTGATGAACTCCTTTAACTTTTTCTTATCTGTGAAGCTCTTTATGTGACCTTCAATTCTGAATGATAGCTTTGCTGGGTAGAGTAATCTTGGTTGTAGGTTCTTGCTATTCATCACTTTGAATATTTCTTGCCACTCCCTTCTGGCCTGCATAGTTTCTGTTGAGAAATTGTATGGGTGCTCCCTTGTAAGTAACTATTTTTCTCTTGCTGCTTTTAATATTTTTCTCTTTGTCTTTTGCTCTTGGTATTTTAATTAGGATGTGTCTTGGTGTGGTCCTCTTTGGATTCCTTTTATTTGGGGTTCTGTGAACTTCCTGGATTTGTAAGTCTATTTCTTTCACTAGGTGTGGGAAGTTTTCAGTCATTATTCCTTTAAATAGGTTTTCAGTATCTTTCTCTCTCTTCTTCTTCTTCTGGCACGCCCATAATTCTGATGTTGGTAAGTTTGAAGTTGTGTCAGAGTCTTCTTACACTATCTTCACATTTTTGGATTCTTTTTTCTTCTTCCTTTTCCAGTGGAGTGTTTTCTGCTTCTTTGTATTTCAAATCTTTGACTTGATTCTTGCATTCCTTTAGTCTGTTGTTAGGTCTCTGAATAATATTATTTATTTAAGTCAGTGTATGTTTAATTTCTAGTTGATCCTTTTTCATCTCCTCTTGGGTCTCGCTAAATTTATCCATCTTTTCTAGGAAATTCTTGAAAAACCTTATAACCATGTTTTTGAACTCTATATCCAGTCATTTGTTTTCCTCCATTTCTTTTGTTTGTCATCTATTCTTTTGTCTTTGCATTTTTACCACACCAGGAGAACTTCTGTGCTGGAGTCAGCCTTATGATACAAGACTTGCAAAATTGCTAAAGCCTCTCTGTTGAGCATGGATAGGGTAGAGTTTCAGAGCTAAACAGACAACCTTGGCTTCCTGTCAGCCCCACCCTATGTGGCCCCTGGGTCTCAAGTGTCCCTCGGTAATTGCAGCAGCCTTCTGTGTGTGTATGCGCACAGATCCAGACCTCTTTCTTTCTGGTTCCCTTGCGCTCCAAGGACCTATATAAGTCTGGGTCACTAGGGTCTCACCCAAAACTGGGGTTCAGTGCAGTCAGAAGTTGAGTTCTGTGCAGATGAGAGGTTCTCTTTCCCTCCTACTAGAAAAAACCAGTGGCACAATCAGCAGTCCGTCCTCTCTGCTTACAGTGGTGTGCTCACCTCCAGATCTCTGCATTTTCACAGCCCCCCTAAGTTTCCGTGCACTCCTCCCTTTTCATGACAGTCTAGACTTCCCCCATATGAGTCTCACCTGGAACTGGGGTTCAGTGCAGTCGTATATGAGGTTCAGTGCAATCAGGAGTGTCCATCTCCCTCTCACTAGAAGAAGCCAACCAGCCACTCCGCTGCCCATTCTCCCCACACACCTGTCTCCGTACCTCCGTGAGCCCCTTTCTTTCCTTCTAGTTGTAGAATTTCCACTCAGCCAGCTTTCCTGTGATTCTGGATGATGTCCATTCTGTCTTTTAGTTGTAGTTTTGAAATTGTTGTGAGAAGCAGCAGTTTAGGTGTTCACTTATGCCACCATCTTGGTTTCTCTATATATTTTATATATTCATTACTTTTACTAAAATTTGGACCAATCTCTCAAGAGTAGTTTATGGACATTAAAAGAAGATGCCAAGTATACTTCAGAAAAGAGGGAAAGGGAGCACTATTCTTTATTCCACTTGTGTTAAAAAAAATGAGAAACTACACTTCCCTGCAAATAATAGAGCCACATTCCCCAGTATTTGTTTAAGCGTCTTTCCTGTCTGTGGATCATATAATATTAAGTCCTTACAACTAATAAGCATCAAGTGCATAGATACAGTCTGACAATTGAAGGAAATGAACTATGAAAATATATGGCCTTTGTTTGAAGAAATAGGTAGTTGAATATTTGTAGAAGTAGCTTAAAAAATAATAGCTATACTCCTCTCTGAGGATATCACAATCTCATAGTGATATGAGTATAACTATTATTTCATATAGGATCCAAGAGTAGGTGTGCACACATACCTATACATAAATCTAAGATTCTTTTGTTTTTGTAAACAATTACTATTGAGATAATATCTACATACATAGCATTGTTTTATGCACCAGAAAGTATCAAGACATGGAGGGAAGATATGTCTGGAGGTAGTGGAAAGAGGTGAGCATCTAAGACAAAGTTATAATATGAATTTGAAAAGCATGCAAGGGAGAAAAAAAGTATATACATTGAATACAAATGGAAATTTTAAAACATTTTATCAACATAGATAGGACAGTCATCAAATGTAAATAGGAGTAGGAAAAGATATTATAATATACTAGAGGCCTGGTGCATGAAATTCATGCATGAAGGGAGGAGGTCCCCTCAGCCCAACCTGTACCCTCTCCAATCCGCAGGCACCTTCACCGCAGCTGGGTGGAGACACACACACACAGACAGTGTCACATCCCAGGTCAGGGACACAGGCAGGCAGTGCCACGTCACAGGTCAGGGACACAGGCAGAGAGCATCACGTCTCTGGCCAGGGATACATGCAGACAGTGTCACGTCCCCGGATAGGGATACAGGCAGGCAGCTTCACCTCAGTTCGGGGTGGGATGTTAGCCCTGGGCAGGCCTGGATGCGCCTCCACTGGGGGCAGAAATCCCCACCCCTGTCTCCACCTCCCAGCTCCTTTGTGTGTGCAACCCATTGATTGGTTGTGACTCGGACACCATTAGGACCAATTAGCATATTACTTCTTTATTATATAGGATATTATCTCTTCAAAAATGCTTACAGACTAGCTAAGTTACATTGATTTGATTGACTTTAGTCCATTTGTCAATGTAACATCTTTTTTTTTCTTTTTGCAATATAACCAATTTTATATTCCCATTTTATTAGTCAGAGGGGATCACACGTAGATGTCAATTGCTAATATTTCCTATGTATTTCTCCAAACCTCGTTTTCTTGCTACTTTAATAAAAGAAAGAAATGAAAGTGAGCATTTACTAAATTTGCCCAGGAAGTCTAGTATCTTTCCTGACTTGCTCCACGCAGACCTTAAACATGAGAAACTGCCTGATAGATGTATGATTTGACAAACAAGACTCTAAAAGGTACAAGAAAAAAAATCTTAACACAAATGCTCCTTAAAGCATAAATATATATTTAAAACATTTGTAGCCACGTGTTACAAAATGTGTATTAATGTTAGCAGTAGACAAAATTATACACAATAAAATGCATATTTTAATTCAGCACAATGTCTAAAATTAGCCAGTTAAATTAGCTACAGTGGTTAAGGCTTATAAATTAACTTCACTGAAGCCACACAAGATTTCTAAAAAACAAAAACAAAAACAAACAAACAAACAAACAAACAGAAAACAAAAAAAAAAAAAACCATTAGCAGTGAACATGCATTTATCACTGGGAAATAGACACGCATTGCTTTTGAAATCATCTGGGCAGCCTTGAATGAACTGGTAGCAGTTTCATTAAAGGCTTGTTGGCATAATTTGGTCTGTGATTTCAATTTGTTCAACTGGCCACTTTAAAGAAAGTTAATTTCTCTACATACTTAAATTTACTGTCTGGTGCTCCTACATTTACACATCAGATTTCCATGAACAATTTCTGCCTTCAATACCCAGGACTTTTTCTAAGATCCACATAACGCATATCTATTGAGCACCTACTAAATGCAAAATACTGTTTTAGGTCCTGAGGAGAACATCAATAATCTTGCTTCTCAGGGCAAATGTCTTTAAAGCAGTGAGCACACCAATAATTTCTGACCTTATACTTTTGTTCAATTTGAGGGATGCCAATGGAAAACATAATAAATATGTAAAATATAAACAATATCTTGCTTATATAAATGCCTTCCCCTCCCAAACACACACACACACACACACACACACACACACACACACACACATACACACACAGACACACAGAAAAACTGAAGTAGAGTTGGAGGATGGGAAGCATATCAGGATGGGGAAGGGAAAAGAGTATTAAAGATTAGATTAAGGCCAGGAAAGACATCCCTGCGAAGGTGACAATTAAGATATGAAGGAACTAAGAGTGGAAGCCATGAAGATATCTTCTAAATGGCAAGTGCAAAGGCCCTGGGACAGGAGTGTTTCTAAAGTGTCTTAGGAACAGCAAGGAATCCTAGGTGGAGTGAATGAATGGGAAGCTTAGGAGCTGAGGTCAAAGGATAAGGGGGACAGACCAGGTAGGAACATGTCAGCTATGGTTAAGACTTTGGCTTTTACTCTATGTGAGCTGAAAAGTCATTAAAAGGATTTTGGACAAAGAAGAAACATCTATATTAAGAGTGTCTTTAAATTTTGAACTAGCAACATAATCAGATAAGGGAACCAAATGGTTGCTGCTGGAATGATGAAAAGACAGGAAGAGTCCTAAGAGTGATGGAGGCAGCAATAATGAGGGAGAAACCTCGCTGATCTCTGTATTCAACATTGTGTATAACCAACAGCACATATCTCCATATCTCCCAACTCTTTCCCTAAATCATCACAGAAATGCAGATAAAACCAAGAAGCAAAAGAGTACCTTCAGACCTTGATTCACTGATTTCACTGCCTACAATTATTTTATTGAAGTAATGACCCTCCAAAGCTCAAGTTTCAAAACTAAGTTTTAATTAGCAAATCCCTTGCTTTTTAGGACCTACATATTTTTTATACCACTGGCTGCTTTGCAATGGGCACATATCACTAGTGTATGATAAAAGTTTTAACTGTCCTCCATCTTGCTCTTCACCCTGGGGGCATGTTACCATAAAAAAGAAAGTGAAATGCATGTTCATTAATATTTACCTGGTATAAATTGCAATATTTACCTGCATATCTGCTTATACAAAAAGACAGTACACAGAAAGTTTGATAGTAAAGTCTTTCCTTAAATCACAACAGCTATAAATTGCAATGCCCACGAGCTGAACCTCGTACTGAAACTGAAAGAAACCTAGTGCCCCGTAGGAGGACATGAGGCACTCCTTGTTTGGCGATGAAGCAGTTTGCAGTTTTTTAATGGGATGGTTTTCAAAATTGTCTCATCATCCTATAGTTTGGAACTTTAAAGACATTTGCCCTGAGATGCAAGATTGGGTTTGGGTTCTCAGGTGAACTTCTGAAGCCTCGTTAACCCAGGGCAGAGTTGGATTATGGTGAAGATGTGATGTTTTGGAACAGCAGGTCAAGCAAAGGTCAGGAGGCAGGAGGAGAAAAAGGAAAGGAAGAGGAAAAGGAAGACAAAGAGGAAATGGAAAAGGTTTCTTCCTTCATTTCAGGCTCCTTGAGTCAGACCCAAGTAACATTTAGAGATTGATGGTGTATCAGGTATTTGCCATCTCTCTTCCAATAGAGACCTCCTTCCCTCTAACCATGAACCCTCTTCTCAAGTCTCCAGGATCTTAACCCCACATCACGGAACTCTCTGGCCTGCTCCTTCCCAAAGGACTAGTGCATGATAAAAGTTACAATTCCAAATGACTCATTTCACCTTCATCTCAAACAAAGGACATCTGATTGGAACTGTAAGTTGGGAAGAAAATGGATCAAACCATTTCATTTCAATGAGTAAATGACTAGATTAAACTATCATATATCAAGTGTAAAAACAAACTGAACATATATTTTAGCTAATAAATTTAGAATTGGTAGAATTTCTGTTTGTATGGCAATAAGATGAAGTAAATATGTACAGATGCGCACGAGGGCGCATGCACATATGCACACACAAACACACATGGAGGAAGTGGTCAGAGGAAGCCCACCAGGAAAGGTGCCTTGTGCTGGGGCAGCCCTCATAGACTTAATTGGCCCAGCGTTGATCAGCATTTTCTTTCACTGATTTTGATCCTTGGTGTGAGGTTTAATATTCCAAAAAGATGCAATGGAGGTGGCAGTGTTTGTGGTGACAAACCTAGGTTCTGATGTCCCTGAGAATATGGGGAAAAGTGATAGTGAGTAGGCAGGTAGAGCACAAGGTAAAACTTTAATTTTGGTAGCAAGTCCAAAAGGTAGTACCTGCATCCCCAAAGCCATGCATGCTCGCTCACTTACTTTGTTATTACATTTTTTTTCAAACCCAATGAGTATGAGTTCTGAGCAAAATACGCTGTTTGTAAAGCAACTTATTGTTATCCTCATAAAAACAAAGCATTACAATAACTTACATGAAGAATATAAAATATTTCTCAAGTCTTCTATCATGTCTTGGTATCTGCAAGCTAGGGATTTTATGACACTTTTCTTTTTAAGTAGAATATTACCTTTCAGCTTAGAAATGAATAGTAAGCCCCAGAAGTTTTAGCTCCATGAAAATAAATAAGAATCATGCCCAAAAGAAGAAATTAGAATACTCACCACTTAAAAAAAATAGAAAAGCAGATGAGCTACTACCATAAAACAAGACTAGAAGAAGTCCAAAAGACAGTCAATTTATATAGCTGCACTCAGTGGCATAGTTAAATTCCACAACCTCCAAGCATATTTCCACAAACAAATTTGGCTTAGTTTCTTTCTTCTCCACTCCTTTTCTAAGCACCCTATCCCAGGTACCCATCCCACCATCAACAACCCAAGATCTTTCCCACGGTCCCAGTTCCTTACTAACTACTGGGAATGCTCCAAGAGAGGAGCATCCACAGCAGGAAGCTTTGTGAATGGATTTGGAAAAGAAGACTTGGAATTTTTATTGATGACTTCCTTCCTCCAACTTCCTAGGTGCCTTTGCATAAGTTGCTAAAAATCAAATTAGTTCAAGTTCAGGTCCTTGGAACTTGTGAAGTAATCATTCCTTTCTAAAGAGTACAGTGGGGGTAGTTCTTAGTTTTATTTGTTTTCTTATACATTCACTATATCCCTCTTCTTCTTTAATTCATGCTCCTATGGTTTTCCTCTCTGTGCCTCAGCTATATATTGCTTTGAAAAATCAATAAATCCTTTGCACATAATGCTTACCTACACTACCTCACAGGGGTGCTGTGATGGGTAATTAATTAATGTGTGTAAAGAGCTGAGGTGTCATGCAATGCGAGACACCGTATCCACGCGAAGAAGCATTATGAATAAGTGTTATTACCCAAATGCCTCTAGATGTCAGCAAAACATCTTTTTAAACACATAATTGGGCAGCCAGTTTTGCAAAGCCCAGGTTCATTCTTTCTCCTCATGTAGGGCAGACACAGAGAGGATACACAGGCAGCAAGGCTGGTGGAGCCTTTTCTTTGGGGTAAAGGAGGCTCATTCAATCTCAGAAGATGAACTTTGAATAGAAGTGAGCATTAGGACAAAGCCACACTTGAATGCCTTGAGGCCTGAATGGCTGGCAGGCTGGGTCATTTTCTGAACAATCCATATGAAAGATCTAACTTTCCTCCAAAAATAGCATTTCATTTCCTCATCTCCAAAGTAACCTGTGTTGGCAGTGAATGGATGGGAAGAGAATATATATAGATGATAGATATAGGTATACATAGATGTAGATATAGATGTAGATTGGTTTATATGTCTGCTATATGTACATATTTAAGTGTATGCCCATTTTCTCTCTCTACACATGAATGTATCAATGATAATTTCACAGAAGATGAATAGATGTGAGCAATTCTAAATATGCTCAATCCAGTGATGGCTGCTGTGTACACTTTATTCCCTGATAGAAAGGTACAAATAAAAATTATGGCAATTTGCCCTAGCCGATTTGGCTCAATGGATAAAGCATCTGCCTCTGAACTGAAGGGTCCTGGGTTCAATTCTGGTCAAGGGCACATGCCTGAGTTGGGGGCTCAATCCCAGTAGAGGGCGTGTAAGAGGCAACCAATCAATGATTCTCATCACTGATGTTTCTTTCTCGCTTGCTCTTTCTCTCTCTCCCTGCCTTCCTCTCTTAAATCAATAAAGAAATATATATTTAAGATTTTTAAAAAAATTATGGCAATTTCCCACTAAGTGCAGGTAATGGCATTCCAGAATAATCTTCAACAGGGTAACTTAAATGACCAATTGTTGTTGTTTATGTCAATAACAGTTTTTTCACTTTTCTGATTTCTTGCTGTCCATCATGTGGCTCAGGGAGATCAAACAGTGAGATATTACAGTGGAGAGAGGCACCACAGCCAATGAATAAAGGCTTCTCAGGCACATGAGACCCAGGTGGTGGCAAAGGGAGACCATAAACTCCCCAGGGAAAGATTAAAATAACATCTCAGTTATAATCCCAACACACTTTGATTTAGTAGTTGGGTGCTAAGTTAAGACAATTTTAGACAATTAAGCTTAGCAAACACTTCTCAGGGAGTGTTATTTTCAAAGTCCCCACGATTAAAAAGAAATAGTTTATATATATTATATTTAAGTTCAGTACAGCAAGTTTCAAATAATTTCTCCATGATACAATTTTTCTTTTTTTTCTTTATTTTTTATCATCATTTTCTTCCCTATACCTTCTCCTACCTCCACTCCTCCTCCATCCCCCAGCAACCATCAACCTGTTGTCTGTGCACATGACTTCTTTTTCTTTTTCTTTTTCTCAATCCCTCCTTCCTCTCCCAACACCCTCTTCCCCCTTCTACCACCAGAGCTGTCTGCCTGCTCTCTGCCTATGAGTCTGTCTCTATTTTGCCTTAAGGGAGTTTTATGAAGAAGAGACACTGTTTATTCTGTGTTTGTCTTAGGTGACCAGGGAGGTCCTTTACAAAGTCTGGCTCCTCAGGACAGAGAAGATACCAGCCCGGGCCACAGGCTGGACATCTGTACACAGGCATGCTCCCCTTGGGCAAGAACAGAACTGCCCTCTGTGACTCCAGAATAGCTTTCTCCTGGTCAGACCTTGAAGCTCTGACCACTAGGGTATGATGGAATAGGGTCTGGGTTTGGCATTGACAATGAACATAGTCATTTGCTTCACTTGACTGTGCCTCAGTCAGTCTGGCTGACAAATTTGAGCCTTAAGGTGATCAAGGAGAGAGGGGATGGGTTGCAAGAGAGGAAATGTAAACATGGTTTAATCAGCATTTTCTCCAGTAAGTTTAAAATCACACCTAGGATAGCGAATCACACTATACTTTTGGAGTGACAAACATAAAACTTCACAGGAGCATTTCAGAGATACAGAAATGAGAGTTTCCCCCAGGGGCATGGCTGGTGGCTGGTTAGAATGTTTCAGGGCACAGGTGCCATGAGTGCCCCTTCCTAATCTTCCCACCTGTCTTCTTTACGCTCTTGCCTGCTCTTCTGCACAGGTCTCCGCACCTACACAGAGATTGAGCCAATCTTTCCATTTCCTTGTTCCCCTAACAGGATTGTCATAAGGCTTAATTAAATATTGTGCATAAAGCATTCGGCTGTTTGAGTGTCCCTGGATAAAATGCAGAGCACAATATTATTGTGATTATTATTAATTAGGATGATCCTGTAGGAGGCAAGGGATGTTTCCTGTCAGCCTTGGAGAGTTCTCCCCTGGCCTTCATCTGCAGAGGGTTTGCAATGGGGCTGGTTAAACTATATTATTCCTGTCCTTAGAGACATCTCAGAGAGCAAGAAGGAGGCCAGGAGAGCTGATGACCTGGAGACACAGGAGTGATTTTAGAAGGGATCAAGGGAAATTTTGCAAATAATCCACTAGGGCTGCTCATTCTATTACTTCGCCCCCCGAAAATAATCAGAACTTTTTTATTAAAGGATTAGCTTAAGAATCTTTGGAGAATGTACTAGGATCATTAAGAACCATCATGGAGTCACCAGAGACAAGCAATTTCTTCAGTGTCCCTTCTTCCTTTGATAAGATCATTATTCTAAGAATTAGGGCAATGTAATTGACATAGAAGTAAAACTTTGGGAAAAACATTTGAAAAAGCCTCTCTTGAGAGCCTTGTGGACAAGTTTCAGGGCTACTGATTTTACATGCATAAATGGTCAGCATGTAGACAGCAGAAACCACAGGCACTGGTTACTGGTCAGGAAAGTGCTGGGTGGCAGGATTCCATCTGGAGTCTGCCTTGTCCAACATCTTCTTAAACTTTATTTATTTTTATTTAAGTCTAGTTGACATACAATATTATATTAGTTTTGCATGTATAATATAGTGATTCAATATTTATATGTTTTATGATATGATCACCATACTAAGTCTAGTTACTGCCTTCCACCTTACAAAGTTATCACAATATTATTGACTATATTTCCCCTTCACATTTTAATTCCACACCCAACCCATCCCTATGGCAACTGGGAGTTTGATCTCTATTTCTATGAGTCTGTTTTTGTTTTTATCATTTGAAAAAACAGTAAATATATTGAATACTTTTTAAAATGTGGATAGCTGGAGATTGATAAGACTAAATCTTAGAGATAAAACTCAGCATGAACACATATAAAGCTTTATAAACCAAACCACCAAAGCCTGGACAGACTGAGATATGCCTTAGCACTGAATATGTGAGTTTGGGCACTCACAACTTGGCATTGGGCTGTGGCAATCAAGAAAGCTAGATACAATTCAGACTTTTATCAACCAATTATATTGTTGAGTCCTAGGCAGAATATGAGGGAAAATTATAGTGTCCTAATATATGCTATATTTTATTTTTTTAAATTTCCTTACCCTGTCCAAGTAATAGCAATTAAATGATTTATAAATGATGCAGAGGATTCAAAGCCCCATTACATACTAATGAAAAATAGAGATGAGGTTGAAGTCACAGAGCATTGAAGGCCATTCTCATGTTGCTGTTCTAGGGGTAAGACATCACTCTGTTTGCTCAAGAGAGAATGCAGAATATTTATTGGAGCCTATCAGATTTATCAAAAGAGACAATAGCAGGGCCCATGTGTTCAGTGGTTAAAGCACTGGTCTATGAACCCTAGGGCTAAAAGTTCCATTCCCAACTGGTCAAGGCGTGTGCAGGAGGAAACCAATAAGTGTGTCTCTGTCACATCGAAGATCTCTCTCTCTCTCTCTCTCTCTCTCTCTCTCTCTCTCTCTCTCTCTCTCTCCCCTCTCTCTCTCTTCTCCCCCCTCCCTTCCACTCTCTCTCAAAAAAAAATCAATGGAATTTTAACAACAACAAAAAGACAGAGGGAGTGAAAGTAGCCAGAAAAGAACTTAGGGCATTTTCTAAAAGATGGAGTCAAGTTTATATTGTAGAGTTGTGGCTTCAGAAGAAGGGAGACTTTTTTAAATGCCTTATTCTATCTATAATACTCATCCAAATCCTACTCACTTTTCAATTTCCTAATATCTCCACACCCAGGCCATTTCTGACTTACTCTGTCCCTTGATTTTCAGGGATTAACATAGGTGGTTAGTCACTTGGTAGCTTGCATAGTTATTATGAAAGCACCTCCTACCTTTCTCTTGTAATCTTTTTAAAGACCTTTGACATCCTCCATTGTGTGATTTTAAATCCTGGTACCTGGCTCTAGGGCCTCCTTTTTACAAATTTTTTAAAAATCTTTTTTTGGGGTATGGTAATGTACATCTCAGTGCTATGCACATAGCTACCCAAGACTATCTTGGTTTTCAATTGCTTGTAAGTCTAGGTAAAATTCTTAACCTTACATTTCCTCACTTTGCTTTTAGTGCCCTTAACAAAAAAAAAAAAACAAAGAAACTTAACTGAGTCTTGAACATTTTTTTTAGTTGACATTTTTAGAGAGAGAGGATGGGAGAAAGAGATAGAATGATTGATGAGAGAGAATCATTGATTGGCTGCCTCTAGCCTGCAACCTGGGCAGGTGTCCTGACTGGGCATCGAACCAGAAACCTCTTTTTGCATGGGTCAACTTTCAACCACTGAGCCATACCAGCCAGGTTGAGTATTAAACTTTTCCTGGCTTGCTGCTCTATGGACTTAACAGAAATAGAAGGTAGCTGAGAAGCCTGAAGGAGACACAATCCGGAATCAGAAACCCTCTCCTAATAACCAACATTCTTTGGGGTTCCTTCGCCATTTGCAGGGCTAATTTATTGCCTGAAGTATTACTAGAGCTATCTAGTCTGTTTAATTTCACAAAGTTTCACTTCCTTTCCATCCATAAATCTCCACATTCCCAGTTTTATACCAACGATGATGCTCTGCGGCTGCATTAACTAAAAGAGCAATGGAAAGTTCCAAGTAACTAATGACCCAAAGTTTTCTGGGAGAACTTTAAAAAACTGCCCAGGGGATTGAATTTCTGATCCTCACATTCTTGCTCTGTTGCAAAAACCCTGCCCCCTACAAATGCCTTATCCTCTTTAACGCACTTCTATTGCAATTTGATTAAAAAATTATTTCTGGTTATTAAAAAATAGCAAAAAAAGTCAGCATGTCCTTAAAGGATATGATGGAAGCTGGTGCTGAAAAGTTACAAACAAATGCAATCAAGCATCTGCAAAAGAAGTTCATAAGAAATTGAGACATTGAAATGTATGATCTCTCCCTCTCTTATCCCTTTTTTTCTAGTCACTCCATCCCTCTTTCTGTGTGTCTCTCAACAAAGGCCTGAGCAGTTAGAAACTGAGACACTCTCTGCCACTTAATAGCATCTCTGTTGATCTTTCTTCAGTAGGTGTTAAGTATTGAGAGCAACAGCACCTCTTGTCACCAGCTGCGGTTGGGGAGTGGCTGCCTCAGGGGGAGCTGAGTCTAAAAAATCCACCACTGAGAAAAGGCAATAACAGAAGTCTGTTGCTGTCTAACCTGCCATATAAATGAAACAATCAAACAAAACAACAAAGGAAACTCCAGCAATCACCAGAGGCAAAAGCAGTTGGTGCAATATATCCTGCCTCAGTGATTATTTTTAGTTTCCTTCTATCCTCCTCTTAAAAAAAAAGCAACAACTCTAATTTAGACTAACTGGGGGAAAACATTAAATAATTCAAGAGTCAGAGTAAGAGAGGTGAGTAACAGAGACAGAGACACACCTGAATTAAATTAAAAACACATTGATACCTTGAAATGTCTGTGTGAACATGTTTGTAATCAATGGATATTGGAGATTGTTTAAGAATCAAAGGAGAGGCCAGTCATCAGAGTTTCGGTCTCTATTGCTTTCTTCTTGTTCATGAATCCGTACTCTAAACACACCAAGTTCACACAGAGAAAGGCTTTTCATGAATGGAAGAGAAAGAATTATTTATCCCAATCATTTTTATCTGTTGACTGCTTTAGGCTTCCTCTGGGCAGAGTTCTGCACAAGTTGGACCAGCAGATATAAAATTGTTTCCCAGAACTTGTGTGGCAAAAGTGTCTGCAAATGTTAAGTTATTTCTTACCAAAGTGGTTGTTAATACTACTTAACCCAGCACCCTGGTATCAGTGGGCAAGGCTGACCACTGAATTCTCAATGGCACACTGGAATCCTTTGGACTCAAGAAAGATTTACTTCAAACACTAATTCATGGAATTTTGTATGTATAAAAATTATTTTAGAGAACTCTAGAAATGTTCTTGTTGGTACAATTAACACCTGAGAATAACAGGCAGGTGCCTCATCTATTGCATGACTAGATAGCTCACTTACCTTCTCTCATGACAGGGTGACATTTGTTCCAATAATGTCCTCCCACTGAACAATTTTGTTCCATCTAGTCAAATCTTAAACACTTTAAGATATTAGGTCCCTCTTTACTAACCTCCCCTTATGTTCATTGATGATTTAATTACTGATACTCCTCCGAGAGACATAAGCAGTAAGAAAAGGATACGTAATGTAGAATTTCAGACACCCAGGCAGACCAACTGTGAGTACAATAGACTACCAAGGTGGAGTGTTGTGCTCAACATAGGGAAGAATGAGGACATTAAGATAGGAATCAAATAGCACGGTTCTACATCGGTTGGATCACGGTCTTTATATATA
>JAAGEH010000018.1:72667380-72757379 GCA_011751065.1 Lasiurus cinereus
TATATATATATATATATATATATATATATATATTTTATTGATTTTTCACAGAGAGGAAGGGAGAGAGATAGAAAGTCAGAAACATCGATGAGAGAGACATAGATCAGCCGCCTCCTGCACGCCCCACAGTGGAGATGTGCCCTCAAGCAAGGTACATGCCCCCGACCGGAATCGAACCTGGGACCTTTCAGTCCTCAAGCCGACGCTCTATCCACTGAGCCAAACCGGTCTCGGCTAGATCACGGTCTTTAACCTGATGTCCAGGAACATAGGGCACTGCACAATGAACCCTGAGAAGGCTGCCTCTACCCTCAAAGTCAGAAGTCTAAAGCTGGTCGACTAAGCTGGGGTACAAGAGCATGTTGCAAAGGGAGTGAGAAAGCAGTGTTTGCTCTTTGGGAAATCACAACACAGGGAGACATCAACCATCCCTCAATAGAGACTAGACAGAAGAAAATCCTGGGAATCCTGGGAAAGAGGGTCATGACTAAAAGCCTATGCAAGCAGCTGTGAGCAATGGGCAGAATGGGAAATGGGTCCAGAGCAATGGCTGGCATGGGGATTTCCAGAGCCACAGGAAAGGGACCCCAGCTGGATTTTACAGAATCCTCTGGTCTTCTATGTGATGAGGAAAGGAACTGTGAAGGTCAAGACTCTGACTTAGTGACTGAAAGCAAAACTTCCTTTGAGAGAGAATAGCAATGGCATTAAGTGTAGCCCAATAGAGATCTTTCTGGAGATATAAGGGAAGTGTACTTTAATAATTTTATTGTGTTGCATAAAACCACATTCTTATTAACACAGTTTTGTTTATTTAAGGTCATGGTATATGACTTATTCATATAATATGTATAATTAGTCTGCATGCTCAATAATGGCAATTCTGTCTGTGCAGCTGGTCAAGCATCTAACTCAGGGCTGTGGTCTATGTTGGCTCTGATCTGTGACAAATAATCATTTGCTTGTAGCATTAGCTCCCAAATGCTTATTTTTCAGGAATAATATAAAGCCTACCCATTTATCTTCCCAGGGCTGTTTCTCACTAAGCTTGCCTCTTATTCTATGTCTTTGGATCTCTGAATCTCTGTTTCCTGCTTCCCCCCTTTCTTTTTCCTGCTTTCACATGACCCTGAGTTTGTTCGCTATTCATCTATTTCTATGCATGTGTGTTTCCCTTACAAACGATATATATAAATATAAAGTTACTGCACTTAGTAGTCATCATAGCTGACATTTATAGATATTATGGGCACCATTTTTTTCACTCTTTATGACAGCTCTATCATAATAGTAGGTAGGTACTATTATAATGAGGAAAGTGATCAAACATGGTCATCCAGGAAGTGACAGCTCTAGGGTTTAAACCCTAGCAATCAGCTCTGAGCACATGCTCTTTTTTATTTTATATTTTACTTTTATTAATTTCAGAGAGGAAAGAAAAGGGAGATAAAAACATCAATGGATCATTTATTGGCTGCCTCCTGCATACCCCTACTAGAGATTAAGCTTGCAATCTGGGCATGTGCCTTTGACCAAAATCAAACCCAGGACCCTTCAGTCTGCAGGCCGATGCTCTATCCACTGAGCAAAACTGGCTAGGGCCGAGCCCAGGCTCTTAACTTGCACACAATACTGCCCTTTTTATGAATAGCATGTGCTCAAAAATAATATCCTTGGGCAATAAGACTTGAGGCATATCTTTACTACTTTACAGCTCATAAAGTTCTTTTACATGCACTATTTAATTTTACCTCTGCATGAAGAAAAATGAGTGTCATTAGAAAAATAAACAGATTTACTTTCAGGATTCTGTAGAACCAAGGTTCAGATTTGATTCTTGGGAATCTAAGTTGAGTGCTTTTCCTACTTTTCAACTACTTTCACTACAGAATAAGCATCCTCCTGGCAGGATCCAGATGGCCTTGAAGGCAGAATGTATGAGCTGGGCATATTGCAGGAGGTAGAGCAATAGAGTGGCCAAAAAGGAGATGAGATAGATATGAGAAGAGATTTGGTGAAGGGCTGCCTCTGAGTCCAAGAAAGAGCTTTGACTATAGAAATTAATGAAAAGTTTTCTTCTCTTAAAAAGCATCATTTCAGTAAAGAGTATAGATCACACCAGTGCTTTTCAAACAGTAATGAAATCATGTGGGGATCTGATTAAAATATAGATTCTGACTTAGAAGACCTGGAGTGGGGGCTGTGATTCTGCATTCCTAACAAATCCCTTGGCATGCTTGTGCTGCTCCTCCATGGACCATACTTAGAGTCACAGATTCTTCTAACCATCATTTTCTGAATTACATGATTTTTAAAAATTCTTCCCCAGTCAAACATCTCTTTTAGTCCACAGTCATCCTGCCAACCTCCCTCTGATAGAAGCCTACTAGGCTAAAGAGCCTAAATCTAAAGTTCCAATTACAGAAACAAACTACCACTTTGACCCAGGAACTGTCTGGCTCATGTAGTTACTAGTCTCAGACAACTAAAAAACACTTAGATCTTTTGTGAGTTAATAAGGCAAAGAGATTTCCTGACAAGACCCCCCCCACTCACCCCCCCAAAAAAAATTTCTAGAACTTTTTTACATGCCTCAGGACACACCTGCCCTGAATGACGTACAGGGAGGGAGGGGAGTAAGTTAGGGATGGACCCTGACCTTAGTGCAAGCCCTTTCTCTTCATTGGGAGCACAGAGTTTTCACTGGCAGATCACACAGAGCTGAGTGGCAGTCCTAGGGTGCCCGCCCCACTTTGACACCAGCCATTTGAAATGATATTAGCGCTGGCTAATGGTCTGTAAATGTGTCAGAATGATGCCACCTAGTGCCACCGATGCCGTTTTCCCTTGTGAAGTCACACTGGCTGCACCACAGCAAGCCAGAATATAATCAGTGTTAATTTGTTTTTTTACCGAATGACTACTGCGCAGCATTCATGGTCTCCACTCTGGGCTCACTGGGAAGGCTTTATTATTTTGTTATACAAACTAAGGGTTTGGGGCAAAGGGCTCCCTTTGGCTCCTTTTGGGGCTGATGTCTTGGAGGCACTTGATCAGTAAGTATAATGGGATGTATGTGATTTGGAATTTTTGTTTTGCTTTTATTTTCAATTCTATGGTTTCATAGAGGTGTGGAAAGAAACCCAGGAGGAGAAATATTCTAAGTCCTACACTCTGCCCCCTTGGACAAGATAACACCCAAATTATCCAGCTGGAACAATACCCATTATATATACAAACTAGCCAAAAGCCTTCAAGGCAGTAAAATACCAACAACAGAATCTGATGCATCTGATAGTACCATTAACTTGAAACACAATTCAGTACATTAATATCCTTATCACATCTTTTTAAAAATTACTACTTATATTGTTCTACTGCTTAGTGCTTTTCAAGACTAGGCTGATTTTTTTTGGGCTTGAATGCTATGGTTTCGAAATAATGCCATGAGTAGTCTAACTTAGATATAAAAAATTCTTACACAGCTCTGTGAGGTGTAACATTCTCAAGAAGGAAGCGAACCTGAGAGTGTGGCCTACATTTTTTGCTATGACCTGGTTGGCCCACTTTTTCTTGTTTAGATCTCAGGAGAAACAGAATACCCAGGTCCATCACTGTGATGACTCCTGTCTGGTACTGGGCCCCTTGGTAAGCAGCCCCACATTAACCCTCCACAGGTTGGCATGTGAGGGTTTGCTAGTGGAAATTTCCCAGGAGTGTATGTCTACATGTATGATGACTTGCAAAGGGGAACTCTCTTTCAGTGGTTCTCAACCTTCCTAATGCCATGACCCTTTAATACAGTTCCTCATGTTGTGGTGACTCCCAACCATAAAGTTATTTTCATTGCTAATTCATAACTGTAATTTTGCTACTGTTATGAATCATAATGTAAATATCTGTGTTTTCTGATGGTCTTAGGCTCTCCAGCAGCAATGGGTTGAGAACCACTAGCAGAGTTCCTGAGAGGAATTATCATACCAAAACCTCCAAATGAAGGAGCCTTCCACAGGACTATGAAAAGAAAACCACTGTGTAGGCAGACACCTCAAATCTCACCCATGTTTTTCCTCTCCTCTACTATGACATTGTGAATTCTCAGGATTGAATTTATCTAAGAAGCCAATTTTGTCTAGTTCCTATGAATACAAAGTTTGACTCCACTATGGCATGTGGAGTAGTCATCCAGATTCCAGATGAACTATCTGAGGGATAAATCCAACTCAAGGCAATCTAGTTCCTTTCTATCTCCTAAGACAGTTGTGAAGCTGAAATTAGGCAGCTAATATATTGGAAAAGTTAAAACCCTGACTCAGTAATGGCAAGCTCTGCAACCTTGGGCAAGTTACTCCCTCTAGATCCCAGTATCCTTTTAGTTGCAGTGATGATCTAATAAAGAACTTCTGTTAGTTAGGCTCTTGTGAGGTGTAAAGAACAGAGACACATTTGGGCTCAATTAATGAGGAAGCAAGGAAGATCAGGAAACCATCTCAGCAGCAAGGTAAGGCTTCCCAGGAAATTATTTGACATTCCAGGCTGTAGCAGCTTGTCAATCTTGTCATTTTTCTATCTCCTCTGAAGCTTGTTTCCTGTTCTCTCCACTTAAATAGGCCACCGTGGTGGCATCAGTTCGGTCTCCACTTCCACCTCCCCTGATGCAATTGGTACCTTACTCTCAGTGTCTCCAGTTCACAATGAGCTAATCTGATTGAGGAGCCCAGTGCCTCACAATGTAGTGTCAAGCAGAACTCACTGGGGACCCCTCATAGCCAACTGGCCTTGGTTCAGACATTAATAAAGTCATCCTCAAATATTTATTGGACCCTTGCTATGTGTCTCACTCTGTTCTAAGCACTAGTGATTGAGAGATGAGCAAATCAAAGTTCCTGTCCTCTTGTCATTGGGGAAATAGATAATAAATGAATAGACAAGTAAATCAATAAGACAGTTTCAACTGGAAATGCAACTAAGTATAAAAGGGCCATAACTAGAGAGGAGAGTGGGATTGGTGGTGAACAATGGGCCTGAGATGGTCAGAGGAAAGTTCTCTGGGAACAAGGCATTTGATCTAAAACTTGAAGGAGCCGGGGGGCAGTATTCCAGGTTCTTTTTTGTGTAGTTTCATTTTTGCTTGTTTCCAAGTGATATAGACTGGATCTTCCACTCAAAGAGAAAAATCACCAGAGCAGCCAGGGAGGCCTTGGCCAATTAGAACCCTGGAACTTGTTTATCAGTCAGTCAACAACCGTTAGCTGAATCCACTGGGTTGCGGGGTGCTGTGCACGGCGTGCAGCAGCAGTTATATTGGAGTTAGGGTGAATTAGTTTCATTTTCACAAACAAATAAAGTCCCTAAGAATCCTCACAAACTGTTAATTCTACTCTTGTTTTACGAGTGGACTCATGGGGCAAACAGATGTAAACTACACCAGACTCTAAAGAAAAAAATAATAAAAAAGTGATTGTGAATTTAGCACAAATACTTCTGCAAAGGGTGCCTGGGGTGCTCTTGTAAACTCAGTCTCAGAAGGCCGTCTTCAAATATTGCCACCTGTCAAGTATTAACCAGGTTAGTTTAAAAACAGAGAGCTCCATTACAATTTTAACTAAGGTAATATTGAGGACTCCCAGCTGCTCAGTTCTTTGAGAAGAACCTAGAACCCCAAGAGAAAAATAGCAAATATTGGAATCAAGTGTTGCTGCCTACAGTCATCCAGGTACAACTTGTGGGGATGTTTGTAGTGACCCTGTATCAGCTTTCTAGATGGAGTGGCAAAGAAAGCTGGGGGTGTTGAGCCCCTGTGTTCAGATATCAAAACTTGTATTTTCCATTTATTCAATACCAATAATTGACTACAAAGAAGGGGGAGATAACATGTTTCCTATAGAAGGCTGAGCCTGATAATTCAAAATTGGGTCCCATGAGCCCGATTATTCAAAATTTCCCTTGAGGAGTGCCAGCTTTTGGTTTCTTTCTTAGAAATCTTTTCTCTTCCCCATTTTTATCCTCAGCTGACTTGGTGAGTTTTGGGGTGGTGGACTCATACACACATACTCAGTTCCCCTTTTGTTCCTCCCTCTGAATTGTATCAGCCCCTCATGGTGCCATGAGTGAAATGTTCCAAAAATACACCCGGAGTTCTGGATGCTGCGGAAAACATGAGCACAAGGCTTTGGGAAATCATCTGCCAAAGGATGAAAAGGAGACTCCATTCATCACTTTGGAAATCAGCAAGAGGAATATTATTGGATACTGGCATATAGTGCTGAAGACTGACAAGCAATGCAGCCTTTAGTCTAGAGGAAGTGTCTTAAGGAAAAGTTCAATTCTGCTCAACATGCAATGGACATATACTGTAAACAGGCGCTGGGTCCTGGCTATACCAACACCAGGATCGGACACAGACCCTGTCCTTGAGGAGTGAACATGCCCTGTAATACAGACAAACATTGCTTGCCTACTAGAATTCAGTTTCAGGGTTTTGACATCTGCTCTAATATTGATGTTCTCCATTATCCTTAGCTTCCCCCTAAACACATGTGGTTGTTTGCCAAAAGCAAAGTAAAGAAGCTCACTGTGCAATCTTGGACACAACTAGATTCATTTCTTAGAAGTTTCTCAGCTCCTGGGGACTGTGGCTTCAGGAATTACATGTCATTCCCACCCCTCTGTCCCTGAGTAACCAGTCCTTCTTACAGCTCTTCCTGGGCCCAGGAAGCAACTGGGTTTAGGGTGGGCAAAGGTAGTGGTAGGAGGCAACTTCCTGGGGCTCCACGGAGGGTGGACTCCTGGCAATCAGTGGAGGCTGGCAGTCCTTGAAAAGGACTTCTTTTTTTCCCCCAACATTTTTATTTTATTATTTTATTGTTTAAAGCATTACATATAGTAGTACATATATCTCCTCCCCCCCGCCATTGAACTTCCCCAAGCCTCCTTTACCCCCTGTTGCATGCCTTTCTTATGAAGGATGAGACACATATATACCTTTCAGAAACAGTAATTTCCCTGTATCAAATGCAAGCGGTAACCAGAGAGATAAAATTACTATGCTTTTATTTTCATTTCTGGGCTGACATGTCCTGGAGAATAGTGTTACCTTCAGTAAGATCCAGTGAGCGAACCCTCGAAGTCACTTCTAGGTTTAAATATTCAAACATTTTCCTAAATTTAATGATAACTCTTTCCTCTCACTGCCTTTTCTTTCTAACTCTATTCTACATCTACCTATCTATCTACCTATCTATCATCTATCTATCATTTTTCAGGCAATCCCCTATCTTTTGAATTCTGACTGGGAAAAGAATTCAAACATTATATGCTGACTCCTAATAAATACACTGTCTCTTGAGGGAGTTAAAGCATGGCTGCTCCACTCTCCATTCTCTTAAAGTTTCCCTCTACCGACCCCAGGCTTTATGAATTAGGGTTCAAGATTATTACTTTCTCAGTAGCTCTTTCTGACAATTATTACAATCTATTCTCAGCATTGCTAGAATGAAGAGGAGATTCTAGTCATCGACAGGAGCATGAGCTTCTGGATTTCACTTTCCTTACCTGTGAGACCTGGACCTGCCTTCTCAATTTCTGAGCCTTCATTTTTTTTTTATTTATAACTAATAAGTATTAATTAAAAAACAATATAAATTTCATAATATTAAAGTGTGGGTCAGCTAGATGTAAAGAACCAATCACAATGCAAAACACATGTTTTTTGGGTTGGTTGGTTGGTTTCTAACTGTAAGATTCCTTCTCTCCCATTAAAAACAAGTTAAAATGTGTACTGGATGTTTAGTAACTTCTGCACAAGAGCAGATCATTAGGTTTTTCCTTCCTGACCATCCTACAAATCAGAAGTTGCAATCTCTCACATTATTGGCATAATTCCATGCATATGATATATTCCCCAGGTGTATTTTGTGAATGAGTGTGTGGATAAAATATAAAACATGCTGCAATATTAAAAATGGCAGGTTAAAAACAATGAAACAGCAGATCATAGCATGGACTTTCTTTACAGGTAGACTGTTTTTAGTTTTTAAGAAGTTCCAAAAAAAAAAATTCACAACCTTATTAAGAGTGACCTCTCTTGCCAAACTGTTATCTCCCCACAATAAACCACAGGAGGCTAAAAGGGATGGTGGCTCATAGTGCTACCTGTGATGGCCATGTGTTGGGGTTTTGGTTTGCTATGTGAACATTTAGGTCATAGGAATGAATTTGCCCCAAATTGCCCTAATCGGCTGAAAGAACTATTCAGCTTCCTCAAGCACCTGGCTTATTCCCAGGGAAGAGCTTATGAGGCCAGTGAACTTGATTTACTATGCCATTAACCTCTCTGTGAGGGACTGCTCCTATCTGTGGCCATTTTATAGAACAGGACACTTATATAATCATATCTGGACTCACAGTGTAAGTTAGGGATGGCCTGGCCAATGAAATCCATAGGAATCTATCATCTCTGAAAAAATTCCTCAAACCATGTAGTGATTTATATTCAAGCATTTATATGTGGGTCATCATGGTGAGAATTTAGTGCACAACTGGCAGTCAGGAAATATTAAACAGAGGCCTTATAGTACAGTAATTAAGAATGTGATCTGTAGAGTCAAACTTTCTGGGTCTGCAGCCAAGCCTGCCATGTGCTAGCTATGTGACCTTGCATTATATCACATCTCCCAATGCTTAGTTCTCCTGTTGTAGAATCAGTGTAATGAATGTACTAACTTTATATAATTGCTGTAGCAACTCAACAGGCAAAAGCATCAGACAGAGACAGTTTGTAGAGATCATTTATTATCACATATACCAAAGCATGCTCTTTTCCTTTCTCTACTAGCTCCATTGCATAGTAAATTGTGTTATGGAAAAACAGTTCAGGACTCAAAATAAATTTGATCATCAGAACATTAAATTAATACCAATGATCCATAGATGAAATAAATGTTAGTAGTTCTACAACTACAAATTTCAGGTGCAAGTTCTAAACTCTTTGTCTGATAATTATACTTGTCAGAACAGATTCTCAAGTAAATATTTAGCAAATACAGTTACCACACGTTTAGCCACAGAGCTGTATGAAGTAACCCTTTACTGGACTTGGGGAAAGTGGCTTCAGGGAATACAATCATGTTCATAAAAAGCCCTCCCCCTCACAAAGTGCCTCGTGCCAGATGGGAACTACTTTACTGAACAACTGATTTAGAAAATAAAGAGAAGAGATAGGCCCATCAAACTCTGGTGTACTCAACTGTTCTTGAGCTGCAATGACTCCTGTGAGTGCCCCGGGACTCCCTTTGTTAATAAATGGAATCTCATCACTTAAGTCAGAAGAATATACTGTCCCCTATCTCACAGTTGGTGGAAAACAACTTTATCAGCACCACATGTGATATATCTATATCTATATCATCTATCTATCTATATATCTATGTGTATATATATGTATATAATTTTACCACATGTTATACATCTAAGAAAGATATTCCTTAATGTAAAAGGCTATCTATCTTCAGAGAAATGAAAAAAATCAATGAAAGATTTGCTCAAAATGTATATAAGAAATATTAGATTGGTTTTTAAAATTATCATACTTGAATAATCCAGCAAAATGTATTAGATAGAAAACTTAAATCTACAAGTAACTTTTCATTCAAAGAGAAACCTAGTGTTTCCCAATATAGGTCATAATTTCCATATAATCCTCACATCTTCATGGTTAAATATATGCTAATATGTTATAGACTTGTGACTTTATAAAATAATATACAAGTAAACCTTTTCACCAATTTGTTGGATATTTGTGCACTCTCATTCATAGAATGCCTAATTCTAGATGATAAATATATTTGGATCATATTTTAAAACCTAACTCACAGAAATATTTATTAGAATCAAATAATTGACAGGAATGTGTTTCTCCCCAAAAAGATAGACACTTCATTTATAAAGTCAGTCTCCAACTTCTTATGATTTACAAAACACCAGAGAGAAGTTTTACCTCAAAATCAACTACCCAATCCAGAAGCTTAATTGAGCTTCTATATCTGGGATTTGTAGCTGATACTTAACAGGAATAAATGTCTTTGCCTGCATAGTTTGAGGGCAGACTTGTGATGGGTCCTAGGATATTTTGACATGAGACTGGTATTTGGAATGAACCAAGAGGATGGTATGTGTGGTGATGGTTGGAAGGGACTTTTGGTGTGGAGAGTGCATTGATAACTGAAGAACTACTGATTATTAGTCAAGACTAATTAGTTTTATGTGATAGAAAAATCACCTCACCCTCCTTCAACAACAACAACAATAAAAAAACAAAACAAAAGGAGTTTATGAGTTGGTATAGCTGGGTCATTCAAGGGCCATTCTAACCAGAGCTTTACTTCTCTCTCCATTACTTGGCTTGTCTTTTCACTCTGTATTGGCAAGATCTCTGCACTGGCAGGGAAGATAGATCTGGAAACACCAGGGGCTCATGGTTTGAGAGGAAGAGTTAACTATTCTCTCCAATACAAAGCTTTGACAATTCTGGGCAAGGACGCTCATTTGCTGAACTTAGATTCCTTTCCTATCTTTTAGACCAGTCACTGCATCCTGGAAAATAAGCAGTATAATTGGTCTAGCATTGGCCACTTCTGAGAGTGGAAGTCAGGGGGAGGGGATGATAGATGTGATTAACTAATTCACCAGGGCCACATGGAGAGGAGAGAGGTTTCCCAAAAGATCATGTTCTTTGGGAGTGGCCCAGCTTCTGGCCAAAAGCTATGTGTGATTTCTTCAGGCCTGACCAAAGGCAATCACAAAGGCTTTACTTGGCATATCTAACTGGCAAAGCTGCCCTCCCCATACCAGAGTTGGTGCACAGCCAATGTACTGCAATGTGAAGGAAGTTATAGTCCAGGGCTCAGGCTCCCCTGGCTGGCCAAGGTCTAAGGCATATCTTCATTCTTTAATTCTGTTCTAAGTCCATAAAACTACAGGAGCCTTTGTTTAAGGTTCCTATGGTTATAAAACCACCTCTTGTCTGTGCTGATCCACCTGATCTTCAACCAGTGCCATTCGATGGGAGAAATGGAAAAAGTTGGAGTTGGTATTTTGTCTTGTTTAGCTTCTTGCTTATGCTATTGTAGTCAGTGATTAAAGCTTTTGCTGTTACTTTCGTTTTGACTTTTTGTATTAGTCAGCTGCTCTGACACCTGGCAGCTCAGCCCTCTCTAGCTCCACCAAGCTCCTGACAAATTGACACAGTGAGCAGGATAGTTGATGAAACACAATGCCATTCTGGAAAATCAAAAAGCTTGAAGAGCCTACAAAGCACCCTTTGGAGGTGCTAGTTGAGTCCATGGAACATCTAGATCAGTCATTCTCAATCTTTCTAATGCTGCGACCCTTTAATACAGTTCCTCATGTTGAGGAGACTCTCAACCATAAAGTTATTTTTGTTGCTACTTCATAACTGTAATTTTGTTACTGTTATGAATCATAATGTAAATTTCTGTGTTTTCTGATGGTCTTAGGTGACCCTGCCAGTGGTTCTCAATCTTGGGAACTGCTGCTGTAAAGCCTAAGACCATCAGAAAACACAGAAGTTTACATTATGCTTCATAACAGTAGCAAAATTACAGTTATGAAGTAGCAATGAAAATAATTTTATGGTTGAAGGTCTCCTCAACATGAGGAACTGTATTAAAGGGTCACAGCATTAGAAAGGTTGAGAACCACTAATCTAGATGGTTGTAGTAGATCATCTCCAGGAGTATGAGGTCGGTGGCTTATTCACGATGCATCCCAAGAAGTGCTAGTGGATCCTGCAGGACACTTCGCCAGCTGTGCCCAGGAATCTCACAAAGTGCTCTTGAAAGCTGCAGGGCATTCTTGGAGGTGCTTATGGGTTGTACAGATAAATGTTTTAGTTCTGAGGGACACCATGGGTGCTTTCTTTTGACCCCTGATGCCCCACCTGAACTCATTTGTTTGGCCAGATTAGAGAGCCAACGGAGGAGTTTGGGGAAAAGCAGTTTTCTCCTCGTTGCTTAGGGCTCCCTGACAATGGAAACAGAGAAGATGAGGATGGGGGTGTTGGGAATCCTTTGAGCTGAGTAATTCTAAGCAGGTCTAAGGCACCAATAAACCCCCTGCAGTGTAGCAAGTTGTTGGAATTTTAGATAAAAACAAACAAAAAACAATTATTAGGGATTATGTTAGCCAGTTGCCTCAAAGAGACCTTAGAGACTTGATTAGATTCCCCTCCAGAAGTAATCTTGCTGGTGTTAGTAAGAAGAGTGAGGGACCAAGACATTGGATTGAAGCCTCCAGTACAGATTCTATTGACCTCAAATTCAACAGTAATATTTTATGACTGACTATATGTTAGAAGACAGCTGATTGAGTAGAGTGAAGAATAGGAGACTGTTAGTTTAGAACAATTTTCCAAAACATTATATGAAAAATTCAACATAGTTTGAAGCCTTTTATAGAATGCTAACTCAAATGAATTTGTCTGGCTTTAATTTTTCTGTTTACTAGTACTTGATTTTTCATGTTTTATAATTTTGATTTTTAGGCTTGAGTTGGCCTTCTGTTGTTTTCTCTCTTTTCCCCTTTAACTTATTAGCATGTTTTTCTTTTTTTCCTCCAGGGACCTCCTCTTTGCCCTCCATATAAATTAAATTTTATAAATATGTTTCAGAGCTCCTGTGCTCTTAGTTCTTTCTTTCATTGATTATTACTTGGATTGTTCATATATCATCCCAATTGTTTCCTGGCCTTCAATTTTATCCTTTCTTAGCAGCTTGTCTTCTTCCAAGTCTGAACCTTTCTGGTATGCTCCACAATTTTATCAAAGTGAATTTTCTACAAAAGAAAAATATGATTGCAATACTTACTTAATGTCTTCATTGACTCCTCATTGCTTTCATATTTTCAGGATAATATTTTCTGTATGACTCACATAGTATTTCATGATGGATTTCCTGCCATCTTCATCAGCTTCATCATTCCCTCCTTCCTTCTTAATATCATAGCTGCCATATGAAATTCTCACAATCCCTTGAATGTGCTGCATTATCTGAGAACCTCTGTATATTTTCCCACTCTCACCCTGATGATTACAGCACTATTCCCATATCTCCTTTTGCTTCCAACCTTTTCTCTTCCAGTTAATGCTAAGCATGTATCAGAAAACCATAGATTTATATTTTCATAGAATATATTGCCCAGGTTATCTTCATCATCATGTTTATGTGCTTGCTGCCTTCCCATTATCCTTTCAATTTCTCAAGGTCAGAAGCTATTTTTTAAATTGTATCTTTCTTGACCTCTATATTCTCAGCACCTGGCATGAAATAAGTGCTCAATATTTGTTGAAATAATATGTAAGTGAGAGAATGAATAAATGGATAAATGCACTGACATTAGAGACCTCCTGGATAACTGATGTCTACTACCTTAAAGATAAGAAAGCAGGGATGGGGTACCAGCTAGGGTCTAAGAAAAAATCCTGGACCTTATTTAAAGAAGATCCTTTTACTGTTTCTAGAAACCAACATTATGGATAAGGGGCTAACTTGTCAGTAAGGGTGGCTCAGCTTATCACAGGGAGCCCCAACCATCTCCTGACAAATAGTATGTGACAGGTTCCATAGAAAATTCTGGAACACAGACATGAATGAGGCAAGACCTCTCCCCGAGGACACTCACAGTCTAAAGTAAGATATAGACAAATATAATGATGATGCCAATGGTAACTGTTAAAATAGGGGGATGAATGAAATGCAGAGAGAATAAAGGGAAAATGAATGCTTGTGGAAATCAGAAATGTCTTCACAAAGGAGGTGACATTTCAGTTTTCAAGAATGAATAGAAGTTTGAGCAGAAAAGTAGTTGAAGATCTTGGAGATGAGAGAGATAGTAAGGACAATGTATGAGCACTCAATGTGCTAAACTATGTAGTTTAGGTGATAAATGGATGGGGAATTTGTATTTTATTATTTTTTATTTTTATTAGAGATAGCCTCTTTTTAAAAACATGTTTTTATTTATTTCAGAGAGCAAGGGAGATAGACAGAGAGATAGAAACATCAATGATGAGAGAGAATCATTGATTGCCTGCCTCCTGCATGCCCCAAACTGGGGATTGAGTCCGCAACCTGGGCATATGCCCAAACCTGGAATCAACCATGGCCTTCTGGTTCATAGGATGACCCTCAACCATTGAGCAATGCCAGATGGGTGGGATGGAAAATTTTCAATTACATGACATAGGGTGGTATGTCACAGAGTCCCAGCCTTAGGTTTTGGAAACCTGGGTTCAAGTTCTGGCTTCCTCCTTGACCAAGTGTATTAATTATCCTTTAAAAGTTCAGTTGAGCATGATGTCAATTTAGTCAAGGCTTTTAAAATATCTTCCTTCCAGTTCCCTCATTTGCAAAAAAAGAACAACTACAAACTACCCTCTAGAGTGATTAGGAACATCAAATGAGTTAATAGTTGTAAGAGATTTTCATAAACTATGACATTTTTAAAATATATTCTAAGTAGGATAACAAATATATATTCTAATAAAAAAGTAATATGCAAATTAGCCATTACTCTGTTATACCCACAAGCCACACCCACAAGCCAATCAGGAACGAGTATGAAAATTAACCCAACCAAGATGGCTGCAGTCATGGAGAGAGCAGGAGGGAGGCTTGGGTTTCCCCAGCGATGGAGGATGGAGGAAGCCAAGCTTTCCATACACCCTGTTCAGCCCAGGCCTCCACTCCAGGCTACAAAGTTTCAATTATAGAAGATAAATAAATCCCAATAGAAATGGCTGCCACCACAGAGCAAGCAGGAGGCTTGGTTCCACTCCAGGCTATAAAGTTTCAATTGTAGACTATAAATAAATCCCATATACCAAGGCCTCCACATGGGTGGCAGGCTGGCCTGCAAACCACCACAGGCTCCTCATTCAGGCTGCCCCACACCCCAAGGGAACCCCCACCCTGATCCGGGACACCTTTCAGGGCAAACCAGCTGGCCCCCAGCCATGCACCAGGCCTCTATCCTATCTAATAAAAGATTAATATGCAGATTGGCCATCACTCCAACACACAAGATGGCTGGCCCCATCTGGTCAAAGATACTGCCACATGTGGACATAAGATGGCCAGCAGGGGAGGACAGTTGAGAGGGACAAGGCCTGCAAGGGAGGGCAGTTGTTGGCCATCAGGCTGGCAGTGGAGGCAAGTTAGGAGTGAGCAGGCCAGCAGAGGAGGGAAGTTGGGGTGACTGGGCCTACAGGGAAGGGCAGTTGGAGAGGACCCAAGCCTGCAAGGGAGGTTAGTTAGGGGTGATCAGGCCTGTAGGGGAAAGCAATTAGGGGCAAACAGGCTGGCAGGGGAGCAGTTAGGCATCAATAAGACTGGCAGAGGAGTGGTTAGGGGGTGATAAGGCTGGCAGGCAGAAGTGGTTAGGGACAATCAGGAAGGCAGGCAGGAGAGCAGTTGGGAGCCAGCAGTCCTGGATTGTGAGAGGGATATCCAACTGCCCGTTTAGGATCGGGCCTAAAGGGGCAGTCAGACATCCCTCAAGGGGTTTTGGATTGGAGAGGGTTCAGGCTGGGCTGAGGAACATCTCTCTCCACCCTCCTCCTTATGCATGAATTTCATGCACCAGGCTTCTCGTCATTAAATAAATGATGAGGTCAGTATCTTTAGCCAGGATGCCTGATGATTAAATAGGCCACATACAATTTATTTAGAACCAAAATAAAAACCAAAATAGTCTACAAGCAAAATCTCTCAGGCACTTTTCTTTCTCCCCGAGTGCTCAGCAGTCACTTTTTTTACATGTAGAGCTAGCAGTGCTACAATGTCTAATTTGGTTGTTTCTGAGTTTGAAAGTCTCAACACTTTTCAAAATGAAATTCCCATTTTGCAAGTCCCATTGTGCCACAAGGGGGTAGGGGTGCTCTGTGTGTTTTCCATGTGCTCTTCCCAACTAAACCTTTTGACTAAAAAATACAATAAAAATAGAATTTAATAGATATCTTCTGTACCATATACATTCTAATTTTTCTTTTATAATTAACATCAGACATATCAGCAAAAATGTCAAATGCAACATAGTTAAAGTCTGTCTGTCTAATGCTCAGTAGTACAGTTCCAGAGGGCAAGAGAGGGTGACCCTAGGATTGGGAGACTTGGTTACAAAGGCCACCTTTCATTAATCTGAACAGATAGCCACAGGGCAATGCAAATCCCCCACAACTGGATTTTATCACAGCCAGTTCTCTTCCATGTACACACATTTTTTAAAATGCAGTAAAAAAAAATGTTTTTCTTCTTCTGTTCATTATACATTTTTTTGAATGAAGAAGAAAACAAAATGACCAGATGAAAGAGAAACTGACTAATCCCTTGAAGTATGCACTTAAAAAAATTGTTCATGATATGTTTGCTTCTTAAGCAACATGCCTTTAAAAAATAACGAGTTGAAGCATGCAGTAGTAAGGCTATGACATCATTTCTGCATAAGGTGTCCTTCCTCAGTGCTGAGGTCCAGGGCATAAATCCTTAGAGGTACTCTGTGTAGTTCAAGAAAACACAGCTGGGACACTGGAGAGTTCCCCCAGAATCCACAGAGCAGATCCAATTATTTACCCACAGTGTTACAAAGCTAATAGATTTCACCTGCAGCATGCTGGCTATGACACCCCCTCTCCTTCCAGGCTCCTGAAACGCCAAGCCCCTAGCTCCCATCCTTTCTTTGTATTTTTTACCCTTTAGAATATTAACCCATATGTACCCTGTGTTCAGATAGTTTCTTTGGTTTGGTGGACTTCAGCATGATGTCATTAGGAATTCACATAATTGTTTTTGAAGTGCTCAGAGATGCAAAACAAAGCTGTGTGTCCATGATGTTGGGTGGAGACACAGACTGTCATGGTGTCCCCATCCCCTCGCGGCACACAGCCGTTCTGGGCCCAGGAGCAGTCTGTCTGTAATAAGTGACAGATTCTGCCTCATATAGCGGAAAGGGCTGGGGGAGAGCAGCGCAGACCCAGTACAATAGCTGGGCAGGTGCTCTGGTCAGACTCTCTCTACCAGGAAACGCTTCTGGAATGCATGACCAATTTGGTTTCAGAACAGAATACTCCTTTTAACTCACAGAAAACACTAACCTTTTATTTTTCCTTTTCCCCTTCCCTCCTGCCCCCACAATAAGGATTCCCCAGTCCCTATAAGCCCCCTTTTCACTTTAACCCTTTCAAAGGAGAAAGGCCAGGCTCTGAGTTACAACACTCATCTATCTATATGCTGCTTTGCTAACAACCCAGGAAGAGGAGTTAACATTCATGAGCCTGGAGAACAAACACACTCTCGGCTGAGAAACAGCGTGGAATGATGTGGGAAGGAGGGAGGTTTACTCACATGGTAAACTCAAACTACAAAAAAACTCTGCTTTGCTTTTTCTTTTAAATTCTCATTTGTAAACTTTAGGAAGCTTACTTTTAGAAAAAGAACTGGAGCATAAAATTTCTGGAAATATGATGGGTGCTAAGAGGAATAAATATAGTATTAAATCTGAAATGAGTAAAATCACATATCCTTTTTATAGACCCTGTACCATTTGAGTGAAATGAAAAATCTCACTTCCAGGAGTGTCTGAGTTGGGTCAAGTCTGCACAATGCTAATTGAATCAGATAGAAAATTACACAGTTCTCTGACTTTAGGTTTTGCTCATGCGTATGTATAAATGGTGTCACTGGATTGTATATTATTCAACATATTCATTTCCCTACACACAAAGAAAATAGCTGTAACTTAACTTGGGGGGTAATTATCCAATTTTCAATGAAATTTTTACATGTTCATACCTTGGTCTATTAGCAAAGGAAGAGGTAACTGGTCTTATCTGTTTTATTTTCCATGCAACAGTATTTGAAATGCAATGATAGAGAGTAACATATATTAACAGTAATAAGTGTTTCCCCTCTGAGAGTTACTATAACTTATCTTTGAAGTTAAGCCCATTTATCACGGGGAGAATAGACCCCAAAAAGTACAGCAGCCGTGGCATCCTGCCTGAGGCAGAGTTAGAGATTTCCAATAGCTGCTATAGAGAAACATTTTGAAAATGCATTCACTACTGCACCAATAAATCTTAAGACAGAAGAGTTTTAATTACAGAGCAGGGCAAAGCCAAGATTTTTCAAATGAACCCAAATGTATAACTGGAGAAAGCACTTCCCATGTGCTACCCAACCTTTGATAAATTTATGTTTTCTTCATCTGGGGACAATAATCTGCTTGTTAAGCAGGACTCCTGGAGGATACCTTCATTTGTAACAGAGGAGAGGAGAAACAATGGAAGTGAAATACAGTGAACCAATCTATATGCATGTATGAGGCTAAGAATATGATAGGTGCCCCGTGAATTCTTTGAGGGCATATTGCAGCTTGTAAATACGGGAGAACGTGTCATGCATGTGTATGTAGTTTCCTTGTATGTATATATGGACATGTGCTCCTCTATACAGGCTTGATCCCCAATAGCCTGTTTCTTTAAGAAAAGAAAAAAATATTAGTCATTTGGGTCCTAGTTCCAAAAATAAACTCTTTTATTTCTTGAAGAAGAAAAAAAATAAGACTAATGAAATTAGTGGTTGTTTAAATCAAAGGCAATTAAAATGCACACATTTCTTTTCCTGGAATCTGCCATTGTATTCAACATTTGCAGTACAACGCCTGCCTGTAGGATAAATAATTTAATGGGTTTTGTGATTTGGTACTAAAAGCATAACAAAATCCTACAGCTGTAGCCTCATTTTTCTCCACACTCAAACTGTTTCCTTCTTAAATTGCATATTTTGTACAGTTTTTTTTTTAAAAAGAACACAAAGTAGGTTCTACATCTTTGAGAACCAATTTCCGACATAATAGGTAATTGCACATAATTACAGGAGTTTCAGAAACTGAAACAAGAAAACAAAAAACAACTCACTCCAACCCTTCTTTCTTCTTAAAGATTGGAATTAAATTGCCATCTGATTCTATTCAACTTTGTCCTTTATTACAGCAAATGACATATGCTGAGAACAACCCAAAGTGAAAATACCCCAAACACTCCTGTTTTCTAGTAAGTCAATATTCATTCAGCATTTTGATCAGACAAACATGAGTTCAGGTTTTCATAAATTTCCTTCATTTTTACATTTTTCATGTGTGCCACACTCCAAAAGAATGTGGTCAGTGGAAGGCTTTGAAATAATGTGCGCTGTGTATTTAACACCTTGCTATTTTCTGCCTGCACACTCTTCCACGTGCTTCCTAACATTCATTAACCCTCACACACTCAGAATAAGATGAAGGACTAAAAGAAAACAGCTTTCATGACCCAAAAAGAGGATATTGAACTTTCAAAAGCGATAAGGGGGAAGCATAATACTGAGTGAGTGAGCCCTGGCTTTTCCTCTCGTATTTCTTTGGAGTTGTTGTGATGGAATGGCAGTGGGACTGGGATCTCAGGCAGAGGTGAGGTCTTGCCTCACAGCCTTTGTGGGGGTAAGATTCATAGCCAAAAAGCAGAGCTTCTGGGTTCTCTGCCTGTTTAGGTAGGCCTATGTTCAGCTTTCTCTCTTCTCCCTCTCCCTGACCTGAGGTGGTAGATTGGAGGTTAGAGAGAGTTTTTAGAACTTTGTAGCATCTTTTCCTAACTTTCAAACTAAAAAATAAACACACCTCATTTAATGGGTAGGCAAAGTTAGACAGGTTGTTTTTTTGTTTGCTTGTTAGTCCTCACCTGAGGATATGTCCTCCATTGATTTTTTTTTTTTTAGAGAGAGTAGAAGGGAGGGAGAGAGAAGGAGGAGAGAGAGAAATATTGATGTGAGAGAGACATATCCATTGGTTGCACCCCACATGTACCTAACCAGTGCTGGGGATCAAACCCACCACCCAGGTAAGTGCTCTTGACCAGGAATAGAACCCAAGACCCTTTGATCTGCAGCCTGATGCTCTAATCAATGAGCAAACTGGCTAGCGCCAGACTGTCTTTTAGTTTGTGCTGTGGCTATGAGGGATGCCAACAAACAGGCTGCTGCTCAGATTCTAGGAGGAAACAGTAGGAAAGAGTTTAATTTTAATAGCTAGGAAATGGGCTGGTTATTACTTACAGCTTGCATCTTTTATGCCTGACTTCAACTGAATTCTTTTTCCCCTGACATTAAAGTGTCACTCAATGGCACTAAAAATGAATAAGATATAAATCAGAAGCATGCAGATATACTTTTCCTTAAACCATAGTCTTAAAAATCAAACTAAATGTGTGAAACAAATGCACATAATGGGTAATTTTGGGAGTAGTTCAGGTCACTCTTTCTTCAGCCAATCCAGGGAACATTATGGATATTGGCAATTCAATATTCATCTCTTTATGCAAGGGTTGAAGCAATGAAATGGTTGGTAGGCTTGGTCACCAGGATAAAGTTTAAAGATTCTGATTCCCATCAATTAATAAATAATTTAACAATAAAATACCTCAACCAACCAAACCAAATCAAATAAACAAACAAAAAATAAGAATAGTAAAAGTATCAGCATTTCCAGGAAAATAGCTACTAATTTCAAAAGGCAGGTAGGTACAGATCAAGTGTCATTTCTCCTATTTGCAGGTCTGAATGATGACAGCACAGATGAGAACACTTCGGGAGCTGGGCTAGGAAGATAATGCTTGGGAAAGGCATATAGGGAAAGAAAATTGTCTTACTCTCAAGGATCTACAGTAACTTTCTTAAGTAGGTGATTTTGCAAAAGTCTCTGAACTTCACTTCTCTCAACTGCAAAATAGAAATAATAATAATAATAATAATAATAATAATAATAATAATAGTGAGTATATAGGAAGGCGAGGACTAGACCACATAATGTCCTTAGAATTTGTCATGTCATGCTTTGATTGTTGACATGCCCTTACTGTGTTACCTGTGAGGCTTTCATCTATAGCTCCCTAGCCTTTCTGGAATGTCTAATACCCAAGCATTTCAGAGAACATGCTAACTGGCTAAATGAACAGAGAATTAACTCTCTTGAGATCCCCAACCATTTTTTAGATCTATGATGTATAACAATATATTTAGGAAAGTATAAATAACATAAACGCTCTTGTTTTACATGTGATCTTACAATTGTTCCTTGTTTAATTCTTTCCCCAAGATATTATACCCCATCCAAAAATATAAAAATTATTGAATGTGGTAAAGTTATCTTAGCTTTTTTCTTATATCCCACATAATTTCTTATACAATTTAGGAACTTACTGAATATATGTTGAAATGAATGGCATAATAAGCCAATGACTTAAGGCCAGATTGGTAAACTAGCTTAGGATGGCCTACGACTTATTTTTGTAAAAATAGTTGTGTTGAAACACAGCCACACCCATTCACTTATGTATTGTCTATGGCTATTTTTATAGTATAATGGCAGAGTTGAGTACTTGCAATAGAGATCATATGGCCTGCAAATACTAAAATATTTACTATTTGGCCTATTATATTGGTAGACACCTGACTTAAAGGATTATCTCTTTCTCCACTCAAACATTAACTTGGTGACATGTGAGGTTTGGTCTTCCATCTCTGATCAGAGAACTAGGGTCAATCATATTTATAATAATGTGATTGACAGAAGTTATAGCAACTCTGCACAGATCCTTAACTAACAGTGAGATAATTTTATCATGTGTGCTTCTAGGCTTTCACATAATACATACCCTATATTCCCTCCCTCATTGAATAGTTTTCAGGAGCAACCTAATTATCTCATATTTAATTCTGTGACATAATAGTTGTGTGATCAGATGCCAGTATATAAACTAGCATTGTAAAATCAAATGACAAATTTGTCTTTAGGACACCTTAGACTAGATATGGATGATTTGGGAAGATGTGAAGAAGGATTAGTTTGGGGAACACAAATAAAGGAGTTAATGATATGTGCATATTGTTTGTTAATAGAATGAAGTTACCTTTCATCATACTTAAATCATCTTTCTTTTTTCTCCAAATAATGTTTATTATTGTCGTTTGAAAAGTGGTATGTGGAGGTTTCAAAATGGTGAGTTTCACCACATACAATTGTGTTTATGACCATACAAAGGCAATTATGGTGTAATTTCAGACTTTGTAGACTGTGGTTTATGTCTCAGAAATAAAGCTGTATATATCTTTGGCGAAAACACATAAGCTCTGCCTATATGATGTGGATTAGGGTTAAGTCTTTAAGATTGACATTTTAGCTGGTATTATATAAAAGCTCTTATATGCTATTGTGAAGCCATATGGTAAAATACAGCCACTAGGATAGAAAAGAAGTAGGCAATAGTTTGAGAATCCTTCTCAAGACTGAACATGTGTAGTCAATATCTGGGGCTAAAAAGTACAGATCTGTATAGATTTACATAAAAGGTATTAATATAGTGAAAAACAAAAATTAGCATGATGATTCCTGAATGGAGAAGTTGTGACCTCAGGATTAATACTCATGTACCCATACTCTGACCTTCAATTCTGGCTCCATCCCTTGGATTACATGTGAATTTTTACAAGTTACTTAACTATTCTATTCCTCAGTTTCTTCATCCACAAAATTGGGATATGAATAGTGCCTTCTGCTAATATTGTCTGGAGAGGCACATGAGTTTATACAAGTTAAGCTTTTAAGACAGTGCCTATCTCAATAAATGACAATTACTACTTCTGGTCCTTGACTAGAGCTAGCCTGTCCTTTCTGAGCCTCATTTATGTTTTTTTTTTTTTAAGTAGTGTTTGGGGAGAACAGCTTAGCTACCTTACAGTTTTAGGTTTCTCATAATTTTGTGAGGGAAATGAAAAGAAGTGTAAAGAATTAGAGAGGGTTTTAGGGAAACATTTTCAGTCAAAAGTGATTACAAGAGATAGTAAAAGAGATTATAAAGATAGTACCTATGGCCATAGGTATTTCCAGGTACCTGAGTTACACACACACATGAGACATACACACATACACACACTACACACTCCATGTTTGCCATCAATATTTATCACCTACTGAAGAAACCTTAATGTTATGGTCATCAGATATCAGCATGCAAGGAGCTGCTTCTGATATTAAGTTGAGGTTTGTTTTATTTTCTTACATTGGCAAAAATATTTTATTGAATATTATTATAACCACAATTTTCATGTCAGCTTTGAGAGAGTGGTGGATTTTAAGAAAGAGTTTTAAGGCAGAGGTTAAAAGAAAGAAGTGGATTCCAACACATCTAACCTTGTCTGAAAACACAGAGAATTCAAATCTCTCTCGCTGGGGGTATATGTAAAATTATACTGTACATAGAATCTCAAGAGTTACCACAGAGGCAAGCTTTTGGGTTGAATTTTTGAGGTTAAAAAAATTAACTAGAGGATAAAACTCTCGAAAACATTTTGCACTGGGTTGCATTAATCCTCATTAGATTCATCCACCAGAGGTCATTGAATGATCAGATGACATATTTCCCACTACTTTTTGAAATGAAAAGTTATCACACCCTCTGGGCTTTTTAAAGAAATTGCAGTTTAGTCCCCAAAAATGGGTTTAATAGAGATGAAGACTTTTGGGGACCATAAAACTTTGCACTATGACAGTTTGTCTTAAAATGAATTACTTCAACCCTGTTGGGCATTGACCACACAATAACATAAAATCAGGAAAATGATTTGATACAAATGTACATTTTATAACTGTGCTACCTAGTCCTAGTTATGTTACAGGCAGCACTGTGTTATAGAGCAAAGCCACAGTTTATTTGTTTGTTTGTTTTGTTAACATCTCAGCTTTATCACCAATTATGTAATCTTGGGCAATTATTTAATAACTATAGACCTCAGTGTCCTCATCAATAATGTAGACCTAATGATACTTAGCATACAGTGTTATTGTGATGGTTAATCCAAATGCTCCATGCATATTAGTTATCTGTCTGTGCAATAAATTACCCCATTCCCCAAAGTCCAGTATCTTAAAAACAACATTTATTATATCAGAGTTTCTCTGGGTGAGGAGTCCAGCCATGGCTTAGCTCTGTGTCCTCACTCGGGTTGTCATCAAAGTGTTGGCTGGAGTAGTGGTCATCTCAAAGCTCTACTGGAGAAAGGCCTACTTTTAAATACACTCATATGGCTGTTGGCAGGATTGCTGGCCTGATGGCCTGGTGGTCTTCGTTACTCACAGGCTGCTGGTCAGAAGCCACCTCCAGTTGTTTGCTTGGCAGTGGGTCTCTCTAGGGTATTCCCAATGTGGCAACTCACTTCATCAGAGTGAGCGAGTGAGAGGCAAAAAAGAGAGTGCAAATCACCATGTTTTGTAACCTATTATCAGAAATACCATTTCATTAGTTTTGCCATATTAAATTTATTAGAAGTGTGTCCCTAGATCCAGCCCATTCTCAAACTGAAGAAAATGAAACATGGCCATTACTACCAGAAGGTGGCGATCACTGGAAGCTGTTTTGGAAGTGTCCCTCTCATAACATGTAAAATAGCACAGTAGTTAGCACAAAGCAAGGGCTCATTATTTTCTCTGAGTTGGTACATAATTCTAAGAAATTTGCTTTAATGGTGGGTCCAGAAGCTATGGGGTCAGGTTTAAAACTGGACATAGGGTTCTTGCAAAGAGATGTAACTCTCTGTGACAATATCTTTGTGTCTGACTTTCTCCTATGCAGGTGTCCCCTGCTCTCCGAAAGTAGAGCACTCCAGTGAAATTGTTGGTAGAAGAGTGCAAGCCGAAGAAGTACTTATTTTAGGACATGTCTTGCTAACAGTGACACAACATAGGTAGAGATGAAGCACATATGCTCACAGACACTGTTCAAGGCTCTGGTGGCTTCATGCTGAGTATGGTTCTTGTATATTTATGGAGAACAAAATGAATGATCTAGTGAGCAAAAATGATGGGAAAGTTCACTGAGAATTTAACAATAATGGAGAACAACATAAATATGGTGTGGTTATTCTTCCCAGTTCCCCCAATCCACTTATAGGTTTTATGGGCTAAAACTAGAAAAAGGAGAGTTTTATTCTGGCAGGTGTTGCTCAGTTGTTAGAGCATTGGCCCAAGAACTGATTAGTTGAGGATCCAATTCCTGGTCAGGTTAAGGGTGCAAACCTATCAGGTTGAAGAAAATTAAGCATGGCCATTACTACCAGGAGGTGGTGATCACTAGAAGCTGTTTTGGAAGTTGTCTCTCATAACATGTAAAAGAGCACAGTAGTTAGCACAAAGATAGTGCTCTATTTTTTCTCTGAGTTGATGTATAATTCTAAGAATTTTGCTTTAATGGTGGGTCCAATAACTATGGGGTCAGGTATTGCAGATTTGATTCCTCATCCAGGTCAGGGAGCCTGTGAGTGACAACCAATCAATTTGTCTCTCTCATAACAATCTCTCTCCCTCTCTCTCTCTCTCTCTCTCTCTCTCTCTCTCTCTCTCAAATTCAAAGGAAAAAAATCCTTGGGTGAGGATTAACCAAAAAGAAAAAGCAGAATTTTATATATTCAATTTGCATCCCAAAACCTACCCTAATGCCTGCTGCAAACAAAAGTCAGAGACTTCCTGGCTTGTTAAGTGCAAGAGTGAAGTCTAACCTACATCGCTAAATGGTTAGTGTGGATTTTCATTGCATCACTTATATCACTTATATTGCTCTGACTTCAGTTTTTTGACTCAGTGACCTCCTATTTTCCTCTTTCAGCAGATGCCCGCCTAAATGTCTGTTTCACTTTGCAACTGCTCCACCTCTGTGATCTTAAACTCTGTAATAGCTTTCTTTGAATATACCTGTTTCACTTTCTTACTCCTATTAATCTTTTTCTTCACTTTCCATAAGATCCAACCACAGGACACATTTACTCAATTTTATCACCTCACCTTTTTCTGCTATTCTTTCATTTTTCAACTGGGGATCTGCCATAGAAATCAATTCCATTGTTAGATTTCTCAATTTCTAAACTTAAGCCTTTTTCCAATGCTGGATAATTCCCCTAATTACTTCCTCTGTTCTAGTTTGCAGACTACCAAGAGTTAATGCAGAAAGTTTTTTTTTTTTAAATACTCATTTGGTCCTCTGCAGATTTTGCTGATTAACTTCAGCAGAATCCTCAATATTACTCAAAGGTCCATACTTTATAGTCACACAGACATATTTCAATTCTGAATCTGCTAATTTGAATCTAAGCAAACTATTTAAATTCTTTATGTCTCAGTTTCCTCATCTGTAAAAGGGGAATGACATACAACTCAAACATTTTTTCCTTATTTTTCTTCACTTTAAACCCTGAAGCATTTAATTCTTTTGATCACAGGCTCCTCCATTCACTCTTCTTTTACTTTTGGTGGTTCTCCACTTTCCTGGTCTTTTCCTACCTATATATAAAGTCTTTGTAAAGTTTTTGTGTCATTTCTCATAATTTCCTTTATTATAATGATTGGTACATTTGACTTGGTCTCAACTCATTACAAGTGCCCAAAACCCAACTATATTGAGCCAGATTTGCCTATTTTACAGTCAGCACAGTGCCTTGCATATGGTAGGCACTTAATAAATGATGTTGAGCAGAGATGTATTCCATATTTAAGATGCTTCCCTGCATTTATGTAATTCAGTAGAGCAATTCTCTCTTCTAGTTTACTAAATGCCATTCTCCAACCTGTAAAATTGGAGGACCAAGCTTACTTTGCTGCCCATCCCTCTTTGATAGCTGCTGCTGTGCATGTGAAGAATGTATCAAGGCTCAGAATGCTACACCAAGGAATGAGCTTAATACCCAGATACAATTGGCCCCAACTGACATACTAGTTGATAATTTCAGGTCACAAGATTATAACATACAAAAATATGTGAACAAAATAAAAAACAATTATAGCCTTTTGCTTTCCCCACCAAATGAGATTAAAGTAGTTCTCACTTAAAATTGGAAATGACACAACAGTAAAACTAGGAAAAACATGACGGAAAATGTTACATTATCTACTATCAAGATATTACCTTGTTGGTAGATTAACAGAAAACACTCCAGCAAACTAGTTATCTTATTTTGATATCTTACATTGCTGAAATTCTTTTCAGCCAGAGCTTATAAAGCTAATATTTGATCATTTTAATTTTCAAGCGCTCTGACACCTCTTAACACCTCTGGAGTCAGCTGTAAACTAATGAATCTGGAAATAATCAATTCATATTTATTTCCTTAGTAACTTCTTATCAGAGCTTGCCTGAAGTGATGTTTCCTCCTTAGTGCATGTCCAGGGAAGTCTGAAGTATTTTCTCCTTTGTGACCTAGATTCTCTGATCTGTGTGTCTGTATGTAGCTTCCAATTATGTAGAGTGTTTCCTTGTATATGCTGTGTAGTCCTTATTAGTAACATAGAAAAACAAGTAGGAAAACTATGATAGGCTATAGTCTCCAAAGGACACTTGAGGGAAACATTTAATTTATGGATTTTTTTTGCCATTTAATTATTCTCTATAAAATATGAGTAGCCCATATGTTTCTGGCTATTTCTACCACCATTCCATGTAGAACACCAGACTATTCCAAAGCCCCGTAATTGAAGTAAACTTGAGAGTTTAAAGAGGGTGTTTCACATGTGCTCTTGAGCATTGAGTCAGTTGTTGCCCACTGCTTCTGTTGTGTACCACCAACACATTTTTTGGCATGACCTTGAGTACTACAGGCTGTTGCTTTCCTCGGGACACCACAGATTCCTGCTTGGTACTGATGCTGAACCAGGAACTCTCATGGTGTCAAACCCATGTGAGCACCTGTGCAGAGATGGGGGAAAATGTATCTTGTGTCCTATCCATAGCATTCCCTGCTGAGAGGATGCCAGGACACCACTGCTTTGCATAGACATTTAATTAAACTAAAATTGTTCATGCTCACTGTTATTTATCCTGCTTCCTCCCATACCACTCGGACTTCATAGGATTCAAATATGACTCAGTTGCTCTTTTGGCCAAGAGGCAAGGTGAAAAGACAATAATGTTGTGCTCAAGTGACCAAAGTTTAGTGTCTCAGTTAAGTTTGTCTTGACAAAAAGTTTTATTTCTGGGGGCCTGTTCTTTCTCAGATGTTTCCTCAGCCCTCAGTGTCAATAAATATCGATGGGTTATCCCTTGTACCTCACCAAGCCTGCCTGGGCAGATCAGAACTTGTGCATTTAGGCTCACATTGCAGCCTCTGCCTTAGACAGACATAAAATGAAGGGACCTGGCACATATGAATATGCTTAGCCCAGAGCAGGTGCTTAAGCAATGCTCTAGCCGGTACAAATATTTTAATCACAAGAAATAATAAGTTCTTTAAAAAGCAACATTATTAAATGTGGATTTGTTTTGTTCCCATTACAGAATCTTAATAGAAGTGAATACACTTGATTTTGACATGAGTCAGTGCGAATAAAGTACACGTGATTAAATTGTTCGGTCATTAAGTTTAGGGGGCATTGGGGTACCATTTGTTGAATAAACTCAAAGAAAGTACAAAATTGTACCCTGAGGCCCAGTAGGAGTGTGTCGCTGAGTTAGGGGCCTGTTTATATCTCATGATTCCCTGGGAACATTTTATTTACTCAAGAGTGGTGTTTTCAAACATTTTGAGTGAGACTTTAAGTAATTAACAAATTTTTAAAGAGTGACCCAATACACCCCCCACACATGTCTTTACATGTGTATGTTTGTATGTTTCAGAACAAAGTTTCACTAAATAATAGCCATCCTCTTTACATGCACTATATTCTGATATTTTTTTCTGTACTGTGTTGTTGTTGTGGTTGTTGTTGTTGTTGTTGTTGTTCTTCTTCTTCTTCTACTTCTCCTCCTCCTCCTCCTCCTCCTCCTCCTCCTCCTCCTCCTCCTCCTTCTTCTTCTTCTTCTTCTTCTTCTTCTTCTTCTTCTTCTTCTTCTCCTCTATCCTCTTTTCTCTCCTTCTTTTTTTATTGCTAATCAGGACCAGTTAATGGGTTGCCATGGCTATTTCTAAAGGACTACCTAAAAAGATGCCATGAGATTTCAAAATACCTCAGAAAAGGTGAAGATTACTTGTAAATTCTGGTAAACTACTAATGACCTCTAAAAGTTTTTCATCAAGAATGCAGATAAGTTAACCCACAATAGATGTGTTTCAGTCTGATTCCAGGCCAATTTCAGAAGCTCAAGCATCAGTCCAGGTGGCACTGTGGCTTTTTAGAAGTTTCCCCATTTAGCAATCTATTGTTGAGGGATGGAAAGGTGGAGCTGAGATTGGTGATAAATGCTTCATGGCCTCTCAACCTTGTTTGACATTTGTTCTCACCTTTGAAAGCATTAATGCTGTCAACAGTGAGGCCTTCTCCCCACCTGGAAAATGAACAAAGTAGTATATTAGTTGAATAGTTTCTCTCTAGGGTTGTGGGGTGGTCTGGAAAAGGGATAGGAGAGAAGGTGAATTTTAAAAATCTCTGAATAATTATCCTGTCCACAAATTTCTGGTGACCCTACAGTTCTCTTTTTTAGCCTAGGTGTTAGAAGGGAAGCAGTTAAAGGAATCTCATAATTTTGAAGCTTGTATGATTTCCAACCTTTCCCCCTTATCTTCTTTCCAGTAACTTGAGCCAAGACTTACACATTCGAGGATCAGTGAGTGTTAGGAGTGGGGTTCTCATTGTAGGCCTGCTGATTCTCTCGGGCACCCTGGAATGAGCCTTGTTGCTTATGGGCAAGAGGTAGGACTTCTGCCCAAAGGCCAACATGGGCCTGGCCTGCCCTTCCTGGACCACTGGTGGGAGAAACTGGGGTCAATTACCTAACAGTTGTCTGTTGCCTTTATTTAAAATATTCTCTGCAGCTCTTTGCAGATACTTTATTCATTCTCTCTGTTGTTTCCACAGAGAACTCCCTCTGCAAACTCACATTTCCCTGATCTAAAGGTGAAACAAATGAGTTGGTGACTCTGTACAAGCTCTGATATGTAGACTTGCTGGAGAGCTGCTGAGTAGTATCTCCATGTCCATGACACAGGCCTCCTGAAAACTGAGTTTTTACTCCCATGCAAACTATTGCAACTGTGATGGTTTTTGGAATAAGATGAAATGGTACAGTTGAGAAAATGACCTCATAAAACACATTTGAAGAAGTGTTTCTTTTAAAAAGATAAGAACCATATGATTTCACTCATTTGTGGAATCTAATGAACAAAATGAACTAATAAGCAAAATAGAGACAGACTAATAGATAAGGATCAGGCTGACAGCTGTTGGGGGGATAGGGGAAGTGCCGGGTGGGGTGGAGGGTGGAATGTTTGAGCAACAAAGAAAAATAAAAGAGAAAAAACTCATGGACATGGACCACAGTGTGGTGATGACCCGGGAGAGGGAAGTGGGCAGTGGAGGAGGGCATAGGGTAAATAAAGGATAAAGAATGGAAACTTGACTTTGGGTGCTGAACACACAATTCAGTGTACATATGATGTGTTGTGAAATTGTGCATCTGAAACCTATATAATTTTGTTAACCAGTGTCACCCCACTTAATTGAATAAAAAGGAGAAGTATTAAAAAGTAAATGAGTGTGATTGCTTTGCTTTGGTTTTGATGCTCAGATGAGTCTATGGCCTCACATTCAGCACATTCAAGGTAGATGGTGTATATGTACACAGCCATCTCAAACACGATGCCTGCATCTCCTTTTCCTGAAGCACAGTGCCTCATACCAGCAATGTGACACAGAAGGAGTCAAAATTGAGATGCACATTATGTGACTGAAGTAGTATTGGGCAAAAGGACTTCACATTGTGGGGATTCGCCCTAGCACTGAGATCTCTGGATCTCAGCAGCATGCCCAACTCAGGCTTGCTCCCTATTCCAGAAAGTCTAAAAGGGCTGTGCTAAGCCTTGTGCTCTGTTCAGCAATTCATATATGTTGTGCATACCGATGATCACTGGGATGCAGCCCTTTCCCTGGGACACCAATGGACACCTTGTGGAAAATAGGACCCTGTAGCATCACGGGGGGACCATTGCAGAAGTTGCTGCTTCAGTGTGTGCTCAATGATCGCCTAGGGCCTAGCAGAGGTTTCATGCTGCTTCCTAAACTGCCTGTGAACACCCAGGGAGCAGCTTAGGTGAGAAGTTGCTTCATTAAACAGAGCAAGTTTGGTTTGAAATAATAAGGCAGTATCTTTTTTATTTTGGTTTTGTTGTTGTGCTGTGTGTTTTTGTAATCCTGACCTAAGGATATGTTTTTCATTGATTCTAAAGAGAGGAAATGAGAGCGGGGGGTGGGGGGAGAGAGAGAGAGAGAGAGAGAGAGAGAGAGAGAGAGAGAGAGAAGTATTGTTGTGAGAGAGAAAATGGATTGGTTGCCTCATGAACATGCCCCAATGGGGATGGAACCCACAACCCAGGGAATGCTCTGAGTAGAAATTTAACTATCGACCCTTTGATGCACAGGACAATGTGCTAACCACTGCCAGGGCTATCTTTCTTATTTTGAATGGGTTGCCTATTTCTAAGTGCTTTACAAACAGCATCCCCACATTGTGAGAAGCTAGAGGGATATGTTCCTATTTCATCTTAGAAACAGCAGATAGCTGGCAAGTGACTCTTACAGCAGTCACAGAAGAAAAGAAAGGTCTTTGGAACCCCCTCCCCAACTCAGCTTCCTAAATTTGCCAACAATTCACCCTCTGCCCTATACCAGTCACCTCAGCACAGTTACTGCTCAGTGAATCACACCCTGTGCTTTCTCTCTGCCCTGCCTTGTTATTCAGGCTACTGTTCCTGTTTCCACTCTATTTGTGTAATCCATGCCAATCCTTTAGGATTCACATTAAACCCACTTCTTCATTCAAGACTTGCTTGAGCTTTCAGCTTGGAAATTCACCTTTCCTCTTCTGATGCTGTTACCTTCCATTGAAATTTGTAATTTACTTCCTCTTCATGTGGTCACGTTTTATCTCTCCAACTACTGTGCAAAGTCACTTTCAGGGTAGCTTTTTCAAGACAAGGACAAACGGTGACCTGTCTTCTTCTCTTTATCCTAACCTCGCACCTAGCGGAGCTTTGTCCATGGCAGCCGCCCCACGGATATAGGTGATGGTCATTCACACATTCCAGGTCCAGATAGGCGCTTACATTCAGAGAGTTCAGAGCTATCTAACACTCAGCTACGCTTAGGCAGCCCTGCCTTTCTGAACTGTACTTATTGCTCACAAGAAGTGGCTCCACTCTGAGTACTGTACATGTTATCCTCCTGAGGGGTGGGCCAGGCAGCCAAAAGGCGGAGGAATGCCTGAACGGGCAGATTAATGAGCAATCAGAGGGGAGGTTGCAGATCCCCATTCAGACACTTGGAAAGTGTCTGTCTGTGGTGTGATGAAAGGGCCTGGATTTTGGGGCCAGAGGGTGAGAGTGGGTCCACATGTCCCCTACCTCCTGCTGCTGGAGGCCTGAAGAACAATGAGGAGTCAGCGAGGCAGCGGCACGTGGAGGCAGCTGACTCCAGCTGATTGAAAATAGGCCATTTGTCCTGTTCAATGTGAGTGTGCACAGAGGCCCGCACAGGCGGGCCTGCAAAATGGGAGAGGGAGGCGGCTGCATTTATGAATGCATGTGTGTGTGAGATGGAGCCCTCTTTCTTTGCTTTTCAGTCAGCTGTCTCTACTCAATAAATCACCAATCAGAATAACCTATGATCTCACCAGTTTTACTGGCTGGTAAAGACATAAGTGCTTCAGGGGAAAAGCCTTGGAGGGAATTCTAGAGATTGGGCACCACCAGATACTTCTCAACCCATGGAAAAAAGGTTGATCAGTAATAATTAGCTGAAATGCTGTTACAGCTACAGCTGAATATTCTAATTAACTGGATAATTTTTCTAAAAATATTGCTTTATTAAGTGAGCATTCATAAAGCTTGGGAATCTTTGAGCAATATGGCAATTTTTATGGAGGTGATATTTGCAGCCAGTCCTGATATTCTGAGCAGTAGTATAAGCTTTTAAGAACCACACTCTCAAAGTCAGCTGATCACTGACTGCCTTAAGAGACAACGAGGTAGGGGCTACAATAGACAGTCAGACTACTAAAGGAAGATTCAGTAAACTGGTTTTTAGAGATTTCTTGTTCAATGATGATGCCAATGTGAGACTGTACCTACCTACCTGTGGCATTTTTTGTTTGCGTGTGCACTTACACATATACACCTGTAGTTGGCAGTAGAGAGTGAGAGAGTTAAAATACCTTCTCTCTTGTTTTTCACAGATATTATAAAGGGGCATAAGCCTTTCCTCTTGCACCATCCAAAGTCATCCAGATGACAAGCAATGGGGTCCAATGCCCTCATTTCCCACTGAGAGAGAACTTAAGCCAAGAGAAGTTAAATGCTTGTCCAATGATATGTGTCCCTTTAGTCTGTGCCAAACCCTTTGCTAGGTCAAGGACAGCACTTCCAAACTGAAACTTTGTTCCGCAGTGGCACTCCCCATCAGTGTTGACATAAACCATTTGAGGCAGGCAGTTCAGAATCTGCCAAGGAGAAAGGGATTCTCCCCTCACTGGCAGGTGTCTCTACTTTTGAAACAAGGCTGGTGATTCTGACCCAAATGGCCAATTATCTGCTGGTTGCATTCTCCAAATCATTGGTCCCTGTCATTGGTCTGGAAGTTGAGAGTTGGTGTGTGTGTGCTGGGCTGTGAAGCCCCAGCAGCCGCTGCGGAAGTGTGCTTCAGAATTAGGAGAGGGTGACTAAATTGCTTCCCAGGGCTCAGAGGCAGTCACTGCTACTCCCCCAGGTCCCCACAGCAGTGTTTTTACAGCTTTCCTCTTTTGTTGTCCCTTTTCAAAAAAACCTCATAGGTGTCATTTAAAAAAAAATCCCCATACTTTACTTTAAAAATCACCCTTAATGATTTTCCAAAAATAAGGATAGCATTTTTTTTTCTTATAGAATTCCCTCTTCCACCAAATACTGTGTACTTTTCTTCTCTAGTGTTCCTTCAAGAAAGCTTAAAAATTAGAGATCTGGAGAGATACCCAGTCTGTTCCAATTTCTTTTATGCTTCATGGTTTTAACTCAAGGTTGCTACCAGAAGGGGACCTGGGGATGCAAAAAATGAGTAAGATGAGGGTAATGCTTCAAGAAGCTTCTTAGCCTGGCCATAGTGGCTCTGTGGTTGATCGTCAATCTATAAACCAAGGGGTCACGGTGTGGGGCATGCAGGAGGCAGCCGATCAGTGATTCTCTCTCATCATTGATGTTTCTATCTCTCTCCCCTCCCTTCCTCTCTGAAATCAATAAAATTATGGTTGTTCTTTTTTTTTTAAGAAGCTTATATTTTAGTGTGGGAAATAACAAAAACATACACATAACTACAAGTTAAGGTAGAAGAATATAAAAGCCACTGGAGAGAAATTCAGTTTCCTCACAGTCCTCAGCCAAGGCTTTGAGCATGGATTCAAGGACTCAAGCTCTTTTTATTCTGTGCTTCTGCCATGTTCCCAAGCTCATCTCAGGGGCTCATCACTTCTATTCACCTAGAAGGTATAAAGATGTGAAGAATTATTCATGGGAGGATTTTAAGGCCTAGGTCAAGAAGTGATACATATTACTTGCATTCCATTGAGTCGAACTCAATCATATGGCCAAACCTCGAGGCTTTGAGAACTGGGGAATGTAGTCTCACTCTAGGCCCAGAAAAAAAAAAAGGAGATGGGTTTGATGATTAGCTAGAGGTTCCTATGACATCTCCTTGCACCATCAAATTTCCAAGTAATTGAATTTCTAAATGATACTATTATGCTGCTTAAAACTGTGTGTAACTTTTAAAATCTAAGAACATTGTATAGATAAATCACATATGGAAATAGAATAAGGTAAGTGGAGGGAGGGTCCTACTTCTGAGTTGGCAGTAGATAAGGGAAGGAAGGCATTTACTTAGTAAGGCTCCCATTCTTTTCATCTTAGTATTGGATATTGATTGCTGTTCAAAATGTTGAATATAAATTCAATTATTGTGCCTAATTCCATCTACTTTCAGCTACAGGAAAAATTATGCTAAATATATATCACCAAAGGTATTGGGGAAGATGCAAAGAGGACTAACAATAATGAGTGTTTAGGTAGCAGTCAGTTTCAGGTTCTTTGCATGGTATTACTTTTAATTCTTGTAAGGTATGTTATTACACCCATTTAGTAAATAGTGTTGATGGAACTTACGTAATGTGTAAAATGTACCCCATACACATAAATGCCAAAACCAGGATTCAAAACCTGTTATAACCCCAAAATATTTCTTCACCTTTGGAGTGATTAAATTTACTCAGTCTGAACAGGCATATAAATAATTCAATGGGGAAAATAACTCAAAAGCTTTTAAATTTATAAACCTGAACATCCAAGTAATTTCCACTACTCTCTGATTAACTCAATCTAGATAGACAATAAATGTTTATGATGCAAAGTAATCTGCAACAAAAGAGATCATAGTTAACTGTGTCTCAAGAGCTATTTCATTGTAGATTGTTCGCATTAATTCTATCAACATATACTGAGTGTGTATAATATTCTGATAACTCCCAGGCTATATGGTGATGGTAAAAGCCATGATGTCACCCTCCAGCAGACTTCCTCCATAAAGGCAGGCTCAGGTGTTTCTCCCAAGAGCAAATCTATACTTACCCTATTGTTATATCTATTTAAGATGCTTTTGTAACTGCCCTTTAATTTGACTATATCCAACAGTCTATGATCTCTCTAGCATGTTGCCTCATTCCTGACACGTGTGTACCCAGAAAATGCACCCTGAAATCAATGAATAGGTAGATGGATATATTTCAGGAGAAAATAATTGGTAAGAACAAAGACATTGCAATATGAAATACTACAGTGAAGTCAAGTAACTAATAGAAATTCAGTAAGTGAGGTCCATGTGGGAAGTAGGGGAAATGAAATAAAACAAGATAGAAGCCAGTTCATGGCTAAGAATGATGGTCTCAATTCAAATAAATATGCCACTAAGGAAGGTGTTTTTAATGCTCTTGTTTGTTTGAAGGCAATGGCTCAAGTGCAAGTTTGGTTAAAGATAATGATCATTTAAAAAGAGATTTTAAAATTATTGTTTAAGGACAGACCACTCTAGTTTTCATGAGATGTCATGGTTAAAGGCCAAGAGAGATATTTATTTTGTGGGCCTTAGATAAAGGCAATTATTTAAAAACTTAAAATCTTTCCAGTAAAGAGTTTCAGTGAATTTGCTAACCATTTGAAAGTGGATTAGGATACTGTCATAAAGTAAATATTCATGACCAATAAAAAAATATGTGATTGCTTAGCTTTTCATTATTGGCATTGCCTGGAGCACTGTTGGGGTAAATACTTGAAGAATATATTTTGAGTGTATTTCCTGTTCAGATGTAAATCAGAGTTTACATATGATGAGGAGTGAGGGAGGAGGCAGGAAGAAAATCAAGTAAATGGTGGTAGGTTAGGAGAATAAGTATTGGGCTGGAATTTCAGAATTAAATAAATCAGGCTATGTTCAGAGTCTTTATTTCATTAGGTCTCTTAAGCACTTCAAACTCAGATTGAGCAAAGGTAGGAAAGAAAGTGTGTTATACTCAAAATCAGGAAAATTTATTCCAGATTTGGCTCTGTCACTAACTAGATGTGAGATCTTTGTCATTTAACCTTTTTGACTCTGTTTCCTCATCTGAAACATAAGGATTTAAAATGAGGCTACTAGACCAGATAATCTTTGAAATCCTTTCAGCCTTAAATGAGCTATTAAGTTTTCAAAGTATGTAATTTAATTATTAATTCACTTTGACTCACAATACATCCTTAGGATGATGTAGCATTAGATGCTGGTGAGTCCTGCTATTAGTGGCTAGTTATCTAACATTAGACCCCTGGAACTGAAACCTGAAAGGAGAATATATCTGAGGATTGCAGGATAGAGTCCTGGTGTTGTCCAATGGATAATTCAAGAGGATGGTCTTCAGTGTTTTACCAATTTTAAGGTTCAGGGATAGAATCTAGTAGGAGGCTAGACTGGAAAATGAAGCTGTGGATTGGGTACAAAGCCTACAGAGATGGATGAAGGAATGGGAGGAGGTCATTATACCTACTGTATTAGTTTTCTATGGCTACTATAACAAATTATCACAAATTTGGCTTAAATAATACAAATATATTTCTGTATGTTAGAAGTTCAAAATGGAATCCCATTAAGCTAAAATCAAGAAGTTGGCAGGTTATATTTCTTTTCTGAAGGCCCTAGGAAAGAATCCATTTTCATGTCTTTTCCAGCTTCCAAAGGCCACCCACATCCCTTCACTCATTGTCTCCTTCTTCTAACTTCACAAGCAACCATGTGGCATCTCTCAGACTACTCTTAGATAGTCACACATTCTCCTTCCATGTTTAAAGATCCTGGTGATTTCATTGACCCCAATCAGATAATTCAGAAAAGTCTTGCTATTTTAAGGTCAGCTGATTAGAAACCTTAATTCCATCTGCAACCTTAATTCAACTCTAGGGATCCATTAGCTTGCCACTCACATTGGCTCAACATAAATCTTGGGGAACACAAATATCTGATTGTTACCATCCTGCTCAGCTAGTCTCTACTACAATGCTCTGTAGTATAAAACATATATAAAATAAAATCAAGACTTTGGGTTCTGAAAGAATTAGTTTGAATCATTGGACAACCTACTTAACATATTATATCTAAAAATGAGGATGATAATATATATTTTTGGGATTGTTTTGAAGATTGACATGATTGATAAACTGACTCTAGTTTCCTCATATTTTTCTATATATAATAATTATGATATATAAATAATGATTATTGACATTAATATTCCTGTGTTTTGTTTTTATTTTGTTAATTTCTTCTTGTTACTCAAGACCAACATTTGTAAAATGTGCTTCAAGGGTTGAAAATGCATATCTTGTTTTTCAGGAAGCCACATACAGATTTTGATGCACATGGGAAGAGAACCAGCTTTTAATTATCCTGCTGAAGAAGAACACACTCTGCAGGCATATAATCCATCACAGTTTTTCAAAGAATATAAAGGTTTATTGGTTCAAGCAAGACCTCAAATGTTTATATTTGAAGCTTGACTAAGACTAAAATCAATCATGCTCTTGGCAAGAGACAATTACGTTAGACTAAAAATGAAATTTCAACCTGAAATCTGTGCTGACTTCCATGACTGCCACTAATTCCAGACCTGGAAGAAGGATGGTGACTATCTCAGCAGCTTTCAATCATTCCTCATTTTCCTCCAGGAAATCTAAGGACTTCTGCAATTCTCTTTATCTATCTTGTGATGAAGAAAACCATTCTATACAGATTTAACACAAGGGGCAAACACCGAAACCTTTTCCAGCTCTCACACTGAGCCTTCTTCGAGTTACCATAGCATGAACTGCTCTTTTCTGGTCATTCAGTCAATTTATTTCAACTTTGTGATTAAAAAATTAAAAAGCAGCCCAGCCGGTGTTGCTCAGTGGTTGAGCTTTAACCTATATACCAGGAGGTCACAGTTCAATTCTAGGTCAGAGCACATGCTCAGGTTATGGGCTTGATCCCCAGTATGGGGTATGCAGGAGGCAACCAATCAATGGTTCTCTTTCAACATTGATGTTTTTATCTCTCACTCCCTCTCCCTTCTTCTTTGAAATCAATAATATATATATATATATATATATTTTTTTTTTTTTAAGCAAGAAATAAATTAAGAAATAAATAAATAAATAAATAAATAAATAAATAAAATAAAAAGCAGGCAGTTTTTCTGATGCCTTTACTTAAATGACCACACTGGTTTTTACTTCTGCATTGACCAGTGCAGGGTATCTTAAGTTGGCAGTTGTACAACATCCTGTGATGACTGCCAATTCACAACCACCAAATCAAGAGAAAACAGGGCAATGTTTGGTCAAGGTCTAGAACAAGTAGCATGGAGAGTGGGAATGTGGGCCAAGATGGGTGTTTCTGGAGGACATTTTGGCTCTGGTTGCTTGTGTTGAATCTTTCATGCTTCACTCCTTTGGCTACATTTAAGCTGCCTTGGTATCTATTAGTTATAGCATTATGTTGACATATCGTTTTGCACCCTCAGAAAGTAATGAATCTCAGTCATTCATTCTGTTAATATTTTTGATCTAGTTAGCTTCTTTCACCTGTTTCACTGCATAACATTAATGAATTCAAAGGAAAGCGGAATGACTTTACTCAAAACCACAAATATTTCTTTTCTACCTTAATAGTGCATCATTATTTTGCTACCTACTGCTATTACATTCTCACATCAATGAATATATAAAAAGCCTACTGTGTGCAAGCAAGGTAAAGGGGCAATGTAAGATTATAAAGAAAGCTAAGATTACAAAATGTTACCTTTAGAGAAATTACAAAATCCATTGTCATTTTATTTATATGGAATTCATTTTTAAGAACTAATCATGGTCTTTGGAGCAGTGCATAATTAGAAACTTCAGATCTGGGAGTAATATAAAGCTGAGGTAACATCACTATTTCATTTTGCAAATTTTTATGATAAATGTCTATGACGCCTAGGATTGCTGGTGTCACATAGTTAATGTGTCTAGAATATATATAGATGTAACTATATCAACATGCATAGACAGAGAACTGAATCCTGAAGGATATTGCTTTAGAGAACTCATTTGGATTTATGTTTAAGGATTGGCTTATGGCATCTCTTAAAAGGAATTATCAGGGAACTTTGGTGTGTGTATTAAAAAGATCTGTATAGTTGAGGAGTTTCCATAAATATATTTTATTTATAGTTCAATAAAAATGGGTGACATATAAAAATATTTTAAGTAAATCAAATATCAGATAGTACTTTGGGGAGACTCTGCCTAAATCCTTGTTGACAACCAAAGGAACTGGCAGACCCTCTCAGGCCAAAATAGTGAGGTAGAGAAAATATTGCGCTCTGCATAGGAGACTTGTTAATCTTCTTTCTTCTCCTTCATCTATTGACCTCTACTAACTTTAGGACAGATTCTTATAAAAGCAATGACTTCCTCCTATCATTGTCTTACTTTGAAGGACAAAAAGAAAAAAAAATCTTTCATATGGTACTGAGGAAAGGAGAGCGGTGATTTTTAGAAAGATTTTTATCTTAAAGAGAGGGGCCATGAGCATGGGGCACCCAACAATCTTAAAGAAGATGTTTCAGGTCCAAAGGACTCCTTTGGAAATCATTCCACACTAAAGGCCATCCACCTACTATACTCGCCTCTGGCTGGTCATGGGCCCTGGAACACCAACTTAATGATGCAGGTGTTAGATAAGCAAGTTGCCACACATTAATTATTTTCATTCTGTATTATCTTCTGTGATAATAGCACTGACCACTAGTGAAAGACACTTTGTTGATACTATAATATTAATCAAATCATACAATTGTTCTCTGGAAAAGAATTAAGTGGCCATTTAGTTGCTTACCAAAGACCATGAGGAGCCTGGGAAACATCTATTCCCTTTGGCTAGATGTTTAGATTTGCCACCCAGCTTTAGATCCCTATGAATGAATTGCAGTTTGACACTGACCCCTTTCAAACTGCTTTATCAGAATTTACGTTAATAATAACTTAGAATTTTTTAACTGAAGATTTATTTCATTTAATTTTAAAGGCTACATTTATATGCACATATTTTCTTCTTAGATGTCTAATTTCCTTTGAATGGCCTCACTATACTGAATCCCAAATTCTTTGTTTCTCTCAAAAATATATGTAGAAAAAGAATAAGAAAAATCCAAATTGGGATTTTAGTAGATATTAGATGCTATTTCTCATTCTTTTAATAATTTAGGTGTCATTCATGTGTGTGCCTTGGATATGGCTTGTGTGTCTTTGGACCTGGTGCTACTTTAACAAAATATGGCACTTCTTTTTGCTTTGATTTGCTAATGTGTTTATCTTTCTAGACAGCTCTGTATCAGGATGTATTCTTATGCACATATTTGGAATCATGATTCAATACAACAACAAAATTCCACAGCCCAGCCAAACTGAGTTTCTCATCCTGTGACCCATATCCACTAAACCTTGGAGTCACATTTATATGAGTGGTTGAGCCAATCACTGTTCTAGAGAAAAATAGGAAATATTATATATATTACCATATTTTTATTCAATCTCAACATTTCCCCAATCTTGGAAATTGGGAGGATTTTGATTGAGCTTGTTGATGTCAACAGCAGTACAACTTGGCACAAACAGATGAAGACATGCAAGTCCTATTTGTTAAAAATTAAAGGAACACTTGCCCTGGCCGATGTAAGTCAGTTAGTTGAGCATTGTCCTATGCATTGAAAGGTCGTCAGTTCTATTACCTAGGCGGTCATGGTTTGTACAAGAGGCAACTGTTTGATGTTTCTCACAGTGATGTTTTTCTTTCTGTCTCTCTCACTTCTGCTCTCTCCAAAAATCTATAAAAAACATATTTAAAAAAAAGAAAATGTAATCATTTTGCTTATAATAACTGCCTGAATAATATCTTTGCTTCCTGCTTCCTCAATTTTGCAATAAAATATTTTTAGTTTGATTTACTACTAGGAATGTGGTAGGAAAATGGGAGTTAAGAAAAACGTTTTATCTGTGTCTTACTAAAACATTTCATCATGGAAATTCCAAATTTCCCAATATTTTTGCTAGAAATACCCAGACCAATGCAATCCTATACTTGTTCTAAACTCATTTGTGCCCAAGTAGAAAGTCTGATTAGATAGATTCATTGGACGTAAAGTCAAATGCTCATTTTATTTGTACCAGTTTACTCAAAGTTAATGTTTTTCATTGCCCAGTTTTCTTGTTCCAAATGTGTTGTCATGCAAGAGGCTCTGTTCTCCAAAGACTCACACAATATTCCAAACCAACATTTCCTCCCTGCAAGACTTTAGTAGATTTCATTTTTAAATGTGGAGTCATTGCTTTGTGAATTGCTAATACCAATTTGTCTTTCTTTCTTTCTTTTTTTCTTTCTTTTTATTTTCTTCACTGAACAATAAAGGGAATGGATTGAGCTTTAAAAATCAAGACATAAATAAGGAAAACAGCTAGAATGCAGAATACTGTTTGGCTGTTAAACCATCAGCTCCTTTTACGTCCTCTATAAGGATTAAGGATAAATGAATCTTTTCATATATTGTTACTTGGACACAAGGCACAAAATCAACTTCATTCTTCTCCTTTGAACCAAAATGACAATCGTACTGGGAAGCCTCCCACTGTCCCCTGAGTCAATTAAAGATCCTGTTACTGGAGTTATTTTAAATGGGTGTGTATAAAGCACTAGGGGACAGATTGTAGGGTATAATCCTCAACTGACAGAGGGGAATGTACTAAAAGTCCCCAAGGAGATCACCCATCTTGATGTTTGTGAGACACACATGGTAGCAGAGATGGACAAACCAATTTGAATGAGATAAGAAAAGCCAAGCTTTTTTCCCCTTCCCCCAAATCCTCAGCCACCTCACAAGCCGAACTTTTCAAATACACTTATTGCTGAGGCAATTTGACATGGTTGGTAGATTAACACAGCCATACAATACAAACAGGCAAGGGCCCCTCCCTTCCTGAAGCCTCCTTCCCAGAATCAGCTGCTGCATAGTAGGCCAAAACCCAGCTTGAAAAGACCAGAATTGTATTTTTTACTCTATCTGCCTTTATTTTAGGACTCAACAGGACCTTCAGGAGAAGAAAGTTCCATGGGTTCTTGAGAATTCCTGACTCGTGTTTTATTTGTTTGTTTGTTTTTTTTAAGAAGGGAAAAATACATTTATAAGGCATGCTTGCTCTTCTTTATTTGCTAAATTGCAGTAGTATTTGGGAGCCATTCGTGAAGGAGAAAACAGGAAGGAATCATAAGAGACTAGAATTCACCCACTTCCAGATATAAAAGAAAAAATTTTGCATATTTCTAGATATCCTCCTTATGTTGTTATTTATGACCCTCCTCATTCTTGTACATTCAATATGCTAGTTGTGTGATAAAATTCACAAGGAGAAACAGAGAAACTGATCTCCACAAGCATATAATCATGGGTTTTAGGGTCTGAATAACCCTGTCCCTATGCGTTAGGAAGGGGAATTCCCCACAGTTTCTGCTGAAATGGAGACCACAAGGATAAGAGCAAAGAAGTTTAATGCATTCGTTTGATTTAACAAAGCTTATTTGTTCTTTTTATGTCCAGCCCTAAAAACAATGGAGTTAGAAAGTCATTTGAAAATAAGTTGCTGAGAGACAGTTTCTCTTAGGCTAATAGAGGAATATGTGCATTTGTTTCCATAAGTTTCATGTACCCTAAGCCCACACACACACTGAAATCTGAATGCCCAGCTCTGAAACCTACACAGCACACTAAGGTTTAGATGTCTAACTTGACCTCTTATTTCTGGCATATCCCCATCCCAAATTCACAGCAAAATGAATCAGTTGGTAAAATTTGACCATTTACTATAAGATATAGAAATAAAAAATAAAAATAATTTTTATTCCTCCCATAAATTTTATAACTTATTTTGATTAATTTAGTCCATTTTTAAAAAATAAGGATGTTAAATTTTGTGCTAAGTGATGCTTAATTTGCTCAGATTTGCCACAGAATATGTTGTTGTTTTTTCATGATATCATCAGGCTTTTCATTAGAATAGGGAATGCTTGTGACCAAAGACATGATATAATTGAGAGAAGTAAATACATATGACGTAGTCAAGACAGAAAATGCTGACAGTGAACATTCACAGTGCCTCATACTTGGTCGTGTCAAGTACAATTAGAAAAAAACTCTCTTCAGAAAGTAACCTCTGAAGAAATGGAGATTAAGTTTTGATCAGAGTATAGGTATATTCACTTTTTGGAAAACCTAGATTTCATGAGAACAGAGGTTTTCCTAAGAATTCATGTGCATTTCTTAGGGATTATAAAACTCAAATCCAGAAACAGAGCTGATATAATCTGGAGCCAATATACATACTAAAGTCACTTAAGTCTTTTCAAAACATGGCACAAAGCTACCATGAAAAAAAATGTTCATACTGAGAAGCCTCCCACTGTCCCCTGAGTCAATTAAAGACTGTGTTTGGGGGTGGCTGGCTTATACAGTGCCATTGTGGGACTATTTTGTTCTACCCACCTGTATTAACCTGTGCGACTGGAGCATACTTCTCAGAATTCCCGAGTACTACCTGATAGCTCTTCCTATCACGTCCTGGTTTCCTGGAAGAACCATTAACTGTGCAGAACACTACTTTCTCAGTAAAGTTACTACCTTTTCTTTTATTTATTTACTAGTGGCCCAGTGCATGAAATTCATGCACATTAAAAGGGGGACCCAGAGTCAAGTCTCTGCCTACCCCATACGCCTCAAAATCTCATGAGACCCAGATCCAGTCACCTCCCCCATTGGGCTAGATCCAGACGGGGCCAGTCCCACCCTTGTCAAGTCCCACCAGGGTTGGGGCTTAGCCTCAGGTCCTCTGGCCCAGTGCCAGGACAGGGAGTGTGGCCTGAGGTCCCCCATCAAGCCCTGTGAGGTGGAAAGCATGGTCTGAAGTCCCCTGTCAAGCCCCACTGGGTGGGAGTCATGGCTTGAGGTATCCAATCAAGCCCTGCCGGGCAGGGCAGCGCAGCCTCAGGTCCCTTGTCAAGCCCTGCCAGATGGGGGTCATGGCCTGATGTCCCCTGACCTAGCACTGGAGGTGCACCTTGAGGTCAAGCCCCAGGTCCTGGCTGATTGCTTGTTAAGGCTCTTTAAGGGAACTTGGCCTCAGCTGTGGGTGCAGCCTTCTTTGTGATGGAGTGGTGGTCAATTAGCATATTTCCTCTTTATTAGATAGGATTTAATTTTTTTTTGTTTCCATATTGCTGATAACATACATACATAAGAACATCTTGGAAATAATTGTGTGCTTTTCCATGGCTTCTAAACATTTATAAATATTTTTTTGAGGTTTGAAAGAGGGACAAAGATATAATTTTGGAACCTATTCATAAAGTATATATCAACCTATAAATTGCTTAAAAGCAATGGGAATTATGAGTGTAAAATGTGTTCAGAGATGCTTTTGACCATTTATTTATCTCTGAATAAATGAACACCAAGGAACTTGTAAATCATGTGTACCTATCCACTCATCTAAAGTGATAGCTCTAAGTAGTATGGTATTCAACTAGTAATATGTCCATTTAATATATGGCTCTGTAGAAGAATATTCTTACATCTTTAAGGTTGCATATATAGGTGGTTCAAAAAAAGGTAATATTTTCTGTAAAACTCGTATGATTCCTTTATGTCAATTTTGTATGTTTATTAATTAATGGTTGTCATTTCCCCATACCACTGTATTACCTGGTTTACATAATCTGCCAATGTGCCTAGCAGATGCTAAATTAAGCTGGTTAAATTTACTCCTCTTCTCTTAATCTGATGGAGAGCTGAGGGAGCTGAAAGGTCCATCTTCCATCTGTAATCAAGAGGTCTCTTTTTCATGTTTGAAAGTTCTGAGTAAATAAATCCCTGATGTCCACAGTTCAAAGTATAATGGCACATCTTCCCAAGTACGCCCTTCATTTTGTGCCCATCTAGTATCAAATCTATAATAATAAAAGTGTAATATGCTAATTAGATTAGATGTCCTTCCTTCTGGACAAGGCTGCAGTGGGTGGGGGCCACTGCAGAGGCGGCAAAGGTCTCTGGCAGGCAGGGGACCGGGGCCAAGGCCTTTGCAGGAATTTTGTGCATCAGGCCTCTAGCGAGATAATAAAGAATCATCATTTCTAAAACAGCTGTCAAACTTTTGAAATTGTTTCCTGCTTGGAGGACAATTATATTTTTGTTTTAACTACTAAAAATAAGAAAAATATATGTAGAGTTCTATTTGTTTTGTGTTTTCCTCAATTTCTAATTTCATTGACTTAACTTCAGTTCATAGAACTACCCTCCTACCTTGGGTAGTCAATCATGGACATGGAGCAGAAGCCCTCAAGCTGGCGATATTGGATACAGTGAAGAAAATACTATAAACTGTAAATCAAAGATGATGTCTAGTGTATGAGAATTTTTGCCTGAAGACATGTTTTTATTCCCAAAAGCCTCTTTGCTAAAGCATTTATTACTGATCCTAATTCTTCTTGCAAACTTAGTTAATGGTTGTGGATTTGTTTGCATACAGAGCAGGGCACAAGCTGTCAGACTGATGTGTCTGGCAAGTACAAAGCAGAGCAGAGTCAATGATAAGGAGGATGGAGGGCAGATGGACAGCATGCATCCTAAACAAAATGTAGCAAAATTGTTCACTCTGTGAGCAACTCCTTGGGTCCATCAGCTGGGAAGTCCACACTTTGAGAAGTAATCCTCTGTGTTCTCTAAAGTAACTTCATGACCACTTTGAAATAATTTAAAAAAATACATTTGTGTCCTAGCCAGTTTGGCTCAGTGGATAGAGCGCTGACCTGTGGAATGGAGGGTCCTGAGTTCGATACCTGTCAAGGGCACATGCCTCAGTTGTGGTCCTCAGTAGGGGGTGTGCAAGAAGCAGTCGATCAATGATTCTCTCTCATCATTGATGCTTCTATCTCTTCCCCTCTCTCTCCCTTCCTCTCTGAAATAAAAAATAAATATTATATATATATATATATATATATATATATATATATATATATATGTATTGTCTTCAGATAAGCTTCCTTGGAGCCAGTGTTTACTTAATTCATATTTCTGAGGTTCTGAGGCTTTCTGGCTTGGCTTCACTTGCAAGTCAACATTCTTGTCCTTTTCCCCTGTCCCAGCATGTTTACTATAAAGTTGAGAATGGTGCTCTTTCTTGCGAGCTCTTGCCAAGCCAATGGGCATGTGTCTTGTGTTCATCTTCTGGGAGTCTGCAGGAAATACAAGTCCTCATTCTCCTATTGGCTAAAAAATAAGAAGCTTGCTTTCTTTACATGTGCACTGAATTATTTTCATTCACAAATATACCTTATATAGGTATTTTTCCAATGACTGGAAAAATCAGGCTACACAGACCACTAAAAATAGACCACTTCTATCCTTCTTCACCTCCAGCTCCACATCAAGACATGATTAACTAACACCCAGGTCCAGTGGTTAGGTTCTCTCTCCTCTACCAAATTACCTGTCACATCTGTTCCATCAGAATTCTGTACACAGAGATTTCTACATCCTGGTCCTAGTTTTGGCCCACTGAGTTTAAGCAAAATCTTTACAACTAAATTCTGAACTGATAGTGAGCTCCTCAAGAGTTTCTCAAAATAAATTTTAACAGAAATGGAGGGAAAATGAGTTCTCTTTTGGAATATGCGACATTTTCCCAAGTGTCAGAAAGATATACTTTTATTGCATCCATTTCAGTGCACCCCTCAAGAAAACAGTTCTGGAACCCAAATTACCAAGTCTCATTCCCATTCACCACATCTCATCTCATTTAATGTTTGCCTTGTTCCTCTGGTAGTTGCCACTTACTGCCATTTTATTAATAATTGTGTGTATATGTGTGTGTGTGTGTGTGTGTGTGTGTGTGTGTGTGTGTATCATATTCCATATTAAGTCTAAGACCTTAAAGGGTGCCAGGAGTTATCTTTCTTATATTAGCTTTTTTGATTCCTAGTGAAGGTTGGACTAGGACAAGCCTACTTGGTGCTAGATATTACCTACATGTGCTGCTGATACACAGGCCTGGCCTGAAGCTCTCTGACTTAAGATGCTGGAAGTCACCAAGAACTGCCCACTGACTTATTGTAAATATGCTCTTAGGAACTCTATCCTTGAGGTGATGTATTCAAGAGAAGAAACTACTCCCAACTTCAGAAAGAAGCCTCCCCTTGCATCCCCAAGCCTAGCCTTCTTGAGCTGAGATGGCATAAAAAGCCCAGGACACTGTGCACAAAAGAGCACTCTGAAATTTTCGGCAAAAACAACTGAAGAAGTGATGAGATATTTGCTGGGACTAGTTTAGAGTCCTAAAAAGAGAAACTCTTAGGCTAAAGAATGCCCAGAGTTTAAAGAGTTGATGTAGAGTTTTAGTGTCCCAAAGTTCTTTTATTCTCCCTCTACTGGAGGGAAATGTTGCGTTTCAGAGTTCTGCCTCCTCACTTCTCAATCCTTCTCATTTCCTCCTTTCTATGGAGCTCCTCTCAGACTCTCTGTGTCCATGTGCTTTCTTTATCTCTCACATATTTTTCCCCTCCCTTCCAATTGTAAATCTTTCAATGAAAAGGGAACCCACTGTATGGGAGAACATATTTGCCACTTAAGTATTAGATATTAATTCATACGGAAGGATAAATGACTGATAATACCTGTGTATGGAGAAGTCAAGTTGCATGCATGATACTTCAGAATATGGGGAATAAAGATTGACATTGTTACTGTTAATTTCAGGAACTAACATAGGGAAATATAGTTTAGGGTGGGGGGAGAAGGAAGATTAACCAAGACCTCTAATATGCAGAGTAGGCCATACTTTATCTTGCATATATGATCTCTAAGGTACTTTCCCATGAAAATACTCCCCCTTCCCAGTGTTAACCTTGATGGGAATGACAAATATAGAAAGTATATGATTAATTGTCTGAGAATCAGAGGCATTCTAATGGAATGATGCAATCCAAAGAACCATTTCATATTCCAATAATTCCACATTCATGTCAGACTGGTGCTGTCATCCTTCAAATTCCTTTATTTTCATACAGGATTTAAATTTGGTGATTCAGAAACCACATAAGATCATATAGCTGCCCTGTAACAAACATTCATTCATCCATTTTATCAAGAAATTGAATACTTTTTTACTAGCTAGGAACTTTAATAGGGCATAGAGCAGTGTTTATCAACCATGGTGATCTATTACACTCTAGTATGTATTCATATATTTCATAAATATCTGCTGAGCAGCCAGTTTATTCCCAGCACTGTTTTTACCACTGTGAATACAGTGGTCAACATGGCAAAATTCCTGTTTACATGTAGCAGGGCTTTTTTGTTTTTAACTAAGAATTTCCAAGTTTTTGTCACAAAGAATTTTCAAAAAATTTCCCCAAAATAATGTACCCTCACTTATTTGCATCCCAACATAGATTTCTGAAGAGAAGAGGTTTGAGTTATTTCCCTATATTCTTCCATGAGAGTATGTCACACAGTAGAGTATTAGAATTAGCACTTTGTGCAGGAAACATTTTTGGAAATTATTTCCTAATGAAACTAAATCAGTTTTAGAATACTAAATTCAGAAAATTTAGAGTGATGGTAACCCCCCCCCCAATTCTAGGGTTAAAACAACAATTCTGAGTCCTTGGTTAGATTCATAACACATTCTCATCACTGGCTTTCATTTGGTTATCAAGTGAAGCTTAAAGTTCTAAGTGTATTTTCTAGCATCAGATGATCTTGGGGGAAACACTATCATTATCATCACTCTTACAATCCACCCTCAAGGACTTAACACTGCTGTAATGAATACTGAATGGATGAATGAATGAATGAATGAATGATCCAGAATTGAAACTATTATCTGCCTAAATTCCCCATGCTAAGTTTTGTTGAACTTGGTGGAGATAGGAGGGATGATGATAATGTTATTAAAACTTCTATCATGTCCTAATCCTTGCTACTTTTTCTCTACATCTCCGGTGCATTTCTTTTATCCTACATCGGTAATCATTTGATTCCTCTTTGATAAAAGTTGATGAACAAATGTGTGGCATTTGCTAACTTTCTAAGTTGAGTTCCTGGAGTCAATTTCAATGTGTGTGTGTGTGTGTGTGTGTGTGTGTGTGTGTATGTTCATAGACTTCCCCACACCAATAAGCAATTCTTGGAAACCCATTGCTCTTCTTACTCAGGAAAATTTTAAGGGTTTTGAGAACTGTGAGCCAGGAATTATAGAAGAAGACCAAATATATATGAGAAATATATTTTGGTCATCTGAATGATCAAATATATGATTTCTTATAAATCACAATATTTTACCTTTTTGGAAAAGGCAAATCAATCTGGAACTATAGTATTTTTTAAAAATTAAATCAACCATGTCAGCCATTGCTAGATCTTGTTTTCTTTACTGCCAAGATTTTCCTTTTCAAAATCGCCTGGCTGGTGTGCTCAATGATTGAGCATCAAGCTGTAAACCTGGAGGTCACTGTTTGATTCCTGGTAGAGGCACATATCTAGGTTTCAGGGTTGATCTCCCATGTGCAACATGTAGGAGGCAGCTGATTAATGATACGCTCTAATCAATGATATTTCTATCTCTTTCTCTCCCTTTCTCTCTGATCTATAAAATATATATTTTTATTGAAAATAAAATCTCTCCCATCACCCCAGTCTGCCCAACAAAGAACCTACCACGTACTAAGTGACAGGTGATATAGACAGTGACCCAGTTCACAACATGTGCCTTTCGTCTTCCATCCTGCTTCACTCCTGAAGACTTCTGTCATCCTGGGTCCTCATTTCCCTTCTCATATTTCTTTTTGTGTTACTCAAATGCAGCCTATCTCCAATGTGTGTCAAAAACCATTGTTTGGTTCCATCAGTAGACAATTCAGAAATACATTAGTTTGACATGTTTTTTATACATGAACAAAATAGCCAACTAATCTAATTTTTAAAATTTCAACCAGTGGTAGTGTTTTTCATATTAACATAGAGGTAAAAAGGTGAGGATTACATTTCCAGGCTAGTAGGCAAGAGAGCCACACCTTAAAGAATCTAATTTTAAGTTCCAGAATCTCACAAAATTGCAAATATTGTATTTTAGGGACAATTTCCCATGAGTGTAAAATATGGGAAGAGACTGATGATGCTGGGAAGCCCTTCACTTCCTGCATGGGAAGTCATTCATCATACTAGTATTACTAATTAGAGCTATACTTTTTAGCAACAAACATGACCATAGATAGGGCAAGGGCATTTATTAGCATATTTCTACTGGGAATTCACTGCTCAGTTAATACATTGTCCTGATACTTCAAAGACCTCCACAAGTAGCAAGTAGTAATTAAAGAGAAAAAAGTGAAAGCTGAAAGAATGCCAGAATTTTATCAAAACAACTTGAGTAATTTGGAGGATCCCAGATAAAAACAAATTTCTCTATATTTCCATAATTTAAGCATAATCTTCAGCAAAAACTGTGGGCACTTAGAGTAGTAACCAACAAAGGGGATTTAATGCATTTTAAGAGGTAAAAAGTTATACACTGTTTGAAATTATTAGATTTAAAAGGGGCGAATTGGAGATCTTTGATTGATTTGCTTTTTCCAAGAAATGTACCCTGGCTTAATGACTTCCTAAAAGTTTTAACTTGCTATGTTCCTCACTTTAAGGCATAGAATCACATAGAATTCTGCCCTTGCTTGTAAAATGTGTTAGTTGCTGGCTATGTTTGTGTCTCGTTTCCTTTATCATGTTACAAACTAAGTAGCCGCATGTTTGCATCTCACCCTGTGACTCTCATCACATCCAGGGTTGAGCTGTGCTTGGTGCGCAGTCAGAAATGCCTATTGAATGGACTTCTTGTCTATGTTGATCCTATTAACCAGATAATTGCCTGATCTCCACTTTGCTTTGTGCTCTGTAGGCTCAACATAACAGGTGAAGTGAATAAAAGCTCTCTTCAAGCAAATACACCCATGAATGGGGTCTTTTTCTGAGAGGGCATGGTCGCCTGTACCTCTGGAAGACAATGTTCATCTCACACCAATGAGCAGATTAGACTCAGAGTAAAGTTGACCTGAAAGGTCAGATTTAGTATCAACACAAACAAATCTTTATAGAGGAGAAGTGAGGAAGGCCCCGCCCAACAGGACTTTCCCTTTTCCATCTCCACTTTTCTGAGCAAACATCTGAACTGCAGACATTCCAATCACCATCAACACTGTTTACTTGGGCTGAGGCAAAACTCAATAAGATCGATTCCAAGTTACAGAGCCAGATATACCAAGGAGTAGAGCTGTGGTATGAATGCAGCAGGGGAGGGTGAAGAAAAAGGAAAAGAAAGAAAATCTGTATTAGCACATATAATAGGTTGCTGACCATGCCATGAGATTGTGGGAACAAATCTATTGCATTGAGTCTCTGTTAATCAAATACAGTTAACCAGGATTTCAGACGACATTCTACTATTCCCGAAGGTCAAGAATGTTCATTTGAAGAAACTTATTTTAAGTAGCTACCTGTATGTCTTATATCCCCAACCCCTTGATACATGAAAATATAAATATGTGACCCATTACAATATTTTCATATTGGGTAACTACAGAAAATATTTTGGCAAGGGTGCTTAATCTAAAATGTTCAATTTTAATCAGTTTGAACTATGGTCTGTCTTTCTGTGAACTGAAAGCCACCAATCAATTTTCCTTTATCTTTTTTTCTGTTTTTCTTACCCAAGGCAATGCCTTTTGTAAAAGGGTATTTATTTTTAATGGATTTTTTAATGAATTTTTCAGTCAAGCTATTAATAATGCCATTAATTATAGGCAGCTTGTATTAAAGTGCATGCTGGCCTCTTAATCCTGACCCCCAGCTATTGGCTTGCAGCTAATCCAGCCTGGTGCTTGGCAGAGAAGGGCAGGACTCAGCCAGCGGCTGCTAGGAAACGGGATGGGAAAGGCAGAACCAGGGGATAAGTGGGAGGAGGGCGCCGTAGAACGTTTTGTCTCTTCTTTGCCAGAGGGCCTGAAGTTTAAAACCAGATGATGTGGGAGTGGGGTGGGATTATCCCTCGGATGCCATGCAAGTACTTAGAAGAACTTCCCAGTGGAAGGGCTTTGCTCTGCCTTCAAGGCCTGGCCGGTTTGATAACCCCACAGGAACAGTGCTCTCCTTTACCTGAGGCGCTTCTGTGTGCCTGCCTCGGCTCCAATCTGCTTAAATCGACCAGACAGAAGCCTCTGCCACATAATGGATTCCAATCCTAGCTTTTTTTCCTTCTCCATCCCCGCTTCCGGTGTTAGGAAAAGTGTTTAATTACCATTTGCTTTCAAGATCCTTCAGTGTTCCGGGGTTTCACCCATTAGTGCAAATGCAGCTATGGGTTTGCAGGCAATGGGTGTGTTGTGGATTTTTAAAAGAACGTTGGCAGGTAGCACGAGCAAACTATTAGGTTTCCGTGAATAATAGCCCGCTTTTGGGAGTCCTTTGTTGATTGTTATGGTTGACATAGGAGGAGGGAAGCCAGTTTAATGTGGAATTGATAGGAAAAAAAAAAAAAAGCCACAGCAATCCAAACTGGAGAAAGGTAGTGTCCACAATAACAACTAAAAACTAGGGAAAGTGGGCAACTGAATAACTTTTTTTTTTTTTTACTCCTGAACATGATACAAAAGGACAGAGAAATAAGAACTCCTGAATCTTCCTGAAAGCAAGGTATTTTGTCTCTCATAGGGAGTGGTTGCATATGATTACTATAAGAGAAAATATTGTCTGTAATAACAAATCCATTCTAATAAAAATAAACAATAATCCTCCTGGCATTAGTTTATGAAGGACAGTGTTAGAGTTATTTTCAGGTATGCTGATTTTGGCATAAATCAAGGTAAAGCCTCAGTTTTAATTAATACTCCAAATAACTAAACAAGTCTGGGTACAATTTTCCCAAGAAATAAAAACAAGGTAAGGGGTTTATTTCACAATGGATTTTGATATTTACATTGTGTTGAAATAAAAGAGTTTCATGGGAAGTTGATTACAGAATCAATTGATTTATTAGTGACACTTTACTTTTATTTTTTTCCAACTATAAACATGACCAGTTTCTCATCTGCCTAAAAGAATTTCTTCCATTAAAAATAACACGGTATATTAATGGGTTGTTTTTACCAGGAAAAATTGGGATTATATCCTCACATTAGATTAAATTGGTTCTTCATATAACCCGTGTACTCTATATGGTGTGGGTGAGTCTGCTACATTTTGAGGATAGAAGGTAAACAAAAACAGTGAAGTCCTACCCTTACCAAGCTTAAAGTTAGCCAAGGTGCCTTGGTAATACCAACTTCTATCCTCCTCCATACATTTTCTTCACACCACACTCCTGCCCCAACCATATAGGAAGTGAAAATTAGTTTAGGTTTTTATCATATGGCGGCCACAGATCATCACCAAAATGTTTCTAAAGAATACTGGAGATGTCCAATATCAAAGGCATGGGGAAAAATTTTATTTCCTTCATGACTTCTGCATTTAATAAGCATAGACTTTTTACTTTTTTTTTAAAATCTTCACTTGAGGATATATTTATTAATTTTGAGAGAGAGGGGGAGAGAAACACTGATCAGTTGCCTCCTGTATGTGCTCGACCAGGATCAAACCTGCAATCTGGATATGTGCCCTGACCATGAATCGAACCTACAACTTTTTTGGTGTATGGGACAATGCTCCAACCAACTGAGCCATCCAGCAGGGCTAGAATTTTTCTGATAAAGCTAAGAACATGCATCTTTATTCATCTAAGACAATCTTCTTTGAGAATCTCCATGGAATTATCCTATGGAAGAGTTTTATATGCCATTAACTTCCTAGACTAGGAGCAGAGCTTGAGAATCTATTTGTTGTAACATTTGAGAGGTCACTGTTGCCAGATCATCACTATCTAGCCTATAAAAAATGCTCTTTTAATCGGTTGCCACTTGATGGTTAAGCCATATCCTCAACTCTGGACTGAGGAAGGAGAAATATTCTTCACATGTTCCAAATAGTTAATTAAATTTATTTTGTTAGTACTTATGAGAATCTGGCTTATTATTTCAGAGGATAAGCAGAGTTCCTCTGTATATTACCAATAGTTTATATGCTTGACATCCCATCAAACTAAAATATTGGGGAGAAAAAGTTGTATTTTTTCTTTTCACTCTAGCACAGTGAAAAACAATTGGCACTCAGAACATTTAAGTGAGTAAGAGAGTGGCAGGTGTAAAACTGAAATGAATGTAAAGTCAGATGTGAGGAAATTATTAATTTTGTTCTTAGGAAAGCTGGTTCCTATTAAATTGTCATTGAACACTTGATTCTTTCATTCTTATTTTAACTCATAATCACAAACTGGATAATTGTGGAACTGTTATTTAACCTGTCTAAACCATTATTTCTTCATCTTTAAAATGGGAATAAAAATCCCTGCTTCTCAGAGTATGAAATTTTAAGAATGCAAAGTCCCCATAAATGAGCATGAGTGGGAGCTCAGTAAAATGTAATCCACTTATTATTATACTTGTTTTTTTCCCAACACAGCAAATTAAAACCATACTACATGGCATTCCTTTTATTGAATGTGTTTTTTTTTCCAGGAAAATAATTCCTTGATTTAACTTCTTTGCCTTATTGCACATGCTTGAATTAGCCAGAGATTAGACTCATTGGTTGTTGCATTACTGTAATAGATTATAAATCTGGAAGCCAGCTTTATACAATTAAGAGATGCAAGAGCAAACAGAATGATCACTAAACATGAATGAGAGCCTTCTGAGTTCCTTTATGAATTTCTCCATGTTTTTAAAAAAATATTTAGATTCATTTTTTTAATTTAAGGGGCTTAATGTTACTTATGGCTTATCAAGGTTCAAATTCAAAATCAAACTGAAAGGGGACAAACTATTCCAGTCAAGTTACTGTCACTCTACTACTTAAGGAAGAATCCATGTGACTTTGGTTTTATGAGCATTTTACATGAAACTCATTAAAAGACTAGTGGCCTGGTGCACGACATTCGTGCATAGGAGAGGAGGGTATCCCTCAGCCCAGCATGCACCTTTTTCAATCTGGAACCCATTGGGGGATGTCCGACTGCTGGTTTAGCCCTGTGATTGGGGCTAAACCGGCAGTCAGACATCCCTTTCACAAACTGGGACTACTGGCTCTTAACTGCTCACCTGCCTGCCTGCCTGATTGCCCCTAACCACTCTGCCTGCTGGCCTGCATGCCTCCAACTACCAGTGCCCTCCACCAGTCTGCTTGCCATCAACTGCCCCTCTGCCAGCCTGCTTGCCCCCAACCTCTCCCCCCTGCTGGCCTGCTCACCCACATGTGCCCTCCCTGCCAAGTTGCTTGCCCCCAACTGCTCCCCCCACTGGCCTGATTGCCCCCAACTGACTCCCACTGCCAGCCTACTCACCCTCAACTGTCCCTCCATGCTGGTCTGTTTGCCCCTCATTAGCCCCCCCCCACTAGCCTGATCACCCACAACTGCCATCTCATTCTGGCCTGATCACCCACAACTGTCCTCCCGTCTTGGCCTCTAACCACCTCTAACTCAGCCCCACCACCATGGTTTTGTCCAGAAGAACGTCCGGAAGGTCCCCTGGAAAGTCTCCCAGTCTAATTAGCATATTACTCTTTTATTAGTATAGGCAGAGGCCTGGTGCCCAGGTGGGGGCCAGCTGGTTTGCCCTGAAGGCTATCCTGGGTCAGGGTGGGGGTTCCCTTGGGCGAGAGACCTGTGGTGGTTTGTAGGCCAGCTACACCCCTATGGGATGAGGATCCCCACTGGGGGACATGGCCATCATGGGTGAAGGGCTGATGGCTGTTTAAAGGCTGGCCACGTCCCTCAGTGGGGACCCTCACCCCAATGGTGACATGGCCAACCTAGGTGAGGGTCTGAGGGCCATTTGCAGGCCCCTTGACAGCCAGCCTGGGAGACCCAAGCCTCCCGCACATCCAGGCCAGCTCTGTGGCAGCTACCTACAGACCCCTCCTTCAGTGGCTGGCCAGGGAGTGCTGGAAGCTTGGTTTTCTCTGTCTCGGGGATGACCTAAGCCTCCTGCCTGCTCAGGCTGGCTCCATAGCTATTTCCATCTTTATTTCATTGATTTGCATATTCCCTCCTGATTGGCTGTGGGTGCCATGAAGTGACAGTCAATTACCATATTACTCTTTTATTAGATAGGATTATCCTATATTTGTGAGTGAGGCATTCTTCCCACTAGATTCATGGATTGTAAATTGAGTCTTAAAACAAGTAGTTGAGTGAAATTAGATTGGCAGTAATGTTACAAAGGTCCATATTATGTGACTGTGGCTTTGGTATCTCTTCAGAAAGTGTCACAGTTAAAGTGTCATTGTTAGTTCAGTTGTCCCAAAGTGTTTGTGGTTTTCTCTGCTTTAGGATTTTGCATGACTCAACATTTTTAAGAACAAGTGAAACTATAAATTTTATTAGGTGATTTCAAGAGCATTGGTAGTTTTATCACATATCCAAAGTTCTTCCCTCATTCCCTTTAGAATTTTTCTTGGAAAAATATCATAGCTTCTTGTTTGCTATGGTAGAGGAAACTTTCTAGTTGCCTCCAAATCCAACATTTGATGTTAGCTTCATTATCAAGCCAGATCAGTCCGAGCCCTGCAAAGTTACTTGTTCATTTAAATACTAGAGGCCTGGTGCATGAAATTTTGCACAGGGATGTGTGTCCCTCAGCCCAGCCTGTACCCTCTCCAATCTGAGACCCCTCAAGAAATGTCTGATTGCCCATTTGTAGTCAGACATCCCTCTCACAATACAGGGCTGCTGGCTCCCAACTGGTTGCCTGCCTTCCAGCCTGATCATCCCCTAACCACTTCTCTGCCAGCCTGATTGATGCCTAACTACTCCTCTGCTGGCCCAATTGCCCCTAACTGCCTTCCCCTACTGGCCTAGTTGCTCCTAACTGCCATTCCCTTCCAGCCTGATCAACTCCAACTGTTCTCCCCTGCTGGCCCAGTCACCCCTAACTGCCCTCCCCTACAGGCCTGGTCCCCCCAACTGCCTTCCCTTGCCAACCCAGTCAACCCTAACTACCCTCCTCTGCTGGCTTGATCACTCACAACTGCTCTCCCCTGCCAACCATCTTGTGGCAGCCACCTTGTGGATGGAGGTGGCCATCTTTGACCACATGGGGGCAGCCATCTTGTGTGTTGGAGTGATGGTCAATTTGCATATAACCTCTTTATTACATATGATTTGTAGCATGGTTGTTGTGAACAAGATAGAAAGTGGTTGGTTCTCTTACACAGCGTTTATGTGGGGATACAGTGGAGAATTCAGAGGTCTGATCTTTCTCATCACAAAAGCTACATTTAATTAATTGGCATGTATGTTAATAAATATATTTTATGCCTCTATTCATGCCAGCTCTTCAGTGTTTTCTTTTAAATTTATCTTCAGCCATCATAATGTATATCTTTATCAGTTATGTATAAAGCCAATTGCAGTTTCTAGGAAATTTTTCTATAAAATTTTTTTGTGAAAAAAGTAGAATAATGTCCAAATTCAGCTTAGTTTTATATGACTGTCATTGATTATATTCATATTCAGTCTTTCTTCTGTGGAGAAGATCCTGCTATTTCATATACTATGAAAGCTATTGCAGACCATAATTATAGTTAAAGTAAGCCAGATATGAGATAAGTTAAATTCTTCTGAGAGAAGATGGAGAAGGATCTAACTGGTATAAAATAAAACATAGAATTTTTTGGTACATCATTGTTGGAGTTATCAAACAAGAAATATAAATTATAATTAATTGATTTATTTAAATGTATTTAATAAATTTATTTAAACTTAAATAATTCTTCTGACCCTCTCCTCTTTCTACATCTAATTCTAAGTAAACAGCACCAAAACCTGAAGAAAAAGCAGTCTGTGTTAATGAATGGTATTCTATATGCAAGTCATGACACCACTTACCACCATCATTCAGTTTTCCCACTTTTGTGTTTGATATGCCACTTTAGAAGATTGAATGGAATAAGCCCTTGCTTTCCTATGGCCCCTTCACTTGATTTTATAAACTGCTTATCTACTCATTTGTTCAGACTATACATGGGATAATCTTATATAGTAGATAGAAAAAATATAATCTCCACTGATAGATTAGGAAATTGAGACTCATAAATTCATGTGATGCCACCACCCTCTAACTTTAAGTGACAAGGTTAGAATTTAATCCCAGATCATATGAGACTTCATCCAGTGGGCTTTCCATCATGCTAAGTTACATTTGTTGTACTTAATGTTGACAAAAATTAACCTGACATTTTATATTGTGTGAATAAAGCCAAGATAGAAATTGGGTTGATAAGTTATATTATAACAAAGAAGTCAAAGTTTCCTTTCAACCCTAGCTTTCTAATTATGTTTCTGGACCAATTTGGAATGCTTAGTCTATGCAGGGAGGAAGATGAGAATCCAAGTTAGGACTTTCTTCTCCCACACCTTGCAAGCACCAGTGATATTTCTCACAGGGTTTTTGTTTCCACATTAGATAAGAAAGTAAGTAGACATAGCATCTCAGTGGACAACTATTAAAACTAATTTTTAAAAAAGATTCAGTTTATTAAAATAAAAGTTAACTAATTAAGGAAAAATAGGTATTAGAACAACCTGATAGTAACCTAAAGATTCTGAAGGAAAAATGATGGTCTAAAGCAAGTTCTAAAATCATTCCAAGCCTATTCAGTTCAGTCTCTAAATCAACTGGTGGTGAATGGTGAGGAATGCAAGAGGTATAGAGGATTTTGTTACAATCTCCAATTCTAGATGAATGGTCTAGGAAAATAACTCTTGTTCAGTCACAATGAAGGACTCCTTTTCCTTCCATCTTTCAATTAAATTATTGGCAGGGCAAATTAGTATGTTGCCAAACTCTGCTTTTTGTACATAGTCACTCAGGTCTTTCTGTCTCTCCCCCTCTCTCTGTCTTTCAGTAACCTTCAAAGAAAATGTAGATGACAGTAAGGTAGTATTCCCCAAATGAACAATTGGTAAATCTATGACTATTTCAATTGGTAAATCTATAACTATTTCAAATCCTTGATCTTGTGCTTGTTTTTTTTTATTGTTGTTGTTTTCTTTGACCCTTTCTCTTCCACTTTGATGGTTTGTCTGTAAAATATATAGAATTTTAATGCTCTCTGGACAATAAGTCTATGTCCCAATCCCACTACTTTTCTTTTCTTAGGGAAGTTCCAAATGGCTGATGCTTTGTTGTGTCATATCACTTGCTAGTTATTTTGTTTTGACAGAACTGGGTTATGGATTCAAGGGAAGGAAAGAGTCAAAGAACAAAAGGAGCCCAATTCATGCTAGAGATTCTCTGTCTTCCCAGTGGGACTGCGTTTTTGTTCTTCAGAGGAATGAATACTGATCAGACTAAATTTAAGACCCACAGGGAAGTTGTACATACTAAAAAATTCTGTGGATCCTGAACAGGGTAATACACTTTCACAAAGTACTGATGAATCTCAGTAAATACCAGGGGATTTGTTTTTTAAAGCAGAGTAAATAGAATGCCCAAGGGATTATAGTTCTCTCTCATTTTTTTACCTTTCTATTTTCACTTAATTCTTTATAGCCTCCACCCTTCCAACATTTCTCTAGGGAGGTACACAACTCCTAATGTTACAGCAACAACAAAAGTGACACTCAGTTTTCAGAGTAAACAAAGGCTGCTTACGTACAGAATTTGCTTTATTGGCCCAATTTAACAAACACCTTCTAGATAGTCTGTGAACAGCAGGGATTGGGTCATGGCACTTGGAATTCAAGACTGTCGTACAGAATCATGAAAAGTGAAAGCAATTCAGACTTTCAGTTATATCTGATTTTACCATATGCATATAGTCAGAGTGGTCTGATACAACTGTGGATAGTTGTGATTAGAAGATTCCAAGAAATCATGTTATGCCTGTTCCTTTTTCTTCATAGCTTAGTTCATTAGAACAAAAACTGGAATGTTTAACAATAAATGTCAATATATAGGGAAATTGATAGATTTTATTTTATAGCCACCTTTAAAGGACAATTTGATAAATGTTAATCCTAACATTTGATTGAGCCACAAAAAACAAAAAGTTGACCTATGACAGTGGTTGGCAAACTCATTAGTCAACAGAGCCAAATATCAATAGTACAACGATTGAAATTTTTTTTGAGAGCCACATTTTTTAAACTTTAACTTCTTCTAATGCCACTTCTTCAAAAGACACTTGCCAGGCCATGGTATTTTGTGGAAGAGTCACACTTAAGGGGCCAAAGAGCCGCATATGGCTCACAGCCATGGTTTGCCGACCACTGACCTATGACTTCTTCACTTCTTAAAAAATCCTAAGGATATGTTGAGAGAGAGAAAGAGAGAGAGAGAGAGAGAGAGAGAGAGAGAGAGAGAGAGAGAGAGAGAGAACACAAGTGTGCATGTGCGTAAGAGAAACATTGATGTGATAGAGAAACATCAATCAGTTCCCTTCCAACCTGGGATTGAACCTACAACCTAGGCATGTGCCCTGATGTATACATAACCTTTTGATGTATAGGACTACATTCCAAAACTGAGTCACCTAGCCAGGGCTCCACTTTTGTTTTATTATATTATTTTCCTTGTTGACATCAAGAATCTCATACCAGTATAGTATAGTATAATATAATAGAGTAGAGTAGACTCTATCTAGTCTAGTCTACAGCAGGAGTCAGAGAACTTTTTTAACAAAGGACACGATAGTAAATATTTTAGGATTTGTTGGCTATGTGATATTTGTCTGGACTATTCAACTCTGCCCTTGTAGTGCATATGAAGTTATAGATAACAATATGTTTGTATTCCAATAAAACTTTGCTTATAAAAACAGTGGCAGCCTTCCCAAAAGTCATAATTGACCAATGCCTTGTTTGTCTCACAGTCTGTGAGAAAAATGCCTGATCAGTTTTTAAAACTAACACAAAGAAAAGTCTACACAATGGTGCAGTTAATAAAATCTGAAGTAGTACCACTCAATTAATCCTTCACTTATCATGTTACTTCCTGTAGTATTATTATTCAGTAAGTCTGAATTTATCTTTCCATCCTATATAATAAAAGGCTAGTATGCAAATTGACCAAACTATGGAAGAACTGGTTGTTATGACACACAATGACCACTAGGCGGCAGACTCTCAATTCAGGAGCTGCCCCCTGGTGATCAGTCCACTTCCACAGGTTGAGCACTACTCAGCCAGAAGTTAGGCTCAAGCTGGTAAGTGCAAAGGTGGTGGCAGGAACCTCTCCTGTCTCCACTATAGCACGAAGGATATCTGACTGCCAGCTTAGGACCAGGGCCTACGCCATCAGTCGGACTTCCCCTGAGGGCCCCTGGACTACAAGAGGGTGCAGGCCAGGATGAGGGGACACACCACCATGGCCTCTAGTTTATTGATAAGAAATACTGGGTTGACCATATATCTGAGTATAAGACACTGTGCTTGATTCTTCAAGGAAACAAATGTATAGAACAAATGTAATTCTAGATTCCCTAAGAATTTACAATCTAGTTAGAATTTTAAGGGATTAACTCTTAACTGAAATAAAAATAGACTAGGAAAAGTATCATATGAAAAGGTATTGATAATACATAACATTGAATTCCAGAAAAAATAAAGTGACTGATTGTTAGGGCAAGAAGGATACTAAAATATCACTTGGTGTCAGTCAATATGCTACTTTCTTTTGCTTTATTGATTTCTCATCTCATCTCATCCTGAATATTAACATAATATAATAGTATTATTTTCAACTTTTTCAGATTAGAAAATTGAGACTCAGAAGATATAGATTAATTCAAAATATTATTTATATCTGTCTTTTTCTTTAAGTTTATGGTAGGAGTATTTACTCATTTCTGCTCAGCTGAACTCAGAAGTATGTACATGAAAACATTTACTCCCTGTCAAAGGCAGAAGCAGAGAGAAATTGAGTGAGTTGCCTATGGTCTCACAGTAATTTAACTAAAAAGCTGAATTGAAATTTGCAGCCTGACTTTTCAAAACCGTATCTGAACACAACACCATGCAAAAGGTCAAGATCCAAACACCATTAACACTCGTGGAAAACAAAGTGGGCCTTGGAACAATGGCATTAAACTATTTTTGAATGAAATACCCAAATAAATCAATAAGTACAGAAAGAATTTTAAGCTGATAAAAAATATCATAAGATGATATTTCTGAAAACTCTCTGCAAAACTAAATTAAGGCAGATTGAATCTTGGGGATGCCGTGGGGGTATTCTAACAGTTATTTGTCAGTGTTTATATCTTAAAGCTCATTATAAATGTCATTATTAGCTCATTAGGTGGTTACTCATTTCGACTCCAGGACCCCAATTTTTTTCTCTGGAACAATAAAAAATTTGCACCCATACTCATCACTAAGTATACTTTCAGATTGAAATACTAAATACATCTGAAATTCTCTAACTTGCTGTGATCTAAACTTATGGGGAGTACCAGTTAATAATGCAGATTTTTTTCAATAGATGGAATTAACACATATGTTGATATGTGTTATGTATTTGATATGTATGTATTTAACACATATGTTGATATGTGTTATGTATTTGATATGTATGTATTTTGTTGTATTGACAGTAAGCTTCTAAACTTCATATGTCAAATTTGCTGAAGGTGTTAACATCATAAATATTTTATGCTTAAAAATGTTAAGTTTTGCCAAAACTGGTTTGGCTCAGTGGATAGGGTGTCAGCCTGCAGACTGAAGGGTCCCAGGTTTGATTCCGGTCAAGGGCATGTATCTTGGTTTCAGGCACATCTCCAGCGTGGGGCATGCAAGGGGCAGATGATGGATGTCTCTCTCTCACTGATGTTTCTAACTCTCTATTCCTCTCCCTACCTCTCTGTAAAAAATCAATAAAATATATATTTTTTAAATGTTGAATTTTGTGCCAAAAAAAAAGAGTATTTGTGGGAAGTTTTAATTCATTACTTTATTTTGAAGAAAAAGTTATTGTATACTTCGAGAAGCTTATGGTGAACATTCTCCATCTTAAGATACTTGTGAATGCTGGTTTTAATGCTTCAAAAGTGATGATTTCGATGTGAAAGATAAAAAATGTCCAGGTCAACCAAAAAAGTTTTAAGACCAACAATTACAACCATTATTGGATAAAGATGTGTGTCAAATACAAAAACAACTTGTAGAAAGATTAAACGTTGCTCAGCCAACAATTTCTGGTCATTTACAAGCAATTGGAAAGTTTTTAAAGGAAGGAAAATGGGTGCCACATCAACTGAATGAAAGACAAATGGAAAACTGAAAAGTCATCAGTAAAATGTTGCTTCAATGGCATGAAAGAAAGTCTTTTTTGCATCAAATTGTGACTGGTGATGAAAAGTGGATTCATTTTGAGAATCCCAAATGCATAAAATCATGGGTTGATCCAGATCAATCATCAACATTGACTACAAGGCCAAATCGCTTTGGAAAGAAGACAATGCTCTGCGTTTGGTGGAATCAGGAAGGTGTGGTGTATGATGAGCTTCTAAAACCAGGTGAAACCGTTAATACTGGTCACTACCAATAACAAAGAATCAATTTGAACCACATGAGTGTGAAATGACCAGAATGTGTCAGAAGACACGGAAAAGTAATTTTGCTTCATGATGATGCATCATCACACACTTCAAAATCAGTGAAAGAAAGTTAAAAGATCTTGCCTGAAAAGTATTAACCCACCCATTATATTCACCAGACCTTGCTCCTTCAGATTACTAATTGTTCTGATCGATGGCACACGCACTTTCTGAGCAGCACTTCAAAACATAAGAAGTGGAAAATTTGGTCTCTGAATGATTTGCCTCAAAACAAGAAAAGTTCCATTGAGACAGTATCCACCAATTACCTAAAAGATGGAAAATGTGAACCTAGCAATTGACGTTACTTTGAATAAAGTACTTTTGATTTTTCTCTTGAAATTATCATGTTTCTTTGGTTACAAAATCTGCCATTATTAACTGGTACACCTAGTACATGTGGTCTTTGGGTATTAACCTTCTCATCAGAGTTTATAATTAAACTCTGAGCTGGAAAACACACGACCTAAAACAGAGCAAAAAGTGGAAGCAACATAAGTAATAATGTCTATGAACATATTTTTTAGAGTAAGCAACTCTGATTTTTTAATTTGAATTCTAGATGTACTTTTAGTATATTGACTTTAGCATTTCTCATGAATCCTCCACAGGTAGAGTCATCAGGTGGTTGGATCACAGGAAAAGCCTTTGAGAAAAGAAAGTTCAGGTGTTCATCTTCTTTCCAAACACTGTGAGTAGATCTGAGGCCCAAAGCAAGGGGTCTAGTCACCAGGGGCTAATGGTTTCCCATTTTTTTCTTGGTAAATATAGAATTAAGGAATGTCTGGTTTGTGCCTCAACTCTTTTTCTTCCATTACGGATATCATATATGACAGGAAACCCTGCCTCCACCAGCCAGAGCATCTCTATACTTAACTGGGCATCTCTGTACTTAGCACAGGGAGCTTGATCAATTAGTCCATTTAATGGGAGTCCCCCAGACAGCCTCTTTCTGGAAAATAGGTAAGAAATTCTTATATTCCTCTCAATATGTTAATCAGACAACTGGTATCACAGTTCTCTAACTGTGTAATACCAGTCCCCCTTGGCAGATATATTTTATTTGGATAATGATGTGAAATTTAAGATCTACGTTTCAATTGTGCAGAGCCATAGGCAGTTGTCAATTTTAGTGACAGACATAGACCTGGAGCTAAATTCCTGTGCACAAGCAAAAATTCCAACAAGCGTAGCACAATTCTGGTGCCTTAATAGAAATACGTTTTCTCCCATTGAGAGGCAGTATTTTTAAACTGTTCATCGCATCTCTTGGTACCAGCAAATCATTACTGCTCTTGAATATTTCCTTTAACATGGGCACTGGTGACTTGAGCCATCAACCAGCTTGACAGGAAAGCAGATGGTTATAACCTGAGACCCTCCTTCTTCTCTAGGAGAATGGTGCTGAATATAACCATCCTTTCTTTTTCCCTCTGCATTTTCTCCAGTAATGTTGCTAGTTAATAGATCCAAACTCCAAGGCAAAAAGAAGAGCTCTGAAATGCTGAATGTCTGAGACCTTGCGGTCTACGCACTGGGGAGAATTCCCACTGCTGATCTTGCTGTTGGCAATTACATTAAAGAAACAGCCTGCGAGTGAACTTCATGGCCTGAGGCCTTGGTAATGTGATGAGTGGCCTCTCACCTCCAGGTCACTTGTTCAAATCCTACCGTGGCTAATGGGGGCTGCACAGCGTCTGGTATTCTAGGTAAAATTATTTGTTAGATTTGTGAAAACACACATCAGAACCTCAGGCAAATGTACCAAAATAAACATCACAATTAATCCTAACTCAGTGCTGTTATGATTTAGCACTTAGTGAGTTTTAACCAGCCAAGTACAGAAGAAGGAAGGGGAAAAAACAAGTCTGCAGAATATGTACTCTTCTTGCAACACTGCTTTGTATTATGTCCTCAAGGTAAATAAAGTGGAGCTTTGTCTAAGCAGAGAGCAAGGGAATTCCAGAGAAAAGGCTCCACTTCTATGAAATGCAAAGCAGGGACATTAGCAAGAGGAGCTGGCCAAGCTTTCTTGCTCCAGTGAGGACAGGGCAGGATGCTGTCTCTCCATGGACTTGTTTATAAGCTTCCAGGCTCTAACTGGTGGTCAAATAGGAAGACAAAATAAATAAATAAATAAATAAATAAATAAATAAATAAATAAATAAATAATAAAAAATCCAAGGGCGGGTGTAATACTCCTCAGCCTTCCTCTCTGGACCTTATTTTCTTTTCTGTAATATGAAGGGTTTAGGGGAAAAGAATCTCTGAAGCCCCAACTGGTTATGTGAGTCTGTGATTGTTATATATGCAGGTCTGAGCTCTGAAATGTGAACAGCTTTTTCCTCCCTGATTGAGCCAGTATTAGCACCTTTCCTGAGCCCCAGCAAAGGCTCATCAAGATATTTGAGATTTGGGGGTCACCAAAATAAAGTCTAAAATCTGCCTCTACTCCTTCTAGCTATGTGTCCTTCTTCAGGGAATGTCCCTTTCATAAGGTAGGTCCTCATCCATAAGAGAAAGAAATAATATCTATCCCAAATTGCAGTGTGGATTAAAGAAGGATAAATAAAGAACCTAGCACCATGCATGATATATAGTATGTAACCAATAAACGGTAGATATTTTATTAATAATTGTCTTTTTCGACACCCACTGCCTTCACTCCAGAACCACTATAGGGTTGGTATTGCTTATTCACTCACTCCAGGGATCCTGAAATGTGAACTTCCCTTGTTTTGAATCTATATAATCAAAAAAAAAAAAAAAAGGTGAGCTACACAAAGTCAGCTGCTGACCATCACAACCTCCTTTCTGAATAACGCCAGGATGCTTGTTCTGCTTCAGTGGAAGGCCTGCAAAGGTGATGGGACAAAACAAAGCACTTTGAATATTCTCAAGGAAAGCTTTAGTTAGGACAAAAACAGAAACTGAAGGTATTTTCAAAACTGGATTTTTATTTTTTAGTAAAAGAATGAAGAAAAAAATCCAACTTTGAGAGAGTCATTGGAGATGGCTTACAACTCGTGTTCAGTTCCTTTCCAGGCTCATCTTGTTTGTCTACTTCATCCTTTCCTATTTCCCTTATCTGTATGTACACCAATTGCTATATGTTAACTGCCATGAATCACCAACTGAGATTTTGTTTATAGAGAGATAAATGACGTTCTCTTTTACTACTTAAATTCTTATTTCCATACTTACAGATCAAGAAGAGTGTTTCTCAACCTTGGCACTGTTGACTTTTTGAAAAAGATGTTTCTTTGTTGTAGGGACTCTTCTGTGCATTTTAGGATGTTTGGCAGAATCTTTGGTCTCCACCCACCAAATACAAATAGCATATTCCTAGTCTCAACAACTAAAATGCCTCCAGATATTGTGAATTGTCCCCTGGGGTGGCAAAATCAAGTCACTTGAGAGCCATTGATGTAGAGATTCCAGTTTCCCAGCCTCAAGCCATCTGGGAAGATAACTCCAGTGGAAGATAAGTAGTTGGCATTTTCTCGGAGAGTGAAGGGGTATAATTTGTATTGTGTTTACCCAACTTTCAAGTTATATGTATACATTCCCTGTCTCTCTGCTCTCTTTCAGCCCTGCTGTGATATATATGTTGGGCTATAATGTTACCTTGAGATTTAGAAACAGGAACTGGAGGATTGGTGTTTGTTTTTATTTGACAGTTTTTGAGATTCTGTGTTTATTGATCTTTGATGTTTTCCAGATGGAACACACAACAACAACATTCATCTCAGTTGTTGATTTTATATATATATATATATATATATATATATATATATATATATATATATGGCAGTTTCCAAGAAACATCCAGAAAAAAAAATAGGTGTGGTAGAAATTCAACCACAAAAGAACACCACTGCAACAGGAAGTATTAACTCAGAGAGAGCATGACAGAGCTGGAGCCACAGAGCAAGAAATCAGAGACATACAAAAGGGCGCCAGTCTTATAAGAAAGCCATGTACTTTCAGAGCTCTACGATGATAAATAGATTCAGTGTTCTCTTAAGGTTGGCACTTAAGCTTTATTATGAGTGAATATGTCAAGATAATAACAGAAAAGTGCTACAAATATGCAAAGAAAATTATTACAAAAAAGCCTCCATTACTAAGGGGAAGCGTGGTGGAGAAAAAGATAAGTGGCCCAGCCCCATGATCTGAGCAAGAGTCTGAAACTGGTTAAACTGGACTGGGGAGCTTCCTGGCACTCTGCATTTTCCAAATGCAGGGACTGTTCTGAACTGTATATAAGGATATAAGTGTAACTGATGTCGTGCAAAGATCCTTGATTGCCAGGTAACTTTGCAGGATCCTTTGGCAGTTTGCCCAAGCCTCTTCAGATGTAGTTACTTGTCAGCTATAGAAATATTATTGCCAATTTTTTTTTCTGTTGTGTGCTATGCACTGAAATAGCATACTCACAGTTGTCCTTGCTATCTCACATTTTTCTTTAGAACTGGACTCTGATGCGTTTGAAAAATAATATATTTGGAAATTCGTGCCTTTAGACTCTCCCAGTTTGCTTGTGCTAGAGATGTGGGAAAGGCAGGTGGAAATAGGATGGTAGGAAGAGAGGTGGAGGAGACAAAAAGATGGGTAGAGTCAAATATTTTCTACATGTTGAAGATCCTTCCTTGCAAGCTTCCCTCCCTTCTCATGGACCTGTAATTTATTGCTTACAAGAGGGAGAAGTATGTTCAGCATTTCACAATCAATTAAAGGGCAAGTTGCTGGTTTCACAGGAAGACTTGCCTTCTATCAGAGCTTTTCTGGTATTTGGAGTTAATGGATCAGCCATTCCTCTCCAAAGTCTTTTCCTTGCTTTATGTAAGAAATCTAGAAATACCCATCTCCCAATGTTTTCCCCACTGAAAACACCACCAGTAGCAGCAGTATGTGCATTTTGCTGCTCACTAATAAAGAATAACACAAGCTCTTTTTTTCCTTTAAGAAAAGGCATCCATTTTAAATCTGCAAAGGATAGTTGGAGGTCTCTCTGTGCAGAGAAGTCAAGGCTCTATTGGTATTTTCAGAAAAGTACAAGTTAGAGACATAGCAGACTCATCTTAAAAAAATCAAAAGGTATCTCAAGAATTTACAAAATCCTTTTCACCTCTCATCATAGTTTTAACCAAATAAAAGGAAGTTGTGCTTAGAATTCCAATGAGACAAGACGTTCAATCCCAAACTTCCTTTCCATTGAAATGGATAGAAGATAAGTGGTGTGCCTTTAATTCATACAGCAGCTCCAGAAATTGTGTGGGTAGTTTGGGAGTGATCTGTAAAGTAGAATAATATCAATGCTCTTTCAAAGCTGCTTTGCAGATCAAACGTGATAGTCTATGAAAGCACTTTGAGAATAAAAAGTAGTATTTAAGTGTAAGATGTTATTAACAACAATAGCTATTTGATTAAATAGCAGCTCAGTGTCTCATACATCATTTCGGCAGATCATGGATGTGGCATGAAAGTAAGCTGGATGATGTTCTGAAGTTCGTGTTCTCCCATTATTACCTGTCAACCTTGTTAAAGGACTTGGTGATATGTTAATTGCATTCTGCATTTAAGGAGCCTTCACCACTATGATCACCATCAAATGCTTGAGGTTACTTGTGGCCGTGGGCTGTTTTTGTCACATGAGCAAAGGATGCATGGTATGTATAATGATCACAAACTCTGCTCTGCATTCACATCTTAGTTTTAACTTTTGCATTGTGACATTTTTTCAATTGACATTTTTTTTATAAATACCATCCCAATCCCTAAGGAACTTAATATTGAAAATAGATCATTAGTACATAGTTCAAGTGCAAATATTAAAGCACAACTAAAGACAGATCACATGCTTAAAAGTCATGGGGGAAAAAAGAATGAATTCTTACCATTTGCAACAGCATGATGGAACTGCAGAGCATTATGCTAAGTGAAATAAGCCAGTCAGAGAAAGATAAGTATCACATGATCTCATTCATTTATGTAACATAATAAACAACATAAACTGATGACAAAAACAGATCCAGAGACAGAGAAGCATTCATCAGACCGTCAAACTTCAGAGGGAAGGTAGGAGAGCGGAAGGGTAAGGGGGAGAGATCAACCAAAGGACTTGTATGCATGCATATAAGCCTAACCTATGGATACAGACAACAAGGGGTAAGGACATGAGTTGGGGGGGAGGTTAGGAGGGATAATGTGGATATAAGGATACATATGTAACACCTTAATACATAAAGAAATAAAAAAAAATCATGGGGACTGGACCAAGGCTAATGTGTGGGAAAGGGAAGAAGAATATACAAATGCAAAACTGCTCTTTATTTCACTTCCCAGTGATTTAGCTTTGGAGACATTCTCAGTTAGATACATTTCTTTTTTTGACTGTAAGGACAGAATCTGTGCATTTCTCTGGCAATATCTCTTTTCCAAGAGAATATTTCAGACTTTCAGAGAAAAAATGCACAACTGTCATATTTTACTTGTCAAGAAAGGGGAAAAAAAGAAGAAACTCCTTTCTGATTATTCTACTTTATGTTATTACCGTATCAGTGGTCAGCAAATTCATTAGTCAACAGAGCCAAATATCAATAGTACAATTATTGAAATTTCTTTTGAGAGCCAAATTTTTAAACTTAAACTTTTTCTAACGCCACTTCAAAATAGACTCGCCCCGGCTATGGTATTTTGTGGAAGTGCCACACTCAAGGGGCCAAAGAGCTGCATGTGGCTCGAGAGCCGCAGTTTGCCCACCACTGCCCTAGATAATAAGATATTTAAAAGGGATAAATATCTTTAGATATTTATTTCATATTATTTCACTCATATGTAGAATTTAATGAACTAACTGAACTACCAAGTAATATAAAGACAGCAGGCAGACAGCTCTGGTAGGGTGGAATTATGTGTGAGGGGAGTGATGTTGGAGGGTAGGGGAAGAGATTGAGTAAAAAAAAAACAAAGGAGAGAGAACTCATTGACATGGACAGCAATGTGGTGATTGGGTGGGTAGGGAGGGTGTGAGTGGATCTGTAAGAGGCCATAGCGAGGATAAATGGTGATGAAAAAATAAATAAATAAATGACTTAATTAACCAACTAATATATTTAATACTTGTCCCAGGCATTATCAACATGCTATAAATCCTTCCTTTTAAATAGTATTTGTATTTGAAAAGTGACTAAAACAATGATGTTAGTATAAAGACTTAAAAAGAGACAGGACACTATTTTTACATGAAATCTGTAGTAGATGACACTTGGGGTAATCCCCATTCTAGAGTTCTTTTGAATATTACAATAATTTGGCAACTCAAAAGCTAAAGAAGTGGCTTTTTAAAATAGTGATTATCTTGTCCTCAATTATTTTATAATAAGTTGATGCTTTTCCTATGTGTTTTTTTTTGTGTGTGTAAATAATTTATAATAGAACAATGGTAACCTGTCCTACTCAACTCAAAGTCTACACAATAGTAGAGTAAAATCTGCTAATTTACAGCCAATTCATTAAAATGATAAATATTAATAACTCATTGTGGTTCTGCCTTCACTTAGGGCTGGTTGAATTGTGAACTTCATCAAGGCTCAAGTTCAAAAGGAATGACACAGCTGTTTCCTGTTCCCTGGGGGCTCAGAACCATTTTATAAAATAGTAATGTAGGCAAAAATTTACAGACATTTGGAAAAAATGAAATCATCATTTTTTTAAAAAACTCTATTTTTATGGATTTCAGAGAGGATGGGAGAGGAAGAGTGATAGAAACATCAATGATGAGAGAGAATGATGGATCTGCTGCCTCCCACACATCCCCTGTTTGTAATGGAGCCCACAACCTGGACATGTGCCCTGATCGGGAATTGAATAATGACCTCCTGGGTTCATAGGTCGATGCTTATCCATTGAGCCACACTGGCCAGGAAAAATCAACATCTTTATAGGCAATATTCTGCACTGTGAACTTTCCCCACCTGTAAATATTTTGAGAGAGAAGGAAGCAGAACACTGCACATAATAGGCATTCAGTTAATATTTCTTAATTAAAATTATAAATTATTCATAATCTTTATGCATCAAAACCACATTCCTGAAGCTCTCAAACAGACCCACACTTTGATAAAAACTTGTACAAGGGCCTGTAGGCATGGCTCAGTAGTTGAGCATCGACCTATGAACCAGGAGATCATGGTTCAATTCCCGGACAGGTCATATGCCCTGGTTTTGGGCTCAATCCCTATGTGGAGTGTGCATGAGGCAGCCGATCAATGATCCTCTCTCATCATTGATGTTTCTATCTCTCTCTACCTCTCCCTTCATCTCTGAAATATATATATATATTTAAATTTAAAAACACTTGTACAAGGAATATGCAAGTAGTCAAAAGCGAAAGACCCCATAGCCAGTCTTGTAAGTGCCTTTAAAACATCTCCACATACTTGCAGAAGGGTTGTATGCCTGTAAGTGCTCTCCTCATAGAAATTCAGAGAACACCACCACTGCTCTGTAGAGAAAAGGAAATGACAATAAGATTAAATGCAGGGCAGGCTGATCATTACAGCCCGAGAAAAACTTTAGTTCTCCCCCAACCTAACAAATATCAGAAACCGATGGCACTTCCTTTGCTGTTTGTTCTTAGATGCAGAATTCTTCATTAAAGTTGAGGGATTAAATATAGAACTTTAGCTAATTAATTATAGTTTGATCATTTTGACATCTCCAAATGACTCAGCCACATACCTTGAAGCTTTGTCAACTCAATTGCATCTTTATTTTTGTTGCCTTTAACCAACAATGAAGACGAATGCCACTCTTTCTAGTTTTCAATCACCTCTACAGAAGTGCTCCCCTGGCAATGTGCAAGGACAGACCTAATTAATCCCTCATCTGCCCTTCGTGGTGTCTATACATCACACTGGCAGTTGGAACTGCTGCTTGTTTTAGGGCTATTGCTGGAATGAAAAGCTCATCTGTTTTTCAATAATTTTACCACAGGTGGTAATTTGTAATTAGAGAGAGTGGAATCCAAATTTTATGTGCGTGTGTGCACACATGACACACCTGCATGCGCTTTGTCATTCACAGTGGGCACTTATCATAGAAGAGGGAAAAGAAAAGAAAAGAAATAGCACAGCTGGGAAAAAGCATTACATTTTTCACCAAGCCAAATAACAAGACTTTACAAGAATCAATATTCTGGGGTTTTAATTTTTGTTTTCTCCTTTTTAAAAACTGATATGATGACATATAGGTCAGAGGTTAAACACTTAGAGAAACTGAAAAGATCCTAAATCCAGAAAACCCCCTGGAGAGAGCACATTTCTTATTGTTTGTGTATGGAGGTCCATGTAGGAAGGTCAAGATGAAAGCCTCCTCTTGGAGTTTCGTCTACCTTTACCATCTGGTCTCATGCTGAGGGGAGGCCCTGGCATTCTCCTCCTCCTCCTAGGTGGAACTTGCTATAACTGGAAAGATCCTTTAGCATGAGAAGGCAGCCTGGCTAGTGTCAGTAAAGCAACTGGGAGAGGAGACTTGCTTTCAGGTGGGTGGAAATGCTCTGGGTAAAGTCAACTTTATCTTGGGACTTAAGCAGTCACTGCATTCCCATCCCCGGACACACATCTTGAGCATTTTCTTTGCTCTTCTTGGCCAATTTAGATTTTCTTCTTTAGTTTTCAAGGCAATGGTCTTCATGAAGTCTTGCTCAACCATTTTAGCTCACCATTCATATTCAGCAAACCACAGGGCTTAAGGCCTGAAAGATAGATAGCCCAAGATGTCCAAATATCAATTAGGGCATAAATGTCATGGCTCTCCAAATGGACTGCAAATGCCTGGACAGCAAGAGTACTTTATGTGGTTTTCTTTCTATTCTACAACCTTGTGTAGGGCTAGTGTGTGTGTGTGTGTGTGTGTGTGTGTGTGTATTAAATTGAATTGGTCTTTATGATTCCCAGTATGAACTATAAAATGGAGACTGAGTTCTTTACTCACATGCTGGAAGAAGAAAGGTGGTATCTACCTGTGGTAGAAAGTCAAAAATAAAATACCTTGAGAGAATTACCATCTAAGCAGAGGCAGCCTCTTTCAGGCTATAAATATTATGATTTATTGGAAATAAAAGATCATATAGTCTTTTTTAGACAGTGCTTATTTTTAAGAACTTTCAAAATGTAATTTGCGTCTGGGGTGGTGCATAAAGGAAAAGTTTGGTGTAGGTTCCTTCCAGTCATAGACTTCTACAACAATGGGCTGATGGTGAAAGAGGATGGGGAGGTAGATGTAGAGAAATGAAATACTGACTCCACAATGATTTCTGCCAACTATTAATTGTTTGTACATAAAGGGAATATTTTATACTTCGGGGGATCTTTGAAAGATAATGGCACATCATAGTGTAGAAATAGGAGATCTCTGTCAAAGGTCATGATGCCCTTTCACATCAAGAGATTTCCTCGTTAAAAGAAAACCTTTGCCTTGTTCTCCTTGGCTTCTCCACAAGAGCAAGTTTATAAAACCACAGTAGAGCTGATCCATACCACAATTTCCATGTCTCTATCCTCTTATCCCTGGTGATCTCATTCTCCACAAATGGTTGAGGGACATTGGCACTCATGTCTTCAATGGTAACCTCTACTTGTTCAGAAAAACATGGCATCACTATCTCAGAAAGCAATTTTGTAGCTTCCAGCACCTTTTCAGTATAAACACCAGCTTCATAGTTCTCCATCTCAGCATTGATGATGTGTATGGCTGGAGCTGCCCAGCCCCTGATGGCACGGCTAATGACTGCAGGAAATAACTAACCCAAACAACCAAACGCAGCTGAATCCTATAATATGTTTTCCCTCTATTTAAATAATTTGTATTCTAATTAGACTATTATCTTCACATTCTTAATTTAACATATATAAAGAACATTATATGCTATATTCAATTTTTAAAAAGGAAGTAAATACTATAAATGCAAATAATAGTGTGGATCATTTCTTTTTAAAGTTACATTTTTGGTTGGGTTTCATGGTTTAGACCTTACATTTTTGTCCTCCCTCCACCCCCAACCTGCAATTACCTACATCTTGTAGTTTTAACTGCTTAGCCTAGTATTGATGCCTCTCTCCGTTTTATATGAAATCCTTATTTTTAGTGTGATTCCTTATTATTTCTATACATGGATTTTCCTTTATCATTAGGCTTCTGTTCTCATATCCTGCAGATAAGTCATATACACATTCTCATTTCTGGGTCTGTGTGTGTGTGTGTGTGTGTGTGTGTGTGTGTGTATGCCATTCTCTTCTCAGAAAACATCTTTCCTCACCTAAAAACCAGGTCTTTTTTCAACCAGATTATTCCAGTTGATCATAATGCCTTTTTTTTCTGACCTCAATGCTCTTAGCATGTGTACCATGCCATAAGACTCTACATCCAGTACCAAGGCATACATCATGTTTCACCACAGAGATGTTTCTGTATTTTTATATTTATTGCCTTTTTATTCTTGTAGCATCATTTTATACATTGATGCTTAATTTTTTTAGTTAAATTACAAGCATGCCTGTTCTTTTGACTTCCACAGTACACAGACTGTTAATAAATATTCAATAATTTGCTTTTAAACAGCGCATGCAGTATTGTCCTTTCATTTTCTGAATTTGTACTTCAATGAAAGAGAAGGAGAAATATAAGATCTCTATACAAGGATGAGGAAACTAATCCTATGGCGTAGAACCAAAGGTGGTAGAAATAATTGTGCTTTTGCAGAACTGAAACTGAGCTGGAAGGAATTTTAGAGCTAATTTACTCTAGCTACTTCTTTCAATAACTGAGAAAACTGAGGCTCTACAATAAGAAATTTGATTATATATATATATATATATATATATATATATATATATTTATACACACACACACACATACACACACTGTATCTGGACAAATGTATCATAATATTAGTATAATTTAATATACTTAATATTTTCCAAAGTATTTTATATACATCTATTATGTGCTCATTCCACAGCAGAGCCAGGACTAAGACCTGTGTCCTGGACCATCTCTCCATGGGTAATCTCTTCCATCCATTTTCCCAAGGTCAAATATATATTGCCAACTCAGAGTTTGTCTCTGAGTTTCAGATATAGATATATATATATATATATCCTTCACAGCTGCTGCAGCTTGCCTCAGCCATCACAGCTCCAGCTTCGTTCAGAAGGTCATCTGGAAGGATGTCAGGAAAGTTGTTTGGTTGTCCAGTCTAATTAGCTAGCATATTACGCTTTTATTATATATATCTTGCTGAATAGGAGCTATGGCAATGGAGAGGAATGGAGCTAAAAAGAAACATTTCCAAGCAGAGGAATTTCCAAGAGAGGACACATGCCAACTCTAAAGAAGGAAATGAAGGCTGAAATGCAGATAGGGTACAGGTAACATGTGTATATGCATGTGTAGAAGGGCGATCCTCTTCTTCACATTTCTAGTTGGAGATCTTAAAAACACTCCAACCTCAACTTATGATGTTTACCAAAGAGTCCCACATCTGGTTCCACACTATTATTTTCTAGCATGATGAAGCATGACCCCATTCATCATTCTGAGCATCTTTCTTACCTATGATCAAAATAGTTCTCCAATCCACTCAGTTTCTCCACATAAACCATCTCCACTCTAGTCCATGCTACTGCTGTCTCTTATCCTATTTCACCAATATCCTCCTTGGTCTTGGTGGTCCTACTGTGCTCACCCATTCTAGTTTGTTCTTCCACAATCTATTCAGGACAATCTTTCAAAATATATAAATTTGACAATTTCACCATCTGCAAAAATTCTGCAGTGACTTTCCATTGCTCTTCAATTAATTTTAAATGAATGTCTCTTAAACTTCTGTGTGTATACAAATCACCTGAAAATCTTTTAAAAATGTAGCTTCTAATATTGTATGTCAGGCTGGGCCTGAGACTCTGCATTTATAAAAAGCTCCCGGTCAGTGCTGGTTATGTGCAAAAGACACTCTGAGTAGCAAGGACCTATATGATCCTTACTGCTCTGGTCAACCACCCTCAGGTGTCCCTCCTCTGTCACTGTTTGTATTCTATCCACAGTAGCCTCCTTTTCATTTCTTGATGTTAGCATTCAACTCAAGTCTTTGAATAATGGCTTTTCCTCTATCCAAATTTTTTCTTCTCTATCCCCATTTTCCCACATGCCCAACTCCCATAAAGCTGGTCCATTCACATTCACCCCTTAAAGCTAGCCTTCAGATCCACTCTGACAACTACCTAAATTTTCCTTCACAGAACTTAACACAGTTTGCATTCACATTTTTGTCTTATTATTTGCTTAATACTAGAGGCCTAGTGCACAAAATTTGTGCACTTGGAAGGGTCCCTCAGCCCAGCCATTGACCTCTTGAAGTCTGGGATCCCTCAGGGGATGTCCAACTGATGGTTTAGACCTACTTCCCATGGGGAGCAGGCCTAAGCCAACAGTCAGACAACCTGAGTGCTGCTGCAGAGGCAGGAGAGGCTCCTACTACCGCCACTGCACTTGCCACTTCTGGCAGAGCCCAGCTTCTGGCTGAGTGGCGCTCCCCCGTGGGAGCACACTGACCACCAGAGAGCAGCTCCTGCATTGAGCATCTGCCACTGGTGGTCAGTGCATGTCATACCAAGCAGTCCTTCTGCTGTTTGGTTGATTTGCATAGTAGCCTTTTATTATATAGGATAGAGGCCCAGTGCATGGGTGAAGATGGCTGGCCTGCCCTGATAAGGGCCGCTGATTAGGGAGGGGGGTCCACTGGGGAATGGGGCCAGCAGGGTTGAGGGGCCACAGGCATTTTGTTCAGACTGGTCATTCTGGCCATTCTGCCATTTTGGTTCTTGGGCTTTTATTATATAGGATATTTCCTTATTGAGTTCTAGACTCCATGAAGGTTGAACTTAAGAGTAAAAAACAAGAATTGTACTATCAAGGTATAATTTATGGATCTTTCTATTGACTATTTTATTACTAGATAGAGTGAGAGGTGAGACCAGACACCTGGATACAGGCCAAAGATGACAAATAAACAAATTTTCTCAGCCAAAAGATAGGAAGCAGACTTGAGGCACCAAAGGCCAAAGATGAGCCACATGTCACTGGTCTGTTTTGCTTACCATTAAATCCTCATCTTGCCTAATGCTTGGCATATATAGAAGTTTAATAAATGTTCTTTGAATGAATAAAGAAGTACATATAAAAAACTAAAATACGCCGAAACCGGTTTAGCTGAGTGAATAGAGCATCGGTCTGTGTACTGAAGGTTCCCAGGTTTGATTCCAGTTGTGGGTGTGTACCTTGGCTGCAGGCACATCCCCAGTAGGGGGCTTTCAAGAGGCAGCTGATCGATGTCTCTCTCTCATCAATGTTTCTAACTCTCTGTTCCTCTCTCTTCCTCTCTGTAAAAAATCAATAAAATATATTTAAAAAAATGCTTATCTCTTTATCTGATAGCTTTCTAAATCAATACAAGGTAGGTATCGTGTGAGTCACAAATGCAACAGACATGGGTAATTTTAAATTTTCTGCGAGTATTTAAAATTAAAAAAAAACATATGAAGTTAATACTAGTAATATATTGTATTTAACTCAAAATACTATCATTTTAGCATGTAATCAATATTTACCTTCTTATTTTCTTTTTAAACCAAGTCTTAAAAATGCAGTTTGTATTATATGTCTATACCACATCTCAGTTCATATTAGTCACAATTTTAAGTATTCCATAGTCACATAGTGGTTACTGGCTATCATATTGGGCTACATAGCTCTAAACAATTTGACCTATAGACCAATGGAATAGAATAGAGAACCCAAATATCCACCCAAACCACTATGCTCAACTAATATTTGACAAAGGAGGCATGAACATTCAATGGAGCCACCATAGCCTCTTCAATAAATGGTGTTGGGAAAATTGGACAGTTGCATGCAAAAATATGAAACTGGACCACCAACTTACACCAAATACAAAAATAAACTCAAAATGGATACAGGACTTAAACATTAGAAGGGAAACCATAAAAATACTAGAGGAATCCACAGGCAGCACAATCTCAGATATATGCCGAAAGAACTACACTGATACTGCTCCAAAGGCAATGGAAGCTAAAGAAAAAATAAACAAATGGGACTACATCAAAATAAAAAGCTTTTGCACAGCAAAAGAAACCATCAACAAAACAACAAGAAAGACCACTGTATGGGAGAACATATTTGCAAATGTTATCACTGATAAAGGTTTAATCTTCAAAATCTACAGCCCACTTATACAACTTAATAAAAGGAAGATGAACAATCCAATAAAAAAATGGGCAACGGACCTAAATAGAACCTTTTTGAAAAATGACAGAAGGAAGGCCAAGAGACACATGAAAACATGTTCAAAGTCATTAATCATCCAAGAGATGCAAATCAAAACGACAATGAGATACCATCTCACACAGGTCAGAATGGCAATCATCAACAAATCAACAAACGACAAGTGTTGGCAAGGATGTAGAGAAAAAGGAACCCTTGTGCACTGTTGGTGGGAATGCAGACTGGTGCAGCCACTGTGGAGAACATTATGGAGTTTCCTCAAAAAACTAAAAATGGATCTCCCATTTGACCCTGTAATCCCACTCTTAAGAATTTATCCTAAGAAATTACAAACACCAATCAGAAAGGATTTATGCACCCCTATGTCCATAGCAGGACAATTTACAATAGCAACAATTTGGAAACAGCCTAGGTGCCCGTCAGCAGATGAGTGGATCAGAAAACTGTGGTACATCTACACAATGGAATTCTATGCTGCCATTAAAAAGAAGGAATTCTTACCATTTGCAGCAACCTGGTTGGAATTGGAGAACCTTATGCTTAGTGAAATAAGCCAGTCAATGAAGGAGAAGCATCACATGATCTCACTCATTTGTGGATAATAAAGAACATTATAAATTGATGAACAAAAAGATAGATACAGAGATAGTAAAGCTTCAAACAGACTGTGAAATTACAGCAGGAAGATTAAAATTAAGTGAGCTAGATAAGAGATCAATCAAAGGACTTGTATGCATGCATATAAGCATAACCAATGAACATAGACAGTGGGGATGGGGGTATGCCTGGGAGGGAGGGGGGCAATGGGGAGATATGTATAAAAAATTAATAAAAATTAAAAAAAACCCACCAATTTGGTCTGACTCTACATTTCTCAAATGAATATATGACCTGACTGTACTGTGAAATGAACATCTAGAACAAGGAAGAGCCAACAGCTGCAAACCTGTTACAGCCCTCATCCCATTCCCTTTACAATGGAGTCATCTTTTTTCCCACTGCTGCATGCTGTGCGCCAAGTTCTTCTCAGTGGAAAGCCTTCGGTATGAACAACTCTCACTTCTGAGAATGAAAAACAGAACTGAAAATAGAGTCTAAGTGCTTTTTATTTCTGTACCAATATGCCTGAAGGGTAGAAACAGTTTTTAAAACATCTTGTACTTGATTTGGAATCTTGAAGGAAGGTGATTGAAGGATTTTTGGTTTTACATCATTTGCATGCTCTTAATGAGCCCCTGACAATTCCAGGTAATGTATGCAGCCTGTATACATTTACATGTATTAGCACTGGCTGGTGACAAGGAACAACTCCTTAATAAAGCACTCACGACAAATTCTCTGTGACTACTGTGAAAGCCATTCATAAACACGTGTGTAATTTTGAAATTAATCAAATAAATTCCTTGATCTGTGCTGCACAGTGTGAATAATACCACACAAGTTGTATGATGAACATTGTATATATTTATTTCTAACTCTAGGGATCTTAATTCCACATACAAGATTTTTAATGTTGATTTTACAGACACTTGAAAAATAGGCTCCTAATGAAATATAGCAGGTGTTTTTGTGAGGCCTGTTAGAAGTTCCTTAATGCCAACAATATAAGCCAAATGTTCTTTAGGCTCCCCCCACTAAATTCCAAGGGAAGGTCACTTTCACGGTTTGTCCACTGGTGTGCTGATCAACATTTCCATCAACCGTGTGACAGAATCTGAGCAGCTTCCCCCAACATGAGCTACCCTCAGTCTCTAGGCAATTCAGGGGAAGGGAGTAGAAGAGAAGAGAGACTCTACTGCAGTTCTTTTGGAAGCCTTCATTGAAGCCATCTTTCTATGGGTTATTGAGGTTTGAATGCCCATTTTAACTACTCACCGAGTGGGATGGGCCCAAATTAGGAGGACCCTGATATCCATAATCTGCTTGTTAGAATCATTACCTTTTCTCACTTGCTCTTTCTCCTAGTTTCTCTGCTGCCGATATAGGGGGTCCATTGCCATTTTTTGGATATCTCGGAGATCTCAGTGTGTATTGCTTCTTTGGTCAAAAGGGGAGCCTATTCTAGAACTCAGCTCTTTCAGAAGAGATACAACAAAAGTAGCAAGTTCCCTCATTATCAGTCCTTTCCATTTGTTCTACTCCATAGTCTTAACCGGGTTTATATTTCCTAGAAAAGGGGCTGAATAAGAGAGGGTCAGAAGTAGTCCCTTTCTGTATGTAGCCCAAACCACTTGTCTGTCCTCACTCTCTGGTTCTGCTACTATATCTAACAAACTTTGTGGCCATATGCTGCAAAAAAGAGAATATTTTCAACCTTAATTTCTCCATTACCTAACTGCACTCAGAATTCAATCAAGCTCTCCCTCTGCTCTAAGATAGACTGATATGTTCATACATTTAAACTTCAGTGGTAGAAAAGTTTCAAGTGTTTATTCTTAGAGCTCATTGGTTAGACACTTGTTAAAGTGTCTCTGAACATTGTGTGAGAGGTAAGGAGTTCATATCTACCCAGAGAACATAAAGGACTGACAGGAGGTGTCAGCCCTCTTCTTGTGGAGAAGCCCTGTTATACCATGAGCATCAACTCTGAGTGTAGTGGGGTGAGTGGGGCCTTGGAGTTCATAAAGCCTAAATAATCAGCCTCTACAGATCCAGTTTTATATTAGTATGGACATTTTAAATTTCCATAGTATAATAAGATGGAAATGTAATTTGTGTATGTGTCACAATAACAGTAGTTTTGTAAGTCAATTTTTTGTACATAGTGTGCCAAAATGTGTAAGTTCTAGAATGGCATAGCAAGTGGTCGTCTGGTGGAGAAAGGAGCAAACATTAGAGGGATGTGAGTCTTAATGTATGTGATCATTAAGCTAAGTAACAAGACATTGATCTATTCTTTGAAAACTTAACTACTTCCTTAGCAGCTAATAAGTATTTGTGCTGCACCTCCTCTTTGAATTCAGGATTTATTATGTTAACCTTTGAGATGGTGAATACATTCTAACAGAGATCATGATATTCAATGTGTTTTCCCTAAAGAAAAATAAATGATTAAAGAGTATATATTACCACAGAATCACATATTACCATTCACTTTCATTGTCATTTTAGAGATGCTTTCCATGTGGAAATTAGCAAGAAAAAAAAATTTCCAACTTTCTATTCCAAGTGCATTTTAGTGTATTAATATATCACCTTTGTGGCTGCTTTTTGTCTAATAAGTTTTCCAAGAATTAGGCAGGTGAATGGGTAAGTCAGATGAACTCAAGATATTCTCTCAGGGGAATACAGGTTTTACTGTCAATGGAGATTATGTGGACTTCATGTGATATGCCTAGTGAAAAAGAAGCTATAACAATATTAAACTGTAAACTTTTATTTTCTACAATCTCAGATATGATAAAATGTTACCATCCCTCCCATTGTGGTTCTCTGCTTTCTGAAAACCTTGGTAGGTCTCAACACCTGCTTCATTGATAACAGAATATTGTTAAGTTCTGAAATTTGATCTAAAAGATAATTTTATATTTGAGTGAGGAGGAGACAATCTTGAGTGAATGATCTCTTTTACCCTTCTCTAAGTTGTTGGAATGGGTGATTTTGGATGTCGTGCTGTGAGACAAAACACTTGATATCTTTTTAAAAAGGATTCCAATCTTCCCCAAGTGATTTCATGCAAGGGGAGATCATTTCCAAACAGTTTAAGACATTAAACTATACCCTTATAACCAGTAAGTATCCCTAATTTCAATTTTACATATTCTCCCATAGGCATTGCTAAAATATAGATGATTAAGTAGAAAAACTATGCTCAGACATTGCTACCTTCTTCTACACCTTCCACTTCCCCACCCCCATGAAGGGGAAATAAGATTGAGAAAATGATGCCAGGGTACATGCCTCTGGGCATGGCTTCTCTTCCAACACTTGGACTCCTTCCCAAGTTTTAGTTTTACTACCTACCTGGGAAAGTAAACAGCTAGGTGATTTTCTGAACATTCTGCAAGATTACCTTAATGATTCTCTATCAGCCCTTGTGTGCTTCATGCCTTGAAGGGGATTTGGCAGAAGCAAGAAAGGCTTATAATTCACCTTTGGGTGACTTGGCCAAAAGTCCCAAAGTTTCTCATTCCCCCAAGTGATTTGCCATTTATTTTCAGTTCTCGTGTCAGATGGTATGGTTGATAAGTTGAAATCCTAACAATCAACTGACCACAGTCTGAAGTGGCAGTGGACTGAAGCCGATGTGTGCTGGACCTGGTGACAGCCACTATATGACAGAGCTTGTCAGAAGCACGGGCAAGGCCTCAAGTTGTAAGTAGGCTTGGCCCTTCCAGATGAATGAAAGCTGACAGGAGTGATCTCTGCAACATGGAATGGAGTGATGACATGAAAGCAGTGACATACTTGGGACTGAAACACCAGGCACAGATATGTCACTTGTAATGGTCAGAGAAATGACAGGGGACTTGCACTAACTTTACTTGATTTCAGTTAAAGAAGTCCTTTGCACTAAGAGCCAGAACTAGCTGGGAGTCCTGTATTGGAAAAAAAAAACTTCCTCTCCAGATATCCCCACCCCAGTTTAATCTGAGCTACAAAACAATCTGGGCCTGCCAAAACCAGTTTGGCTCAGTGGATAGAGTGTCAGCCTGCGGACTGAAAGGTCCTAGGTTTGATTCTGGTCAAGGGCATGTACCTTGGTTTCGGGCACATCCTCAATAGGGGTTGTGTAGGAGGCAGCTGATTGATGTTTCTAGCTCTCCATCCCTTCCCTTCCTCTCTGTAAAAAATTGATAAAATATATTTTTCAAAAAACAAACAAACAAACAAACAAAAAAAACCAATCTGATCCTTTTTGTCATTAAAACAGTGATCCTTAACTCTGCTTCACATTAAAATCACCTGAGCATTCTTGGTCTGAACTGGAGGTTGACTCAGGTTTAATTGGACTGGAGTGGGACATAGGCATTGACATGCCTTTAAATACCCCCTCTGCCCCCCCTCCCCAGGCAATTCTGATGTGCTGCAGTGGTTGAGAACCACTGCATTAGAGGACTGAACATGAAGAATAAATGCCCTGAAAAATTGGTATTATTTTCACTGTAATAATACCATTTTTCCTATTTTATTATCTCATTCTTTTATTTTTATATGTTGGTATCTGAAGCCCAGAAAGGCTACAAGTGTTACCTTAACTCATACAACAAGTCACATGGTTCTTGGAACACAAGTTTTGTCCCTTCCTGTCTAATGCCCTTTCTTTGAGCTAGAAGTTAATATTGATTACACACTCCAAACAAACCAATGTTACTTTGCCCCTAGTCTGATTTGAACCTTGAAAATCAAAGAAAAAGGTGACCTAGAGTTGTTAATTCAATAATACAATCATGCTATCCCTATTTGTGTGTGTGTGTGTGTGTGTGTGTGTGTGTGTGTGGTGATGCACAACTGTTAGAAAAAGAAAGTACTGTCTAACTTTATTTTAGCTAAAATAATAATTTCCACATTTTTTTGGGGGGGGATACTTACATATTCTAACTCAGATGTGGGAAGTATAGAAGTGGGGTAGGTCAAGATTAGGACCAAGATCAAAATGAATTGATCCTATCTTCTTCCACTGTCCTGGCTTCTCATTTGGAATTGAGTCCACATGTCAAAGCCTGTCTCCCAAAAAGGATCCAAAAGATGTCATTTCCTTACCCAAACTTTGCCAATCTTTATCTTTTCCTAGGGTTATTTACATTTCAAACATTATCTGTAATGTAGACTGAAAAATAATGAAGACATGGGAAAATGGGTTAGGAATACAGATAAATATGTAGTAGATAAGATAGATATGATATATGGCAGGTAGATTAATAAATTGGAAAATGATGGGATACCTTATAGAATTTCAAAGTTTTGAGGTGGCAGCAAGTGTAGTACTCAATATTGCTGGAGGTGGCATAAATGGATAGAAGTACTTGAAAAATAGTTTGGTTATATGTGTCAAGACTCTTAAAACTTTTGATGCAGTTTAGAGAAAATCTATACGGAGTTTAGCACTAGAGTCAAAGACATAGATTTGGGTATAAAGCAATTTAGCTTATCATTATTGATTAAAAGAATAAAAGTATGATAACATAAAACTAAATAGATGGGTATATTAACCCTGGTACTCTTTCCTATAAGATTATTATAAAGCTATTATTTCCAAATAATATATCATAAAATTGTGAAAGCATCCATAAAAGGAATAACACAGAATATAAAATATACATTCATATCATGATCCTAAATTTTAAAAAATGGACATGGAATATGTGTACAATTAACCTAAGTTTAATCTATTTTGTTTTTCAAAGATGAAAAAATGTTAAATGGAACTTAACTAATAACTCTTACGTTGTTATTAGGGATATTTTTCTGTGAAATAGGGAATTGTCGATCATTTATATTATTTTATTCTAAGCTATATACTTACAATTTTTTAAAATCATAAGTAGATATATAATTATATCTGTTTTTAAGTATTAAGACATCAGCTAAATTCAATAGCTAGTTTCCTTGCTCTGAGAAGTGAGATAGCAAAACACTTTTAAATATAGCATCAAATGTCAAATGATTAGTACAGTAAATGAATTCTTTGGAAATTCAAAAGAATAAGAGCTAGTTTCATGGAGAAAATGGAATATCTCATGAAACATAGTTGAAGTTGGATTCAGAAGACCTTGAATTCCAGACTATTGCAAATAGAAGTCGTTGAAGAGATTTTTGTGACCCTAAATAATGAATGTCCTTTGTTTTTCTCCATTAAAGCTGTTACCTTAAAAATGTATATGCGTATGTGTACTCACAATCTGATTGTATGTACACTGGATGTATTCACCCCTAGGCAGGAAATAATGTGTTTATAAAGAGGAAACAGGAAGAATGATTAAGGCATTTGTTAATTAGGGTCCATTTACATTTCCAGAGTCAGCTCATCCACTTGTTTAAACGGAAATCTCCTCAGTTTATTACAGTCATTATTACTTGGCAGTAAGAGATAACTAGTTTGAATTTCACAAGTAAAGAAAATTGCATAATCTATTGCTTCTCTTAGAAGTCACTATTAGTCAATGTGTGAGTAAAAGAAATTGCAGTTCTTAGGAAATAAAATTAGCATTAATTAAGGACCTACTATGTGCTAAACTGCTGGATAAATTACATAGCAAATTCCATTTATTCCTCATTACAACCCTTATAGTTTGATATTTATAACCCACACTTGATAATAAATTAGTCTAAGAAAGATGTTAAGAAAGCCAGGTAACTGTCCCACTTGAGCTAGATTTAAACTCAAAACTGATTTTCTCTCACTATTCAGTCAGTGTAAGGCAGTAGATGATAACTTTTCACACTAGAGTACGTACACCCATGAACGCATACATTTTCTGATATTACTGTTAAATTGTATATTTTTTGAAAATATGTATATAAATGTGCAACATGTATATGTGTCTAGTTATAAACATATACAGCTATTATATACCTACTAGAGGCCCGATGCACAAAATTCGTACAAGGGGCTTGGCCCTCACAGTCACAGTGGCTGCCTTAGCCCTCACAGCTCCAACTTTGTGGAAGACGGATGTCCAGAAGGTTGTTTGGCTGTGCAGTCTAATTAGCATATTATGCTTTTATTATTATAGATGTGTTTATGTATGATATAGACATGTATTATAGTAGCAAATTTATACAAATAATTATAGCAACATGTTACTTATTGTGCTATGCTTTTTTATATTCAAGTGATATATGTAGCTATATATAAATATATATTAAACAATACATAAATATAAATTCTACATAAATGCATATGGTTATATGTTTATGGGTAAAATCATATAAGAAAACTTCTGGGCAACTGGGAGAACCTATGTTATAGTTGAGGAAACATTACTCCACCTTGCAAAATGAGTTCTGACCCTACATTCAGTATTGGAGCCCTGGAAAGTTGATACTTGTCTCGAGTCTAGAGGCTGTGCATCCCCAACAATAACCCAAGAATCCCCAGGTATAAACATGGAGTAACTTCCTTTTGCTTTCTCCCATCTATGTGCCCCCAACACTGCACTAACACCCCCCACTCCATGAAAGTCCCAGTTGGAGGAGTGGCAGAAACCCTTTAGCCCTGACCCTGATTCTATTCTATATGCTCAAAAGATAAGCTCTGAATCTGGTCCCTGCAATGAAAGGACAATTACATAACAGTGAAACTCATTCAGCTCTTTATTCAAGAAAATGATGTAGGATTTTCATCAGTGAACTAGCCAAACAATCAGCCCTACATAAAATAAAGGGTCACCTCAGACAGAAAAGAGCTCTTGGTGGGAGTTTGTGGTTCTGCACAAAGGCAATAGAGGCTGAGCTGTCACTCCTTTTCTTCCTCCCAGTACCCCATGCATAGCACCAGCTTTAGCGTGAAGGGAGGTTTAAAAGCAACTAAGTACATATAAACATTTCTCATTCATTATCTGGGGATTCTGCTACTGGGTGACATATCATTAGTCCTAGTGTAAGGCAAGCTTTAAAAACGTAATTACTTAATCATGCAGTTAGCTTCCCATCAATCCTAGCAGCATTTGTTCTTAACTAGCTTTTAAGAATAAAATTAGGAGTAATTTGTAAACAAAAGTAATTGAAGAAAGGCAGATATTGCCAAGGTGTTGACAGCATTAGCAGACATTATTGTTTCCCTTAATACCACCACAGTGCTGCAGTTAACCATAGGTAGCTGGTAAAAGGCAACACTAGGGAATCTGTAAGCTGAAAGCTGAAGAAGTAAGTATAATGTAAGCAAAGTGGTCCTTCCTCACCCCTTCTTTAGAAGTATCCAACTCCAACGGTTAGGTGGACCGTCTACTTCAAAATTGATTTGCATTATAATTTAACATTTTTAGCATGACTATGAAAATAATCTCATTATATTTTTCATACTCTCTTATTAGGTATTGAGCCCAAGAATTTCCCCTGAAAAAGTGCAGTCCTATTCACATTAGCCACAGATGAACAGTCTGCACCTGGTAAGACCACTCAGAGAAATTGGAGTAGTGACCAAAAAAAAGGTGGAGGACAGTACTTTCTCCAAAGGAACTTTGCCTGTGTTTACTTCTTGCTACTTGTTACAGGATCAGTGACTTCATAGTGCCCATTGCTCCCAGGCCACACAATATCCTAAACACTTGAGAAATAGCAGTGAGCAAAAACTGGGCCCCATTTTCAAGCAGCTCATCATTTTGAGAGAGAAAAAAAAGAAAACAAAACATGATCAGCTAAAGTCTAATGTCTAAAAAGGAACTCCAAGGGAGTCACCTCATGTACCATTAGAAATCTAGTGAGACAGCACATATCCATACACCTTTAATTTAGTTCAAGATAGATATCACCTCTTTTTTACATCCTTAAAAATCTAAGCATTAAGAAGCATCATGAATTTCCAGGTACATATAAGAAAAAGATGAAACCCACTGCTCTCTACATTTTTCAATGAGGAAAAAAGTAAAACGTTCAAAATTTCAACTGGAGAATGATAACAATATTATGTGTTGTTTGGAAATAAATATAAAAGAGAACTCTTATCTGCTGGCATATAGGACAACAGAAATTACTAAAGCAACTACAGTGTCTTTTCACATCATTTTGAGCTGGGTAAATGCTACTTTATTTCAATTTCTTTTATGACTAGAGCAATTTTTACTTTCTTAGTTTTTATGATTCTAACATAAGCAACAATAAATATGTATTTGTGAGTGCTCATAAATACTGGGCAGTACACACACACACACACACACACACACACACACACACACTAGGGGCCCAGTGCATGAATTTGTGCACCTTGAAAGGAATTGTGGGCCAAGAGGCTGCAGTGGGTACAGGGGCAGGTCTCAGGCCATTCTCCATGTCCCTGCTCTGCCTCTCCCACTGCAGCCCCTGGTCCCCTGTCTGCTGACAGACTCACTCCCATTGTCACTCCCACATGCTGAAGGAGCCAGCCCTGCTCTTACCCGCTTTTGGCGTGGAGTAATTGGAGCTGGTGCCAGCAGTGAGTGTGAGTGGGGCCAGCACCATCAGCAGGTACAAGTGGTAGCAGTTACCCCGATTGCCCCTGAGGAGCAGGGGT
>JAAGEH010000018.1:72757389-72780451 GCA_011751065.1 Lasiurus cinereus
GTACTGGGCACCAGCAGTGGGTGTGAGCTCCAGTGCCAGCAGCGGGTGTGAGCACAGGATAGGACCATGGTACGTGGGAGCAAAGAGTTTTCAGTAACCACCAGAGGCTTGCCCTGATAACAGTGACTGGCACCTCGCCTTGGTCTTCCACCCCCACTCACCTGCTCCACCATCCTCCCATGGCCATCGCCCGCCATATTCTGTGCTCTGCTGCCTGCTGCCAATGCCTGTCATGTCCCACATGTGCCCCCTGGTGATCATATCATAGTGACCAGTTGTTTGGTTATTTGTTTGTTCCACCGTTCAGTCTATAGGGTTTTATATAGATACACACACACACACACACACACACACACACACACACACACACACACGCACACAACAGAATACTGTTCAGCTTTTAAAAAAAGAAAGAAATATAACAACTGGGTGAACCTTGCAGGCATTATGCTAACTGAAAGAAGTCAAGTGCAGGAAGACAAATACTGCATGATCTCATTACATGTGGAATCTAAAATAGTCAAACTCATAAAGTAAAGTGCCGAATGGTGGTTACAAGGAACTGGGAGAAGGGAAAATGGGAAGATGTTGGTCAAGGTGTTCTAAGTGTTAGGTATAAAATATAGTTAAGTTGTGAGTATTGAAAATACAACAATATGACTATAGTTAACAATTTTTTCTTGTATACTAAAAATTTGTGAAGAGGGTAGATTGCAAATATTCTCAGAGAGCACATACATACACAAATGCTAACCACCTGAGGTGAGAGATATGCTAATTAGCTTGATTGTGCAATTATTTAACAATGTATATGTATATCAAATAATCAAATTGTGTACCTTAAAATTTTAATTATCAAATATCCCTCATTTAAAAGAAAAATGGGTTCCAATGCATATGTGAAAAAAAAAGAGAAATAATTGGGTCAAGTCTTTATAGTCCACAGCAAAATAATCAACAAGTTTCCATTGAATATCTACTATGAGCCCAGAAGAGCAGAGTGACAAGTATTGAGAAAATTATTGAGATAATTATCTAGGCCCAAAAGTGACTTTTATTAGTTTAAATAGATCATTTGGGTAGAAGGAGGCTTTCCCCTTTTAATTATCTATAAAACAAAATCACTGTATTACAAGACTGATTTAGTTCTTTAAAAGATAAAACAAAAATTGCTTACAATAAATATAAACACTTCAGCTGAGAAATTATTTTGACAAACTTTAGAACTTGAAAAAAATCCATGAGCTTGGGTTTTAACAATAGCCAGTTAGATGAGACTTGAAGAATTCTCCAGTCATGGAGATTTGTCAACAGCCAGTTTATTGGATTTTTCTTTAAGAAGAAAAAGGATTAAGTTGACACACAATGGTGGAAGTAAGACTTCTGCACCTGTGGTCCAGGTTGAGTTTTGTAGTTGGCCAGGCATTTATGAGTCACCTAGATACCTCCTATGTATTATGAGACTCTCATGGCAAATCCTTTTCAAAAATTAAAATTTTTCTCCATCTAGATGCCACAGTAAAGACCTTCTTCTTCTTCTTCTTCTTCTTCTTCTTCTTCTTCTTCTTCTTCTTCTTCTTCTTCTTCTTTTTCAGACATTTTAAAAAAGTATGTTATATAAGGCTATTGCTCTATGATGTTTAATGTCATCTCTCTCATGTCTCTATAAAATGCAGCTCAAAGTATATGATTGGAAAGGGTGGTCCACAGAATTTGTGCTGAGGTCTTGGCTACTATTACTTTTCTTTCCTTCTTGACAGGCAGCTTTTGATTCCGTCCAGTATCTGTGGAAAGGAGTTGCCCTGAGTGGAAAAGTCATCCTGCAGTGGAACCTGCTGCAGGACTGCATCCCACTTCATTCTTCCACATGGCTTTGCTCGAGGTCTTCACCTCTACTTCAGAATCATACCCAGAGGGGAGAAATACAAATGCTGGAAGCTTCTATCTTAGCTGGTAGTTCACTGCTCCATATTAAGGGAAAGAAGACTGGCTTGGGGGCCAGGTAGACCAGGATTTAAGATTTCCTCTTCCTAGTCACTTTCCTGTTTCCTTCCTTCATATCATTTGATCTCTAAAACTCTTTTAAATAAGTTTACATGTATTTATTATCTACCTTCTTCACAAAATGAAAGTTCAGGACAAGAGAAGTCTTGTGTACCTGGTAGTTTCTAGAAGATTGCCTCTGTTTAACAACAATAATTCAACAAATAAATGGAAGGATATCCATGTATAGAAGAAAGAATTGTTATTCCCATTTCACAAGTGAAGAAAGTAGTGTTCGGAGAAGATATAAAACTTGCCCAGGTCAGTCCCCTAGTAGTAAGGGCATAGGTATGAGTGTTACACAAACAGTTTGCCTCTATACCTCACGCCCACTTAACACCTATGTTTAAGCTATCCAAATCTGTTTTGTCACCTGAAAAAAATGTCGATATTATCTTCATATTGTGGTTATCATAAGGACAAAGATGGTGTGCATAACACTCCTCACACATGCTATTCAGTCAATAAGTGATAGATGCAATCTCTCTGGGAGTCTCATGACCAGAGTATAACACTCTATCCTTTATTAGGATGGTACTTTCAACTATAAGCCACACTCTACCTCCCAACTGGGATAATCATCTGTTTATATAGTTTAAACCTAACGTACATGGAACGAAATAGGAAGGAAAAGAACTGGGCATGTATTATCTACCATGTGTGAGTCATCTATGAGCATACTTAATTTTAAAATAGCTCTATAAAATAATCACATTTAATAGGTAAGGAAATTTAGATTCAGAAAGTAAAGTGATAAGAACATGGACATACTGCATATAAAATAAGTGTGTCTCTGGACTCCAGGCATGTCATACTATATGTTAATTACTTCCCTGCATGCCTCCCTCACCAAACTTCATGCTCCTTGACAATAGAGGTCAATTATTCAAGTTATCTGTGCATCTCCAGGATCAATCATTCCATTGCACAGAGACATGTGTCTGCACAGATCTGCATATATCTTCAGTAAATTTTGTCCAAATGAATGAAAAAAGGAATGAGATTCAGTGCTTTTTCTCATATGTTCCATAAGCTAATTGAGTTCAAAGACTAACTCTCAGCATTGTGAATATGGAAAAGGAGACAAAACTCCAGGGAACTGGTGGAAAGAGCTACATGAAGATTAAGGATGGATGTGCAACTTGTGTTTCTGTACAAGGAACACATTGTTTAGAAAATAAAAAGTACTAGTTTCAAAGGTTTACTCTTAAAATATAAGTGCACAATTGGTACTAAATGTTCCAGGGCCTCAGCACATTTATGAGACTTGCTTAAAACCAACCAATAAGTTAACCAAATATGTACTATGCTTAGTCAGGAACTGTGGAGATGAATACCAACATTTATATTTGGGTGTGGGTCTATAAAAATGACTTTGGAATATAGTCTGCTTTCTCCTTAATTCTTAATACAACTCTATGAGTTGGGCATTATACTCTGGCTATTGTTACAAAAGAGGAAACTGACATTAGAAAGTTGTTTAGATTTCACTGAGTTGCACAGTTACATAGTATCATGACCTGGGTTTGAACTCATGTTTGAGATCCAAGTTTATACTCAGACGTCAGCACAGCTAAGAAAAGTATCTTAAGATACAGGCTCTAAATCCCAAGAGTTTATAATTTAATTGTGATGAGACCACTGCTTGAGAAACAGGAGCTACACTAAAGAATAGTGAATGAAATAGAAGGGGATACAGATTAGGCAGCAGACATTGATGATGAGCACCTTGTCACAGAAAGAATGTACTTAGGCTGTGCTACTTGACACGACTTGGGAATTGGAAGAATGATGAATGCAAAAATCTTATTTTTGTGTGTCTTAGATAGTTACCAATATAGAGAATAATTCTAATGAAAAAACAAACAACTGTATGATGCTTTGCTCTTATAAGATAGAGTAATTTCCTTTAGTTAAGAATAAAAGTTGGTTTAGACAAATTATAAATTTATAATTGAATGGGTTGAGTTAAAGGAGATGCTAGAACCTCTAAGTAAAATAATCAGTTGGGCCTTGACTTTGGGGGAGAAGCCAGAATTTCAAGCTACAACACTCTGTCCCCTTAGAGGGCAGGAATTATTTTTTAAAATGCATCATATTTTCTCATAACTATCTTTTATCTTGGGCTTCTATTCATTTGCCTGCTATATATTGGGGCTAAATAAGTATGTGTAAAATATTTGAATGAATAAGTGATTGGCTTAATAATTATATCATCTAACCTGCAATAAAAATAACAACAGGAAAGGTGGCTAAATAAAAAATAAAATAAAAACAAATTTAAATAAAAGGCAGCTAAAGCCAAGAACAATGATCCCATATAGGAAAAATAAATCCTATACTATCCACTGTGGTTTTATTCTCTTCTTGTTCTATTTTTGTGGGAAACTGTATTTTCAGGCAAACTTTTTGCTGCAAGATTAGACCTTATGATCTTTTTAGGGGAAGTGAGAGATGTAGGAAGAAGCACTAACAGTCTTTAACACAGCTAAGAGCAAAGTAGATCAAATGAAACTCCCTTCATGTGTAATGTGTTCTGGTTGTTTGCTGTTTTTGTGCTTATTTTCAAAAAGTATCTGCTGAATTTTCTTCTACATCAATTCCACGACTCCTAAATGTCTTGTAACTTACAGACCCTCCTGATCTTATAGGATGGATCTTGTTTAAAAACTGCACAATGTAAATGGAATCTGGTATTTAACGAACTGCACTGAAATTGCTAGATGATGCCACAGATTCTTCCTACACTGCTGGACATGTCATGAGGAAACATTTTATAGGCATTGTAAAATCTTTTTACCATACACAGCTGCAGGGCATTTGAAACTCATTCTGTAATAATAATAGGGCTTGCTGCTTAAAAAGTGATTATGACTAATGCACAAAAAACAATTATCACTAGACTTAATTGCCAAGAATTAAAATTATACATACATATATTAATATATATTCACATATATATTTATTCTCACTGAAATTTGAGCAATCACTAGAGGGGAAAAAAGAGATTTTCACAACTTACAGAATCCCAAAGGATAACTAGGAAAAATATTTTTAAGTGGGAAAAAATTTTTTTGTTAATCCTCTCCCAAATATATTTTTCCATTGATTATTACAGGGAATGGAAAAGAGGGGAAGAGACAAAGGGAGAAACATTGATGTGAGACACATAGATTGGTTGCCTCCTACATGTACCTGGATCAGGGCTGTGGACTGAACTTACAACCAAGGTATGTCCCCTTGACTGGAATCAAACCCAGAACTCTTCAGTCCGAAGATGGATGTTCTATCCACTGAGCCAAACCAGTTAGGGTGGAAAAATATTTTTAATCTGTCAATCTATACAAGGAAGACTTTATTGGGATAATTTTGATAAGTCCTAAAGTTTCACTGTTTTTAGTACACATTTGGGTTAATTGGATAAATTCTAAAAAATTTTGATGAATAAAACTGCAATCAAAGGACTTGTATCTATGCATATATGCATAACCAATGAACATAGACACTGGGGGGTTGGAGGATGCCTGGGAGGGAGGAGGGCAATGGAGAAATATGTATACATGTAACACAATAAAAAAAAACAAAACTGCTCCATAAGGCTGGCCCTACACCAAGAGGAGATAATATGAAGTATTGGAAAAAGATAAGAATGGAATCCAATAATAGACTTGGTTTTTAGTCATGGTACTTCTCTGGGCAATTCATTTCTCTCGTTAGTCCTTACCTTCTTCTTCCACGCATAGAGCAATCTTTGGGCTAAGTATTACTGGAACCTTTTCCTACACTAATCTATGATTTGATCTTAGATGATTTAAAGTAGAATAGGTTTGCTCTCTACCTTTGGTCACTTTTCCCGGGAGAAAAAATGAGAAGAGACTTAGTGAAAGAAGTAATACTGTGCTTTACTTTAAAGGGTTTTGGTCTGAAAGAAAGTGATTTGGAGTTATTAGGTTGAATAAACGATTTGATAAAAAGAGTGTGGTGGCAAAGTACAGAAATGATTGAAGGAATGGTTGGAAAGGTACACTAATCTGATATTAGAGAATTTACGATTAATAGTAGTTTGATTTCCTCCCATTGGTGGGGCAAAAAGTTTCCAGCTGCTCAGGTAAGTCCACATTCTCCTTTCCTATGTGAACTCACAATTAGTTCATATGTTCTAACAATGAAATGTGGAGTGGAGGTGATGAATGGCACTTTGGACCTGGTTCATAGAGTTCTTTCCCGGCACTCCCCAGGTTCTCTTCTCTTGGCTAACAAATAAAGTTGACTCTGAATGAGAGTTCCAAGTGATGAAAGAAGGCCCCATCTGCTTGTGTTTCTAAATAAATGTATGGAGCAGAACACCCTGCTAACCCCAAATCTCTGAGCACTTTTAGAGGAGCAAAAAATGCAAAGTTTGAATATTGTACATTAGTCATTACTATTATCTAAAGAGTAATTGCTGTAGTGTGGTGGTGACAAAAGGCAGAGTTTTCTGTATTGTGGGATGGAAAACAAAGGTTCATAATAAAAATCAATGGGAACATAGTCAATAGACTACATTTGCATTAATTTAAATGAGAAAGGACAGAGATAGAAGAGATAGGAGAATTAAGGAAGGAAGATATCTGAGCAAGTTGAGCTTGTTATTGAGAGACTAATGGCTATGAGTTCTCTGGGATCTACCTGAATTTGGTTCCTGGACCTAGCTTAATTAGAAACATGACCTTGTATAGTAATGCTTGCTACATATTTTGCCATTTAATCCTTGTAATAACCCTATTAGGTAGATACTTTTATTAACTCCATTTTAAAGATGAAACTATGGCTTAGAGAAGCCAAGCAAGTATACTGTCCAAAGTAATTTACGGTAAATACTAAAGCTGCAATTTAAATCCAGGTCTATCTGATGCAAAAGTATAGAGTCCATGCTTGGGTAAGGTTGAAATTGGTCAGTTACTGGAACAACTAAGACGATACTTTCAAGACTAAGTACATGCTGAGAGCTCAGCGATCCAATTGTTACACAGTTGAGCTGATCTGTACTATCTGGGAACATTGACAGAAAGGAGAGATAGTCAGAGGCCTCTGAGCACAAAGCACCATTGGCACTTTGATCATTGGGCCCATCACTGTCCCACATCACATGAGATGAAACTAATGTCCTTAGCTACAAAGAAACCTAGAAATAGCTGTAGGACACTGAAAGAACAAATCATCCCTAAGTTACATTTCTGTCTCTAGAAGTCAACTGCAAACAAATTATTGCATTTTACTAATTTCTATCTTAATGTAGAAATATAAGGTCTCTATATAGCCCTTACAGGCTGTAACTGGATGATCTTAATAGGCTGTTTGGACAATTCAGTAAGATCTTTTTTGTATGGCTTCTCAACTCTTGTTAAGGTCAAAGATATGTGATCTAATTAAAGCACTTATCCAATCATATGTTAATTGAACATCTATTGTGGAATAGGCAGTTTGCCAGGAAAGTGGAATTCAGGGAAAACTAAGACATGATTATTGTGTGCAGGGAATTCCTAATTTAATGCAGAAGGCTCAGAAGACCATTTAGCTATGGAGTAAATGTTAAGAGCATGAGCTAGAGATAGGATTTATCAGTTTGAATCCTAACTCGTAGTTACTAGTTGTGTGAATTTGGGCAAGTCACCTCACCTCTCAGTGCCTCTTTCACCCATTTATAGTTCTCTCGACCATAAAATGGGAGACTGCCTCACAGGGTTGTTAAATGATTAAATATTAAAACAATTAAGTGAGTTAATAAACTTGAGATGAGCCAATGTTAGCTTTTTATGACATTCTGATGAACATAGGATAATAGGGAAATTAAACATGTCAGCCTAGTTGGCTTAGTCACTGTAAGCTTTCTAACTGGAGGTGATAACTGAGTTGAGCACTGAAGACTGAAAGGGCATTAATCAATCAAAGTTATGAGGGCCTTCTAGGCAGGAGATGACATGTACATGGGAAACTCCAAGAAGTTCCATCAGGTGGAGAATCATGTATTTAAGGCAAATGATATAGACAAGGCACGAAAGGAAGGCAAGAGCCATCTCATGAAGAGCCTATAAGTCAGAATCAGTGTTTAGACTCATTCTAAGAGGCAAGAGGAGCCACTGATGATGGCCTTTAAGCAAGACATGGAAAAACTGGATGCCAGTGAATCGATGTTGGATTAATAGCCCCAAGTTTACTGAGACAGAGGCATTTGATGATGATGAGCACAAATATGTATTGACTTCCAAGAACTTGCTTTATGTGCCCTATCAGTTTGTACAGATATTGAAAACCAGAAATATTCACACAACACCTAAGTGATGACTTCTGTATCAAATTAGCCACTTCAGATTCTATCTTTTTCCCAGCCTCATATAAACTGAGAGCAGAAATGGGCTTCTGTTTATGTCTGCTGTGGTGGTACCATGAGGGCAGAGCACTGAATTCTATGCAATAGATTTAAAAAGAAAGTAAAGGACCAAGCATTTGTCCGGATGATGTTATATTCTAAGAGAGAAAAAAAAAAACATACAAACATACATAGGAATGTACATGAAAACTGGTTTCTAAAAAAGTGGACTTCACATTTATAGCAGTGTCTCTTCAAAGTACAACCTGGAGGCACCAATATCATAATGATCTGGAACACCTGTTTAAAATGCAGCTGCCTGCGCTCCATTCAAGTCTGATGAATCAGAATCTGCATTTTAACAAAATTTCAGCCAACCTGCAATACACTAAAGATGAACTTACGGCACCATTACTTATTTTAAATTTTTGTGCATAGCTTACATGCATCTGTAATCAAAGAACTAGAATTACTGTATCTGTTTGAGGCTATTATGTTCCCTTAACTTTAGGAGGAATGATTCTTATCTTTTTATAAAACTCTCATGCTTCTTATAGGGCACTCAAACCTCTCAATTTTGTGGGCCAAAGTCAACCACTACAGATAAGGGAACCAAATCATTGGTTTGAAAGATAAGAAACTTCAAAAATTTTATACGTTAATCAGAATGTTTGATGGAGAGCCCTGGCATCCATTTAGGAATGAGCCTTTGGCTTTCCATCAGCCAGTATCATTGTCTACACATTCCAGGTAACTCGAAACAAAGAAGTATAATGAAGAATAAGATCTGATCTCCACGCTAGAAAAGCCATAGTTATTTTTTCTTCTTCTTTTCTTGGTTAGAGAAAGGAGATGATGTTAGGAAAAGATTTTTGAATAATATCAGATGAACGTAGTGTGAGATCAGTAATAGAAACCTCAACATATCAGAGAAGGTTTCACAGAGGAAGTTATGCAGCATTCAGAGCAGATGCTGACAGAGGCATAGAGATATTCCTCCCTAAGGTGTGAATGCAGGCAGCACAATCCAAATGAGTCAAAGCCTCAAGGTAACACTAGCCCCTGCATTTCCTACAAGGGATCCCAGCACCCAGCTTCTTCATAAAATGTAGATGGTCTGACCAAAATAGTCTAAATAGGTGTCAAACTTATACCATTTATTTATGAATACAAATATTATAAATTCTAACATCAAAAAATGAGAATTAACCAAAATAATTTCATCTAAAATCAATTAGCATCCTCATTTACTTGGTTCTGATAAAGAAAAGACCTTATTTTCTTCACTGAAAGTCATTTCAAGACATCCTACATTACTAAAAAGAAAAAAAAATCATTATATTGTAATTAGGTTAACTCTATTTTCTCACTTCTCCCTATGGCCACCTCATTCCAAAATAGATCACTTTGTAAAAAGTAAGTTATTCAAAACAAAATATGTTGGTATATCTTGCAGCCAAGCAAAGTGGATCGACAGAATACAATGATAGAAGCCAACCTTAAATTGATAAATTTGTCCAATAAAACAATATAGCTTGAGCAGCTTTTTGATCATTTTAAATGTTAATGGCAATATGCTTCTTTACTATTGAGATATTTTTGACTAATGATGTGATGCTGCTTAAATTTACAGCACTCATTAATTTTAGCTGTTTTTCATCAGTAGAGAAAGTAATTCAAAAGAAACTTCAATATTTTCCAGGAACAACATATGAAACAACACCAGAGTGCTACCAAGCATAGAAGGCCCCTTCCGAAGCCTCGATTCTGCCAAAACCAAGCCCACGAAAGACTTCCTCTGGGTAATTTCTGGGTTCCATCCAGATTTCCAAAGACTTAAAATAAAAAGAACTCTTCTAATTTCTCAATTTAACTTGGTATTAGAATATGATTAGTCCCATTGTGGTTATGATTAGTAATATATAAAGGCTACATTTATGCCCCATGTAAAGGAGGTCATATGACCAAAGTGATTTTTCCCCTTGAGTCCATGGGTGACTCAAGACTCATTATGTTCACATTTTATAACAGGAAATAGAAGGTTAATTGACAGCTATTTAGAGACTTTTAAAAAATCTTAGACAATGAAGAGTTATTTTGTATAAAATTAGAAAGATCATAGAAAATAATTTATTAAGACTGACTTCCATATTAGTTGCTGCCAACAGACTACTGGCGCTAATTATTTACTTAAACTAAGTCATTGCAGCTCAAGTAAAAATGTTTTCCATAATTTGAGATTGGTTTTAGCCGTTTACCTCTAAGAACTAATGTGCATGAAGGTTCTACAGTATTTCCGCTCTATTTTCCCCACTTTCTCTAAAAAGATATTAATGTTATTTACAATCAGGGGGTTTGTCTTATTTTTGTTCTGTTCTACATAATCCTGCCTTTATCCATGTTTATGGATATAGAAAGTACTACATTCATAGCCATGCTTATCTATAACTCATTGACTTGTTCATTCAGGATAAGATTCAAGATGGTTTTAGGAAAGTAGGGATGCAGGAATTACAGAAAAAAAGACAGGAAAGATAGCACTTCACTATTTTACAAGAATTTTTCTATTCATTTTTTTCTCTTTTTTTTCTTTTTTTGATTCCATAATCCAATCTCTGTTCATCATTTGACATCTGTTGCCTTAAAATTTACATGGCAGTTTCAGTGGACTAAACTTCCCTTAGACACCTATATCCTCTTCCTACTTTATGGTTTTATGGAATGCTGTGTCCTCCTTTATTGCTCCAGTTAAGTACCTTTCATCTCTGAAAATTAATTTATATATCTGCTCATTTGGAAAGACTTACTCAGACCCTATCAACCCCTTTGCCAATCCTTTCTAAATCATTTTTTTTAAATCTTTATCATTGAGAGTATTACATATATCCCATTTTTTCTCCCATTGACCCCTTGTAGCTAGCCTCTGCCCTCCACCCCAGGCCTCCACCACCATATTGTTTGTGTCCAAGGATTATTTGAATATGCATACAAGTCCTTTGGCTGATCTCTTCCCACCCACCTACCAACCCCTGCCTTCTCGCTGAGATTCAACAGTCTATTCCATACTTCTATGTCTCTGGATCTATTTTGTTAATCAGTTTATTTTGTTTATTAGATTCCACATATGAGTGAGATTGCCTGACACTTGTTTTTCTCTAACTGACTTATTTTACTTAGTATAATACTAAATTAGTCTTGTGTTATTAACTACTGTACAGAATAGTAAGTGCTGGCTCCTCATCCAGCTATAAGTTCTGTGATGTCATGGGAGTTACTTTTTATATGACTATTAATTCTATTATCAAGTCTAAGCACATAGTACACACTCAGTAAGTACTTAGTGAGTTGGATAAAATTAAATTACAGCAAAATGGAAATGAAGAAAATTGTAGAGAATTAGGATAGTGGTAGATAATGTCAAAAGGCTAAGAAAAGAACACTTACTGGCCTCTTCCTTTTATGCACACTAATTTTATTAGTTCAGGCTCAATTATATGTGCTTTTCTAGAAATGTCACCATTGTCTCATATGTTAAGAAAAGAAATTGAAACTAAAGTTATTGAGAGGACAAGCATGAAATCAGGTTGTTGTTTTTTTTTTTTGTACTCCTTTACCAATACATCCATTACTTCTCCTCTTGCTTATTTGCATTTTTCTTGATCAGTCTGTAGGATGCAGGTGCAGGAAATCGGCACCAGGTGCACTCTATAATATTCTGTGCTACCTCTGACAAAAGAGACTTTTCACCCTTGTATTTTTATAATTGTAAATTATTTTCCATATCTATTTAGATAGAGCTACATTTATTAAATTATACCTTGGGTGTGTGTTTTGGGACGTCTTTTATAGGAATATAGAAATTGGACATTATACCCATCTCCAGGAATTGAGCTTATTGCCAAAAAACTTTTCAACTGTAAAGGAAAAAAATACTACATTTCGAGAAATTGAGTGTATATATAATATACTTTAATTTTATATACTTTAAAAAAAATCAATAACATGGTCCTTTTCCACTTTTTAAAAAAGAAAATGAAAAGAGACACAGTCTGCTAACAAGCTGGTTAAGTCTTACTTTGTTCATTGCACACAGAAAGCAATTTAAAATTGCATCTAAGGAACCTGCAGTTCAGCAGAGCAATTCATCACCTTGTTAATAACCCTATTATAAAGTCCCTTTGAAACACCCCTGTAATTGAAGCTTTCCAGGTGGGAAAAGCAACAAAATAACAGATTTAGCTTTAGCACAGGCTGCAATGCTTGCAAGGATTATCAGATATTTTACAATGTAGATTGATCCGCAATTGTAGAACAAGTTTTTCTGTGAAGTCTGAAAGATTTGGATCAGTTGGAGGTTGGAGATGATAGATGAAATAAATTAATGGAAAGATAAAACTAATAAAAACTTGAATTATGGCTATAGTGGCTTGGATAATCTAGTATTTTGCTTTCTGGTTTAAAATTTCCTATAAAGTAGAAGTGGCTGGTTAAGAAATATACAGATTTCTCTGTATATATGTGTCTTTATTGAAAGGATGGGGATAGTATTAAGTCTCTTAAATATCACAGTGATCTGTTGCCATATGTACTAAAGAAGTATCAGACTGAATTTGGCATTAGCCCTTTCACTTTCAGAAAGAACACAAATACCCACTCTCCCCTCCAAATGCCTACCACTTCTCTCAGGGCATGCCTATTAGAGGCCAAGACAAATGTGCTACATTTCCTTGCTTCTCAGCTGCATGGCTTGCTCTGTAATCTAATGCCAACTCCCATAAAATTCAAGCTGTAGTAAGTAACCTTATACAATAGGTCATTCACACCGCTTTGTCCCTTTGAGTTTATGAGAACAGTACACTATACCTAGGCTTGGAACTACTCTCTTTGACTAATGATAGACTCTTGGTTGTCATTTGTGAAAGCCAGTTCTTAGCTCAGCCAGACAAAAAGAGCTTCTAATAGATTTTTCATGTCTATTTCCCCCCCATACTTTGACATCCATGAGGAATATTTTCTTTTTACTTAAACATTACATCTGTGCCTCATTTTTAAATTTATCACATCCTGCCTCATATTTTAAATATTCACATTACTCCCCCATATTTCTCCTATTAGACTGAACGCTCCCAAAGGACAAGATGTTTGTCTAATCCAGCTTTTTGAGTATCAAAGAAATAAAACAATACTATGCACAGTAGTGTTATTCCACACTCACTTAAATTAACATGTTAATGGACAAATAATTTTGAGAGACTGTATGGTACATGTTCAACTTTGGATGAAGGAAACTGATGTATAATCAACTCAGGACTGAAGTTATACTGAAAAGATTGACTGGCTCTGTAAAGATAGACATACCACTGGAATTTCAGATTAGTTTCAGATACTTTATTTCTAAAATGATGAAATGGATAGGTGGAATCTAATGAACAAAATAGGACAAAAGAGATCCAGAGACATGAAACATGAAACAGACTGAAGAATCTCAGAGAGAAGGTGTGGGGAGGGGCTGGGGAAAGATTAATCAAAGAACTTATATTCATATATGCATAAGCATAACCCATAACACAGACAATAATGCAGTAGGGACTTTGGGGGATTGTGAGGTGGAGGAGTTCATTGAGGGGGGCTGGCATCTGTAATACTTTCAACAATAAAGATAAATTTAAAAATAAAATTGTAAGATGTAGACCACAGAGGCAAAGTTGCGTGCCTAAATGATGTAGCAGCAGCTATTTGTTATCAAGCTCAATTCTCAAGACCCTAAGAAGGGCCCTAGTGGGGAAGAGTCTAGTGAAGAAGATTCTATAGGAAGAAGCAAAATTCTTTATCCAACTCAGGAGAAACCAAGCTTCTGACCTTGAGCCCTCATATGTCCAAAGATTCTTAGACTGTCATACTTGGTCAAGACAGAGGGTAAAACAAAAGTATTGGAGCAGAGGAGCAGTAGTGTCCCTAATAAGACAAGTCTGAGCCTCCCAACACCAGCAAAGACTTCACTGGCATGAGTCAACAAAAGAAACTTCAGCAATCTATTTAAGTACCAGCATGTCTCCATGACCAGTTTCTAGAGCTATGTGGAGCTTTCTCTGGTGCTGCTACAGCACAGACACAACCCTCTATCTAATTTAGCATATTTTGCTCATCTAGATCTAACTGCTTTTTGTAAATCTAGTTGCTCAGATAAAGAACAGAAAAACCTCTTTTTAAAAATGTTTTCTAATAGAAAATTTCACACAAGTTAGAAGTAGCTAGAATAGGTGAACTCTCTTGTTCATGTCCTCCAGTACCAATAAAAGACTTTTCTCAATGTCTGTACTTGATCATGCCTGATTGTGCTTTCCCAGTCCTTCTAAGCATTTTGCCATGTTTGATCAATCTCCCAGTCTCAGCTCAGCCTCACCTGTAATTTAGTCTGATCCAGACGACTGTCCGATTTACCATGAACTTACCAAGACATATCTCCATCTCAATCCCAGACCAACTGCCGTAGATCTCTCGAGTCTGTCCATTCATTGTTTTTCTCTTTTGTTTTTCAAAGTTCCATTTAGCCCCTATTAGGCACTCAGCCACTATTCTAGAAATATAATCAATGATAACTTTCAGTTGCTTTCCTGATAGACATAATGTCTGGTCCAATTGAGGTGAGCTCTAAGTATTATAGGATATTAGGAAAAAAAATGAGGGTCTGTTCTACCATGGCTAAGATGAAAAAATGGCAGCAAAGTTAGGGCTAAAGTCTAAATCTCAAGGGATTGCATTTCTATGATACCAAGTATCTACTGGGAAGCACATGATACCTTTGACTAGGTGCCTGTTATTTACTAGCCTGACATGCAACAGAGCTAGACTTTTGAATAAAATTATTCAAGTACACTGTGTATCAATGTATGACTCATTCCAAAGTAAGTCAGATAGTAAGTCCCGGCTGAAATGGAGTCAGGGAAAAGTGCTGGGGAGTGAGAGCTTCATATAACTTCTAAACAAAGAGAATGATGATGCAGAGGAAGCCACACAAAAAGTATGACTGAGAGACATGAGTTCCAGTATTGCCTCTGCCTATAATTAGCAAGAAACATTTTTTCTTTAAATTTTGGGTTTTGATACTGTAAAATAAGAGAGTTGGCCTTAATACTATCTAAGATTTCCAATATGTTGCATGGCAATATTTCTCTCTAGCCTGATCTTAAGGCAGAACAAGGGGCTGCCATCACCCCATGGCTGGGATTACCTGTGTGTTATGATCACTCACTAGACTCCAGTTTCTGGATGCTGACACTAAACTATATTATGCTACTTTCCCAAGAACATTGTCTTGTAATTTCTCATAACCATATCGTGGATGGCCACCTGGAGCAAGTATTAGTGTTCTCATGATTTCAGAAGAGAAAACTGAGGCTAGGACACCAATGAATAGCATTTGAAAGGTAATTGTCTTTTCCAGTGCTTCTCTAGGGCCTATGTATAAGCTACTTTTTCTTTCTTGTATTTGTTAGAGCTGATGTTAGAATAGGGTTGGTCAGCAGTATGAATAAGTGTAGATGCACCTCACGCTATAAAAAAAGATGCATGCTTGAATAGTCATGTACAAATAGTTCTTTTATTTCGTATTAAATATGCTGAAGGTCTCTTCAATGACAAAAAAAAATTTCATACAGTAAATAATTACACCTCATGACAGATGCTGCCCCCAATGGTTTGTTCTGGAAACTTAAAATTTCTACTAGAATGTGTGTTGAAGTAGAAGCATGGGTTCATTTTAATGGGGTCCACATAGCTTCTGGGGAGAACATCTCTTTCTCCACGATACCCTGCTGAATTTGGAGTGCAGAACTAGACTTCTTGCTTTGTTTAATGCTTCCTTCCTGCTCTAGTGCCTACTGGCAGGCCCTGTGCTGTTCTTACATCATTTTAAGTAAATTAAAATTATTAGTATAATTTTAATAGCCAGTGATCCCTGAGGCCAAGTAACAAATGGTGCAATTTGAAAAAATTGGATAAATAAAATAAGGAAGAGACAAATGAAACAATATTTCAGAAAAGGAATGAGAAAAAGATTAGCCTATTAGCAAGGTCATCTAAACTAAAAATTATAATAATAATAGTGTATTACTTCAAACAGGAGCCAGCATACAGAACAAAACTGGTTGGTGCCAATAATGCTTTGATTTTAAGAACACCAGGAGGACCTCCAGGCCACCCATCTTTAGCTGGCGTTTGAGAGGGTGTGACTGATTCTTTGGCCTCCACTGACCAGCCCCTTAGGAGGGGCAATCCATTATCCTTTATTTAACTTATACCATTGTGGACAGGAAAGTTTTATTTATGTTTACCACTTCCATTTCACTTGTAAATAGGATAGTTGTGCCAATGTATTTGTTCAATCTTTTAGGTATCCATAACATCATGATCTCTGCTTCCACAAAGGAATTACCAGGGACATAAAAGATACATATTTTTAAGACATGAAAAAAGAGAAGAGAAAAAGATTAGGCAATGACCATCTGCAGATATAAGCAGATTTTAGTAGTGGGGAGAAGTGTGGGGTTCTGGGATAAGGGGTTTTCCCAAATGCCACCTGAATGCTTTGCTGGGTTTTAGACCTTGGACATGTTGTTTAGCTTCTGTGAACATCAGGCTCTGTATCTAAAAACAGGACTAAAAGAAGGATCTCTTTTAGAAAGATCTTGGGATGATTTAGACATCACATACACAAAGTACTTAACACAGGGCCTGAAGTACAATAAATGCACAATAAAGGTCAGCTATTATTATCATATCTTTTTTACACAGAAATGGTGAGAATCTTTGAGATTAAAGAAAAATGTACAGAAGTTTGAGTCTAGCAATCCTAGAGGCCATGCTAGCTACTTCTTGTGTTTGTGAAGGTCTAGGTTAAATTAGCCTTCTGCGATACAGAAATAGCAATAGCCAACATTTAGTGAGAGCTTTCTTTGCCCTGGGCACTGTTTACATGCTTCTGTGAATTTTCTCAAAATGACTCTGATTAGATGCTATTATTGCATAACCATTTCACAGATAAGAAAACTAAGACATGGAACATTTAAGTACCATGCCCAAGATAACAGATTTGCACAGCTAACACAGGGTAAACCCAAGGCATGAATTCCCAATGCAGTCTTGCAGTGGATGCCTTGCCTGCTGCCAGCATGCCACCCCATGACTATCAGCAGCTGAAGTTCAATGCCATGGCCTACCTAAGCTGCCCCTTATAGTCCTACTTTTGTGCAGAGTGTAGAGCTGGAGGGCTAGAGAAGAGGCACATTTCCCTAATCCATTGGCCTAAGGTTTTCACATTATCACCAGAGCCCTGCCTGAGCTAGGGCAGGCTCGGGACCTAAGCTAGCCCTTCCTCCTGACTTGTACACACTCCACCTCTGGAACCAAGCTCAGCTCCTCCTCTACAGCCAGTGTTCTGTTCTCCAGGCGGGTGTGCCCAGGAAAAGACTAATCATCTGAAAGTGTTGGCCATGGGAACGGATGCCCTGGTGTCACTTGATCAAAGAAGACAGAGCTGTTAATGTACCAGAGCATTCTCACTGCGGAAATGAGTCACACTACAGAGCCTGGATGCTGCAGCATCATTCAGAAACTGTAAAAGAACTCAAGGGCCACTCTCGAGTGGCGGAGAGCTTGGCAGATGACCAGGAAAAGGTGGGAGTGTGCCAGACTCCTAATGAAAGGATGGCTTCACAGTCTGGCCTCTTGCTATAACTGTCTCTCCTGCTTTCTCTTTTTAAAGCTATTTTTCCTATTGTAAATAATCCCATCCAATGAAGACCATTGTCTCCACTTCCACACAAGAGGCCCATTCAGAATCTTTAGCAATCATGAAAGGGACAAGCACACACAATCAAAAAGATATGGGGTGTGGAGTGTTCCATCAGGAGGAAAGTGGGAGGTGAAAGAGGGAGGGGAGGAGCTGAGCTGAGTGAGGAAAAGCCCAGTGTGTCCAACTTGCCCAGCCAGTTGGAAAATCTCTTGTGAAATCTCCTTGCAGTTAATGCTGGTTCACAGGGAACAGCAGGAGGCACAGAAAGGTGAGATAGATGCAGGGAATTGTGCTCATGGTTTCTAATACCTTTGGGAGACAAAAAATAATAATAATAAGTAGTATGATGTTCGATGCAAACAGGAGAGCAGATCTGGTGACCAAAAGGACATATTTTCTGTTGCCTTTGGCACAAAGATATCACTCCAATAAGCCTTCATTTTCCTGGGCAGCATTTAAATAGTTTCTTTGCCATTTTGCAAGGTAGACGAGCAATCAGCTGGTGTATTGTTATTATTTTAAATAAGACTATTGAAAAAGTTTAAAATCCTTTCAAGGATAGATTTTTTACAATTATTAGTTATATATTTACATTTAGGTATCAGCACCAGATTGGCCAATACCAAACTTTTCTCTTTAATTCTTAAAACACAGCTGTTACATTTCAAGGAGAGGAAAGAATGAGGGAAGGAAATAGCAGGGCATATTGATTAAAAGAGAAGAATCTGGAACAAGACTACTTGGATTCAAATGAATCTCATTGCTCATTAATGTGAAACATTGGGCAAGTTACTCAATCTCTCTGTGCCTCTGTTTATCATTTATAATTTAGAAATAATAATAGAAAGTACCACAGAAGATTATTGTGAAGATTATATGAGTTATAATAAGTAACATATTTATAAGAGAACCAGTACCTGGCACATCTTACGTGTTAAAGAATCATTGTCAAATAGAGAACCAACATCTTCCCTTATATTGTCACATAAGATAATCCGGGAGCAGATATGACATGCAATGGTTCTGACCTGAGTTTTCTCCTGTCGATGTACTACTCTGTGAATGCTTAAGATTTTATTCAGAAAAAAATGCAAATCATATCTCTTTCTTCTCTATGCCTGTGAAGCAGTTGAATGTAACTTGTCACCCAGGTTGGACACAGAAGTGCCAACCACAAAATCTTTATTCGTTCTTTTTTCACTTTTCCTGTCATTTAGCCAGATTTACCATAAGGATACACTAAGTCAGGATGGTCACCACAAGCCCCATTATTAGAGGCTTTGGTAACATCTGATCAATAACCTCAGAAGAAAGTAAATGAGTTCTAAGAAAAGGTCCTTGAATCATATACCATATTCTATGACTTTTACCCTAAATCACCAAGTAAAATGAAAAGATTGCTTCTTCCTTGAGATTATGGATTATGCTCTGATGAAATTTTCCCCTTGAAAGTTATCTCTTCCTATATTTTAAATATCATCCCCTAAGTACAAATGTTCACCATGCCATAGTAAATCTCATTAGCAATGAGACTGAGCACTGCAAGTACATTAATTATTGAGGCTGCTTTCTCTGAAAGACAGCCTCTATCCACCACTGTGGCCATGTCCTCATTCTTCAAGCTGTTTTTCTATGGTAAAGCTAACATGTTACACTGCCCATAGAGTTTTAGACTGCCCTGAGTGCACCAAATGTACCAAATATTTAGACCCATCCACAAAAGCTAAAGAAACATGGACATATGGAAACCTATAAAACTGCTTTAAATGTAGAGAGAAAAAAAATCTGAATATCAAAGGAAAAAGCTTTACATAGTGCAATATTGCTAATTCAGGTTAATACTGGAGAGTGAAGATCTGCATAAAAGCACCATTGAGTCCATGCCTTGTATTATGGCTCTCCATAAGAGAACTCTAGCCCCTGAGTGTGCTTTGAAAATTTTCAGGGGTAATTTTAGTTGCCCCAGTAATTGGATGTGTTATTGGAATATATTGGATGAGGTCCAGGCATGCCAATGTCCTGCAATGTGTGGAGAGCCAGACCCAATGAAAAATCCTACCTCCCTCAGAACTTTGTGTCTTGTACTGGATGTTCGCATAGACAAATATCTGAACATGTGCTAGGCATGTTATTCCTACGTAAGTTAGGGTTATTTTCCTCTTCCTCTCATAATATGCTAATAAATCTAGTCTGTTATTATGTAGCTTGGTGCTAGTTTTTAGTTTAGTTTGCTTCCACCACTGTTCTTTCATTTTCCTGTAGAGTTTGACTGAAATGGCCTCTGATCTTTTTATAGCTCTTAATCCAGGGGTAGTCATTTTAAGCATGCAAAAAAATCTAATTCATCATTATGACTTCCAGTATAGTCATGCCTAAGATTTTCCAAATTCAAATATGCATTACTTTATTATTAAATGTTTTCTTGCTATTTCTCCTTTATAAAAGAACATATTATTAATATTTAAATTATAATTAATCATTTTTATATTTATGAATTTTTAATTTAGAATAGAGGGGTATATTTATAGCATGTTATGCATATATTACATAAATATATTATAAATTGTTATGATGTGTGTTGCATATATATGTTTTATGTTTTATGGATTATATATTTATATATATGAATGTCATGTATAAAACATTTAGAATAGATACATATGTCACATGTAATAGATATGTGCTATATAGGTATATATATTATATAGGTGGTATAATATTATTTATATTATGTGCTTATCTATTCACATCAATGTGCTCCATATATGGATATATGTGCATTCCATTAACATAATGCATGCATATATATGTTACATATTACATGTAATATCCATTATACACATATTATGTGTTTGCATAACAAATGATGTGTGCACATGCACATATGCGCTATATGGGTTTGTGATAGATTTCAAATACACATACATCTGTGCCTATCACATATACATGTTCATTGCTTTGTACATTCATGTTATATATGTTTTATATATTATATGACAGAAAGGGAAGCTTACCTATAACACTTTTTAGGATGAGATCCTCCATGAGAGTAAAATAGTTGAAGGGGCCTTGCTGTAATATTTATTTATTGTAATCTCTTTCCTCAAATGGGTAGTGATGGGATTGTAACTTTTAGCATTTGAGTCATATCTTCATGGTATATTTCAAGTGAGATTCAACAAGTCTAGAAGATTGAAAAGATGGGAGTTATAACAATGAGATGATTCATCAGGTACTAACTTGACTGAAGCCATGTTGGAAACAAGAGGATTCTAGCCAGTTTGCTTACATTCCCATCTTTTCCCATTTGAGCCTCAAGCAGCCTAGTGTGGCTGGGCAACTGCCATCCAAGGCTTGCCTGTGCCTTGGGCTGGCCCTGAGCAGCTAGGGGATTGAATGGAACAATGAATGAGCATTAATATTTATTGAGTATCTTCTGTGAGTTTGGTACATTGTAGCTAAGACTACCATTAGAAGTTACCAAAGAGACAGAGAAAGCAAAAGAGTTAGAGATATTAGAGATATAAATTCATCCTTAATTCTGAAATACACTATAGGTAGACAGGCCCATGAGCCTCTTGGGACTGTCAGCTCATGCTGAGTCTGTCCTCAGTCTCCTCAGAAATTCTGCCAGTTGACTGACACCATGTGAATCTTCCATCTCTTTACCTTGATATATCAGTTACGGCATTATTACAGACACAAACCTAACTCCTGTTTATAGGACTTGATTCTAAGTACGACTCATATTAGAACTTCCAGTGGGCCAATAATTCCCTGCCATATGGTTAACCCTAAGATCAATAATAAATTGTCCCTTATAGGGACTTATTCTGACATCAATGACCATATTCAATTAAAGTCAATATGTCCCAGGTTCAGAGGAGAGGGACAGGTCTTTACAAACATAAAGTCATAAAAGACAGTAGTGGAGGCTGATAAATACTAATATTGTACTAAAATCTGCATAAGCCTAATGATCTCAATAGATGGTAATCACTCTGCCTGAATCCTTCATGCACACCATGTCTCTGGTCCAGTGCAACACTTTCCCTAGTTCCAACCAGGTGAGGTGTTGAATGGAACAATGGATGAGCATTAATATTTATAGAGTATCTTCTGTGAGTTTGGTACATTGTGTATATTATCTTACAAAGTGCTCATAGAAACCCAAAGAAAGTAATTTTTATCCTCTTTTTCTACTGAGAAAGGGATGGAAGCTCAGTGACCTTCAATCATCTATTTACAAGTTCATTCAGTCAAAGACAATTTTCTGAGTGTCTACTCAGTACATGGTATTACATGAAGTACTCAGACATAAAGTTAAATAAGGCACAGTCTGTGTTTCTGTCCTCTCTTAAGCAGAAACACTGTAACAGGCCATTCCTATAAAACATAAACATTAGGAGACATTGAAAGCCTTCTTCCTTTCATCTGAGCTCATGCTATCAACATATGGAGCATCAGCTCCCTGCTCCTGTGTAAGGGTAAGGCTCTCCAACACTGGCAGCAGAAGGGTTTTCCATGCATTTCTTTTTTAACCAGGAGAGCTCTACATAGCTGAGTAAGAATGCAACATGACAGTAACACATTTGACAGAGGATGAATTGTGCTTCTTTTTGTTTATTTACTTCCTCTCTCTAGTGAAAGGAAAGGAAAGGAAGGTACAATGATATTCCATGAATTATTTCACTAGAGTCTAATCTTAAGGAACGCTTTGAATAAAGAGAAACAGACATTATGATTCAGACCTTTTCCATTCCATAGATGTGAATATTTCTAATGATCATACACTATGCACCCTCTCAACACACACACACACACACACTCTCTCTCTCTCTCTCTCTCTCTCTCTCTCTCTCTCTCTCTCTCTCTCT
>JAAGEH010000018.1:72788934-72865687 GCA_011751065.1 Lasiurus cinereus
AGGGTCCCAGCCTCAGCCCCAGCCTCAGCACAAGGGTCTCAGCCTCAGCCCCAGCCTCAGCACGAGGGTCTCAGCGCCTCAGCCTCAGCCTCAGCACGAGGGTCTCAGCCTCAGCCCCAGCCTCAGCACGTGGGTCCCAGCCTCAGCCTCAGCACGAGGGTCTCAGCGCCTCAGCCTCAGCCTCAGCCTCAGCACGAGGGTCTCAGCGCCTCAGCCTCAGCACGAGGGTCTCAGCTCCTCAGCCTCAGCACGAGCAGAACCCATTTCTTAATGCCTGTGGGATACATGGCAATTTACTTCTTCAAAGTCAGCAATGAGGAGAGAGCGACTCTCCAGCAAGTGTGTTAGCAAGACAGAGTCCATATAGCATAATAATTAAGGGGGTGGGGTTTGGGGGGTGAAGGGCATCCCATCACTGTTTTCCATTCTGTTGGTTAGAAGTCACAAGTTCTGCCCACACTCAAGGAGAGGAGTTTATACAAGAGTGTGAACCCCAAGAATTAGGGGTAATGGAGGATACCTTCAAGTCTGTCCTCACAACTGTGTCACATAGACGCTTTGAAAATGAAGCCTTGGATCTATTGGATTTGTGACCCTAGAAAAGTTTTATTACCTCTCTGGTACTCATTTTTTCTCTTATGAAAATTATAGACAAAACACTGAGGTAATAAAGTTGTTGCATCTAATATATAATAAATGTGCATGTGCTTTGTGAACACTAATTCCAGTCAACATTGATTGTCCCACCAGGCCTCCTCTCTGCTTTGCATTTTCTTCTGCCCTAAATGATTATACCTATGTGGACTTACATTGAATCTAAATCTCTATAATAAGTAGCCTCTGAATCTGATATATAAGAACTTAAAACCCACAGGAGGGTGTCTACAATCCATACCAAAGTCCAGTAATTACGAAGAATAGGGCTTTGCTTGCCAGAGTGACTCTGGATAAGTAGTATCAGCCCCACCTCTCTCTCTCTTTATGTGGTCAGATGAGGAACCCACATGTGGCAAGGCTTGATAAGTACTTGCTAAAGATTCATGTTGCCTTCATGTGCGGTTGAGTTGTTGCTGAGTAGCAGCTGCCCAGGCTGGGATTCTGTTTCTCAGCCTTCCCTTGATTCTAGACAGAACTGTGTGGCTGAGTTTTGACCAATGGAATGTGGGAGTAAATAATATACATGACTTCCAGACCAGGACTAAGGAAACTTCCCAGGGGATCCTCCACTCTCTCTCCCCACTTTTCTCCCAGATGCTGATGTAGCCTCTCATCTCCAGGCCCTGACTGTGGAGAACACAGCTCCCTGCTGCCACTGATTAGATTTCAAGTTAAACAAGAAGTCAGTTGGCATTTGATTAATTCACAGGTTTCTGAATTTATCTGTCACAACAGCCAGGGATGCCCTCATAAATATACATATCTTAAAAAGGGACCAATGGAATTTTTTTTGGGGGGGACCAGTGGAATATTAAAAAACATACAAACTTCTCTATCTAACACAGTGCTTCTTAAACTTTAATGTGCATGATATTAACAAGGGTCTTTTTAAAATGTTTTATTTTTGTTAAGTCTTAAGTATGGCCTGATTCTGCATTTCTAATTGGCTCAGACATGATGTCAAGATTGGAGCATCCTTTGAGTAATAAGACTCCAACAAAATGGTTCTCAAACTTCAGTTGGTATCAGAATCCTCTGGAGGGTTTGTTAATATATGGATTGCCGGGCCTCAGCCCCAGAGTTCTGGGGTCAGGCCCAAGAATTTATATTTTTAACAAGTTCCCAGACAGTGATGATACTGTTGATCCAGGGATCACACTTTGAGAAACATTAGTCTGAACAATTCTGATTCAGACCCTTTCCTAGTTTCTCTAGAAACTCATTGGTCCTCAGATCAGTGTATCATTTATTACAATGTGTTGGAGAAGAAAAACACACACTCATGAAGCAATACCTTAAAGCAGTTGTTATCACCTGCAATACTTTTTGAATTATTGTATTTGTTTGGTCTGTTTTGATTTGTTTGTTAAAATACTAATTCCAAATCCAGACTAATTAAATATGAATCTTAGGGTGATGTGTTTGGGGGGGAGGCATTAGGCATTAATATTTTTAAGTGCCTCATGTGAATCTGTTAAGCAACTAGATTTTAGGACTACTGCCTTTAAAAAAAAAAAAAGGCAAGTGTCAGTAACCTGAGAGGGAAGACTCTTATTGATCATAAATTGTTTTAACTATTAATATGAAGACCAGACTTATCTTATTCTCTTTCTATTAGTGAGAAAGAACCTTCTCTTACACATGGTTCTTATCAATGCTATTCAATTAGGTAACTCTCCTCCAGCCTTTGACAGGAGGTTAAGTAAGGCTAAATGAATGCAAAAGAAACTCAAGAGGCCCTCCATTGGGGAAAAAAATGCAGGTGAATGCTAATAGCAACAGGAAAGAAAGAAAGGAAAGGGAGAAAAGGGAAGAGGGGAAGGAGGGAGGGAGGAAGGGATTGGAAGAGAGAGGGAGAGAGAGGGAAAGAGAGGGAGAGAGAGAGAGAGAGAGAGAGAGAGAGAGAGAGAGAGAGAGAGAGAGAGAATGCGCAGGGGAAGAGGAAGGAAGGGAAAACTAAAAGGAAAGAACAAAAAGCCAAAACTGTTTCCCTGGGGAAATGGAAGTTATTTTGTTCCAAATCAAAAATAATTTCCTGGTTTCATTAGAAATCATCTAGAATTGTGCTCAGTGTTGACTACAGTCAGCCCTTATAGTGCTTTACTCTTAACAATGAAACCAAGTCACCAGAGATGCCACAGAGATTCCTTGGGAACTGAAACTAAGGGAGGTGTTTTCACCAGAGAAAACTACTCAAGTGATTAAAGTGTTTTAACACTTTCTCTTCTTTATCAATTGCAGAAGCCATAATTTCCTGGCACAGACTACCTATCAACTATGCAGTTTTATAGAGAAACATCATCTTCAGAGAAGTCCATAATTTTTTCCTCACTGAGAGATTAAAGAATACAGCATGTGATTTCTGCAATCATATCCCTGGAGTCACTAGCTAGGCACCCTTCTGAATAAAGCAGATGTAGTTATCTAATCTCAACCCCTCACCCCTGAACCCTAACACTAATAAGACTTCATCTCCCTAGGAATGTCTCATGTAGCTAGGACATGTAGCCAATAACAAGTATCTGGTGGCCCTTCCCAATATAGTTTTATGAAATAGAAAGGAGGTAAGACAGGACAAAAGTATGGGCAATGAGTGCATCCTTGCCATGTTTTCAGTTCCAATTAAGTGACTTTTCATCTGTGAGAGCTTTAGGCAGGTTCCTTACCAAACAAACATTCACCTTTTCCCATGCCCATGTTCCTAATGGCTAGATATTCAGTTATAAATTAATTTGAATGAAAATTAAGAGACTATTTATACTCTTACTATGATCTGATATGATATATAATATGATAATATACTATAATAATGGCGTGAAAATTTTTGAGGGAGCATAAACAAAAGGCTCTAGAAAGACCACAGTGAAAAGTTTGGTTTCTTCATAGGTTAAAGACTCATTTCAGTGGTTGCCAAATTGTGATCCTCAGCCTGGCCAGTGTGGCTCAGTGGTTGAATATCAACCTATGAACCAGGAAGTCACAGTTCAATTCCCAGTCAGAGCACATGCCTGGATTCCTGAGTTGTGGCCTCAGTCCTTAGTAGGGATTGTGCAGGAGGCAGCTGATCAATGATTCTCTCTCATCATTGATGTTTCTACCTCTCCCTTCCTTTCTGATATCAATAAAAATATATTTAAAGTGGCTTTGTTTAATTAAAAAAAATTGTGATTCTTAGACCAGCAACATCAACATTACCAGGAAATTTGTTAAAATGAAAATTCTCAGGCCTCACCCAGGTTACTGAATCTGCAACTCAGGGATGTGGCCTAGCCATCTATTTTAACAATCTGTCTATGGGATTCTGATGCACCTTAAATATGAGAATGCCTTGGATCTGTCAGATAGGCTCAGTACCACTGTCATAACAAACACCTAGAAGTAATTGGTCTAGAACAGCAATATTAACTTCTTGCTCATCTACAGAGCATCATGAGCTGCGACCTATATCACTTCTCACAACCCAAAGCAAGTCACATGGCCACACCTACCCTCAGGGGTATAGCTACTAACCCACTACATTCTGGAGAGGAAGATTGGAAATATTTGGTGGACAGAACTCATGATTACCACACCACTTCACCCCATAACAACTTTTTCGCCCAAAGTCCTTTGGCAGCTATTTTTATGATTATTTCGAAGAAGCCACTTGGGCAGTGCTGCCTCTGCGGAGGAGGAAGCTGCAAAGAGGAACACCATGCAGCCCTTGGCAATTAATGGCATTCTGACCTGCTCTGACCAACAGGGGCTGGAAAGGCCATATTCCAGAAATGTCTGTTTGGGCTGATTTGAGTAGGAGACATGCCAGCAAGATAACCCAACTTGTCATTTATAACAGTGATATTTCCTTTTCAGGACAATAAAGTCATACGAATTCATAGTTTCTCAGTCACTTTGGTTGGATGTTCTGAGAAGGAAGTATCACTGTCTTCATATAACATAAGTTCCAACTAAGACTAAGAGAAGAAGTATTAGCTAGGTTTTCTTAGGTTGGCTCACCTGTCAAATAAAACTAATCATAGCCATAACGTTCATTGTGAAAACAATAGATAATAGCATATGTAAAATCACAAGCCTGCTGTGAGTGCTCAGCAAATATTTGTCCCCTTTCCAGTTCAGAGGTGCAGATTAGTGATGGTTTTGGACTCCTTTATAAAATCGAAGTGGGACATAAACTAATGACACTGCACTTTGTACAAAACACTGATTTAAAATCAGCAATAGCAACAACAAAATTAACATATCTCAGCTATTCAAAGGGCATTACTCATTTCAAAATAAAAAGCTTAAAAACTGGCATTACTATATGTGAGGTGAGGTTCTAAGCCCCTTGTAAATATTAACTCATTTAATCCACATGATGAGTGTATGAGATAAATGCCATGATTTGTAGACAACAAAACTGGAGCACAGTTCTGACTAGTGTAGTGGTCAGCAAACCATGGCTTATGAGCCACATGAGGCTCTTTGGCCCCTAGATTATGGCTCTTCCACAAAATACCACGTGTGGGTGCACACATACAGTGTGATTGAAACTTAGTGGCCTATGTGCAGATATCAGTATTTTGAAGAAGTGGCGTAAGAAGAAGTGGGGTGTTAGTTGGTCGGGCAGTAGGAGACACTGCGCAGGCAGGCCGTGGGATACACAGTGCAGGGGAGATGTGCGATTCATGCACAAGTTGAGTGAGCCAATCAGCCAGCAGTCTCACTGTGCAGTGGTTAGTGCCAGTCAGCAGTCTCACTGCGCAGTGGTTAATGCTAGTTAGTCCGCAAATTGTGCGGGGGACAAAAGTACCTACTTGAAGCATAAAGTTACCTGTATTTTTCCAACCAGCAGCAAATCCTATGAGTATTTTTGTCATCAATTTAAGAATTGTAATTATTTTGTGTTGGTGGCTTTATTATTATAAAATGAAACTTTTTTTTAGGTGCCCTGTTTAACATGGCTACAAAGAAGAAGCAAGAAAAATGGAAGGCGAAAACCATGAATTTAAAGTTGAATGGACCAAGACTTTTACGTTGATTCAAAACTTAAATGGCCTTCCGATCTGTCTTATTTATCAGGAAAAATTGGTGCATAACAAGAAATCAAATTTGGAGAGACACTTTAAAACTAAAGACGTGTCATTTAGTACTAAGTATCCTGTCGGTGATGCAAGGAAGAAAGCAGACGAGGAACTTCAGAAAAGTCAAGAAAAATCAAGTTCTGTATTTAATTACTGGATGCAATCTTCCAACAATGTTAATATTGCAAGTTTTGTGATTAGTCAAGAGATTGCTAAAAGAGGAAAACCATATACAGACGGTAAATACATAAAAAGTTGTTTTATAAATGCATCCAAAGAGCTATTTCAGGATTTTAAGAACAAAGCAGATATTCTTAAAAAAAAAATTAAAGAGTTACCATTGTCTGCTAAAACAGTGAAAGATAGAACAGTAAAAATGTCTTCGACTATACCCGACCAGCAAGTCGAAGATCTTAAATTGATTTCAGCTTTATCAATAGCAGTTGACGAGTCTTGTGACATAAATGATACAGCGCAAGTTTCACTTTTTGTACGATTTATTTCATCTATAGGTCCCAAAGAAGAACTTTTAGGATTATTGTCACTCAAAGGTCAAACACATGGAGAGGATATAGCAAATGCTGTAATTGAGTGCTTTGAAAAACATCATATTCCACTCGATAAAATTGTCTCAATTTCAACAAACGGAGCGAAAAATATGAGTGGCGTAAGAAACGGACTTGTTGCTATTTTGAAAGAAAAGATTAATCACGAGATACTTACTTACCATTGCATCATTCATCAAGAAGCTCTTTGTGAGCAGACATTTTCAGAAGAAATCTGCAAAGTTATGGAATTGGTGATTAACATTATCAACTCCATTATGGCCAAAGCTCTTAATCATTGCCAATTTAAAGAATTTTTAGTTGAAATGGAGAGTGAGTATGCAGATCTTCTGCTGCATAACAAGGTACGTTGGTTATCAAGAGGAAACATTTTGAAATGTTTTGCTTTCTTATTAACAGAAATTAAAGCATTTCTCCTTAAGAAGGGTATTCGCTATCTAGAACTAATGAACAATCAGTGGATCCAAAATTTTTATTACATGGTAGACACTACATCTCATCTAAATCAAGGTACATTAATTGTAAACTACAGAGGAAAGGAAACACAGTGTTTTCGATGTTAGAAGTTATTTCATTTGAAAACAAATTATCTCTTTTTGCTCAAGATTTTGAAAGAGAAACTTTGATTCACTTTCCAAGCCTGTTGAAACATTGCCAAGAAAATAATTCTGATACTGACATTTGCTATTTCAAAACAACACTTTTAAATATGAGGGAAGCTTTTCTCAATAGGTTTCAGGAATTCAGAAACAGCAAAGCGACATTAGCCTTTGTTAAAAAACCTCTTAATGCTACTGTAACAGAATTAAATTTTTCTCCCTTTAATATTGACATTGGCAACTTTGAAATACAATTGCTGGATTAAAAAAAAAAGAATTGTAGAGCTTGAAATTTGAAGTCTTCGTGATGATATAGAAAATTTGGAGAAAAACAAATGTGAACTTAGTTCATAGCCCAAGTCGTCTGCTTTGAAAGACCTGGAGAAGGAAGATATGTTGATTTTTAACACCTGGAATATAATCAACTGAAAAAACTAGCATTTGCTGTTCTTTCCTTATTCAGGTCTACATATTTATGTGAACAATCATTTTCAAGCATGAACCTTATCAAGAGTAAATTGAGAAGTCATCTTATTGATGAGAACCTGGAATCATGCCTAAAATTAAAAACCACATACAAACCTGACTTATCCAACTTTCCAAGGAGATGCAAGGCCATTGTTCACATTAGTGTTTGTCAGTCATTGTCATGATTTAATTTTATGGATATTATAAGGTAAATTGTAAGGAATTTAATTTTATAATTAATAATATCAAGTTTTATTCAACATATCTATAGTTTAACTAAGACTTAAAACTTTAAATAAAGTTTATTATGTTAATTTTAGGGAATATTTTGGAGTGAAAGAAGATGTAGTGTCGAGGATTGAGAAAGGTATGTTGAGATGGTTTGGACATATAGAAAGGATGAAGGAAAGGATATAGACAAAACAAGTATACAAAACGAGTGTGGATGGGAGAGTTGGAAGGGGTCGACCTCAGCGAATGTACCTCAGTCAGATTGAGGACGTTTTTAGCAAAGGCTAGTTTAAAAGTACCCTAATTAAGTTAATAACAATGTACCTATCTATAAAATTTAAGTTTTAAAAAATTTGGCTCTCAAGAGAAATTTTAATCATTGTACTATTGATATTTGGCTCTGTTGACTAATGAGTTTGCAGACCACTGGACTAGTGTGACTCCGTGAGTAGAGCACGGCTCACAGACTGAAGGGTCACAGTTTCGATTCCTGGTCAAGGGCATGTATCTGGATTGCAGGTTCGATCCCTGACCCCAATCATGTGGGGAGGGGGGGCAACCAATTGATCTGTCTCTCACATCCACATATATGTTTCTCTCTCTTTTTCTCTCTCCCTCTATTCCTCCCTTCCAATCTCTCTAAAAATCAATGCGAAAAATATCCTCAGGTGAGGATTAACAAAACACCAACAAATAAAAACTGGAGCTCAGAAAGGTTAAGCTATTGGCCTAAGGTTACACAAGGATGGAACTGGTTTTTGAACCAGGCCACCTGGATTCAGAATTTATGCTCTTAGCCAACAGAGTGCCATTCTGCTTCCCACTGCAGCAAACATTCTATTTGGAATGTGACTCCACTGGAAGAATCTGTCATTTCTATTCCCCAGAATTGAAGGACATGGCATCCCTAACAAAGCTGGGATGCTGCTCCCTCTTCCTTCTTGCCATTCACTCCTGACAAGGCATGGCTTGAGCACATTGTGTTCCTGGTGGCTGGTGAACTGGAAAGCAGCAGTATTGTTTTAAAACCCATATGTCACTCTTCTTTTAACATCTGAGTTTCCATAAGTTTTTATCTACAGATGGCTATAAAATTCACAGAGATTTTAGCATCTATTAAGTATTTTATGCAAATCTTGAATACCTTGCATCACAATTAGATCAAACATACTGCAATCCAATTTCCTGGTTTAACAGACTAAGTGCCCTGCAAGGACTATTCTAGAATTTTAATTAATTTCGCTGTGCAGATATGGCCTCAGTCTCCTTGTTTACATAGAGAGTTAACTCCTCGACATTATTTCAGTGGTCTCTATAGACAAGTAAATGTACTGTTAAAATAAGTAATACTTATCTAGTCTTGGGCCAGATAATTCAGTGCCACACTCTCTGTTTGGTCTTTGTTAAAGGCAAGGAGCTTTTTGTTCAATTCCTGTGCACTTGATTTCACTTCTGAGATCATTTCTAACTGGTTCTCTACAGATATTTTGTGGAGCGATTTAGGGAAGGAAAACATCTAAACAACTTCTCAGGATCCCATAAAAACCAAAGATGTTGACTGAGCTAAATTGCCCAGTTAGAGAAGCCTTCCAATCAGAATCTCCAGCTAAGGAGCTCACTAAATAAGTAGTCTGTGACATACCTTATTTGCATAAGCACTTAACCCCAATACAGGTGGACTATTCCAAAAAGAAAATTTAACATGTAAGAAATGTATGGGAAGAGAGCTAGAGGATATTCACCACTGCATAAAAAGGAAATAAAAAATAAATAAATAAACCAACACAGCCATTCCCTTCAAATGAAACAAAACTCAAAAGTTCCTCCTTAAATGGCATGCAACCAACCAATTAATTTAAATTAGATCATAAGCCCCTCCTGTTTACCACCCAGTGGTTGAGGGGTTAATGGAATGAGGGAGGGCTAAGGGATAGCTGATGAGTGATTCTTGCATGAATAATAATTCCTAAGTGGGAGTGAGATCTGCCATCTCCCTCCCCATCTCAAGGTACTTCAGGCTCAACTGGATATAAAAATTAGACAGTGTTCTTTCTGCTTCATACATCACCCAGCTGAACACAGCTGGCTGTTTGGCTCGAGGGCAAACACATTTGAATAGACAAAAGTACAGGCTATGTTAGGGTAGCTTGACTGAATTGCCCTTCAACCTGGATTTTGTCTTATTCATTTATTTATTTATTCACTCATTCATTTATTTGACAAGCCAGGAGACCTTTGAAAATGTCCTCAAATCCCAGCTCACCCCTTTAAGAAGGATAATTTCTTCCCTAAATATTTTTTAAAATATATTTTTATTGATTTCAGAGAGGAATGGAAGAGAGAGAGATAGAAACATCAATGATGAGGGAGAGTCATTAATCATTTGCCTCCTGCACTCCCCACACCAGGGATCCAGTCCACAACCCTGGAGCCATGACCTCCTGGTTCATAGGTCAACACTCAACCACTGAGCCATTCCAGCTGGGCTTCCCTAAAATCTTGTTTTATCATTGACCAGCATCATTTCTACTGCTATGAACCCCAAAGTGATAAGGAAGCTGCTAAGACTCTGAATGTAAGACCTGAAATCATAGCGGTAACAATGTTGGCATATTCAATGTACTTCTTCATCCTTCTCTTCCAATATTTGGAAAGCAACATTGCTCTACAGGTTTATGCAAATCAAGAAGGTTATAACCCCTATAAGTTCTATGAAATGTGTCCCTGTAATAGCCTCCTGCAGCTCTTGGGAGTGTGGTGAGTTGCTTAAACATTCAGGGGCAGCTTGGTCTGCCACCAAGATGAAGATTTTGGTGACTGATCATTGTTCATAAGTAAACCATGGGCTTTTCGGAGGGAAACAACCGTGAATACTGGAAGATAAAAAATCAGGAGAATGGAGGAACAGAAAAGAAGAAAGGTGGGCCCTTAGAATTCGACTATCAATCTCCTTACCTTTTCTTTTCTTTTTAGTATCCAGGATTGGCTTGCAGATTTAGCTAATCATAGTAAAGAGATGAAATAAATAGCAGGGAGATAGACTCCACCAAAACAACAAAATTATCTTCCCTGACTGTGATCAAATTGCTCCAATCTTATGAAAATATGTATTTGATAACAACCTTCAGAGAATGTGAGAAATTGCTGAAATAAATAAGTGAAAGAGTAATTGTGGTTTCCTCACACAAAACAATGCTATCGGAGCTACATAATTAGACTTAGATATATATTAACATTATAATTTTTAACTTTAAAAAGGCCTGAAGTTTTCTTTTTCAAAAAAAAATTTATACATGGTTTGCACACTCCACTTGGTGCTTCTGTATTTTGAATGTTGCTTTATATTAGGAGAGTTTGTGTGTGTTTTTTTTTTGTTTATTTGTTTGTTTGTTTTTGCTTTAGGGCATGTCTGTGTTCATGAACACATACACACTCTTCAATGAATAGTTTCTGTGCACAAAATGACATTATCATTACATAATAACATAATTTTAATAAAATTACCAGTATAATGAAATCCACTTTTGTTTTCTCCCCTCTCCCCAACTTTGTAGCTTTTACTGTTTTTTTAAATTTATTGATTTTATGAGAGAGAGAGAGAGAGAGAGAGAGAGAGAGAGAGAGAGAGAGAGAAAGAGAGAGAAGGGGAGAGAGAGAGAGATTTGTTATTCCATTTATTTATGAATTCATTGGTTGATTTTTGTATGTGCCCTGACCTAGGATCAAAACAGCAAACTTGGTGTATTGGACAAAGCTTTAACCAACTTAGCTACCTGGTGAGAGCCTGACCTTTACTCCTAAATAAACTAGCTTTGACACCTCAAAAAAAAAAAAGAATACCTTTCATTGGCAACAAGAATTGTGATTGCATAACTGTTTAAGTTTCCTGGTCCTGAAAGTTTATTTGAAAGCCCAAAATCCGTATTTGTGACTATGATTGAGTTTTGTCAAGACACATGAGCATAGGATTTGAGCCGATAATATACAGCAAATAAAAAAAAGATTGTAAATCTACATATGGTCATAAGTAAGCCATGGGCACTAAAGGTTTTAACCAAATGGAAAAAAAGTATGTGCTGCTAACAGAGTGAAGATTATAAGAAATGGAGGTTGGCCAAGAGAATGGATTCAGAAAAATGGATGGGAAGTTCATAGACTCCTCTAAAGGAGATGGCCATTGTATGACTGAAGGACATGGATTTATTCAGTGATTGATATTGAACATGAGTTCTGAGTCCTTGAGAACTCTATTGCAGTGATTCTTAATGAGAGAAAAATAAACACAATACTTTAAAAAATGCACATATTCTGCTCATTCCATTCTAATATCTTGTCCTCAGGAGACATGTCCCCAAACAGTAAAATCCACAGGAACTTTGTCAAATTGAAGAAGCATTGCAGAGTCTTCTGGTTAAGAAGGAGTTAAGGAACTATGGAGCCCAGGCATTTGGGAAAGTCAATGTCATGATGTTCTAGTAAGGATTCTTTCTTATCAATAGCCACAAACACTCTACAAAGCTATCTACAAAACTGGCCTTCTACGTTCACTCTTCCTTTGCTGCAGATGTGGACTCTGCCTTTGCCCTCTTTCTTTGCTTCTCTGATCTCCCCATTCAACTTCACTAACTTCGTCTTCCTAAATCTAACCCTCCTTTAAGATTAGGCTCACAGATCACCCTTATTTTCCAGGTCAAGTTCAAAGCTTCTCATGCATGTTATCCCAGCACCCTGGATTTCTCGCTATACATGTCAGCACTTGATTTATTTATTTACTTGCTTATGTTCTCATTATGCTCTGAGCTTTGTGAGGTCAGAGGGTCTGTTTCATTTGCCTTTGAAACACTCCTCTTAATAGGGTCCAATGCAAAGTAAGTATATTCTTAGTATTTGTTGGAAAAAACTAAACTGAAATTTCTAAACAGGTATTTAAAGACAAAAGGAGAGATGTGAGAGAGATAAATTTTAATTATTCAATGTTTTAATAAAAATAATGGTATATAGGAAATATCATAACTATGAGACATAAATTATCTTTAAAGCCATATGTAAACATGGAATATAGTTGACTACCAAACAAAGAATATTCAGGTGTGCATTAAAGTAAGTTTAGATAGGTACTGCTGAATTAGAAAATTTGCCTTTGGATACATTCAATTGTAATGAAATTCATTGTTTGCACAGGTGCACCTTTTGCTATCCCTTGCATCACAGAAGCCACAGCAACCCAAGGGTGGGAAGATATGTGGATCTCTGTGAACCTCTGTCTTTCCATGCTCTTCCTGGCTATGCTATGTCTGAGTTGCATAGTTTATCCCATCCTGTGAATCTTATTTAGGAAGATAGTTTAAGTGAGTCTGGAAAATGGAAAATGAAGAAAATATAAAATAGCAGATATTCACTGAGTGTCTTCTATGTGCCAGAAATTTCAAAAGAATTCTACTTACATGAACAAATGTAGTTGTTATAACCACCATTCAAGATAAATATTGCGCCATCAGATGCAGAAACTGAATTTCACTGAAGTGAAGTTGCTCTCTTAAAACTGCATAGGAACTGAAGAAAAGAGAAATAATTAGAATTAAGGCTTGTCTGTCCTCACAATCTATGTGTAATCCTCACATCCATACCCCATATTCCCACCTATGGACTGGTTTATGGAGAGCAAGATCCACCACCGAGGGCTGACTCAGGGTTCTCTGCTACTGAGATGACACACAATAAAAATGTTTAGCTACATATGCAATAGGGGTTGTATGGCATAGTGGACATATTCATTAATCTGGGGAGATAAACTTGAGAAACTGCACATAAAAATTCATTCTTACAGGCATAATATTTATGTCCTGGTCCGCATGCTAGGAGATTAAAATCAATATTATCTGACTGCCTTTCTTATATGAGGCCAAGCCAATTTAGTTAATCTGCTAATTCAAGTCCTCCTGAGATGAGGGAAATTTCCTTCTATCCTCTAATTAAGTATCATCCTTCCTCTCTCTGGAACCCCTATTGATTGCATGTTAGTCAGGAACCTGCTCACCCAGCTTCTTTCCTTCCCCTCTTGGTTTCTATATCTTTGCCTGTTTTTGGGTGAGCTCTTTCTTCTGTTGATGTTCTAACCACAACTTCTGTTTTCAACAGGGTCTATATTCTTTTTATTTTACTTTTTTGTTGTTTAAAGTTTTACATATGTCTCCTTTTCCCCCAATTAACTCCGTTTTTCCCCCAGCCATTCCCACCCTAGTCAAGCCACAGTGTCTGCGTCCATTGGTTATGCTAATATGCATGCATACAAGTCCTTTAGCTCCTCTCTAACCTCCGTCCCTACCATTTGTCTCTAGATCAACTTATTCTTGTTCATCAAATTATGTTGAACATTATATCCCACATATGAGTGAGATCACGTAATATTTGTCTTTCTCTAACTGGCTCATTTCATTTAGCATAATGCTCTCCAGTTCCATCCATGTTGTTGCAAATAGTAAAAGTCCCTTCTTTTTATAGCAGCATAGTATTCCATTGTGTAGATGTACCACAGTTTTTTAGGCCACTCATCTGCTAATGGGCACTTAGGCTGTTTCCAAATCTTAGCTGTTGTAAATTGTGCTGCTATGAACATAGGGGTGCATATATCTTTTCTGATTGAAGTTTCTTTTTTGGGGAGATATTGTTCTATGAGTAGGATTACCAGGTCAAATTAGAGTTCCAGGTCTATCTTTTTTTTTTTAAATTATCTATTGGATTTTTATTTTTAGTTACAATTGACATACAGTAGTATATTCAGTTCATGAGTACAGCATAGTGGTTACACATTTATATAACTGATGAAGTAATTCCCTGGTAAGTCTAGTACCCACCTAGCACCATACATAATTATTAAAATACTAGAAGCCTGGTACATTAATTCATGCATAGATGGAGTCTGGCTGGCCCCCTGATGGGGGCCAATCAGCTGGGCTGCAGAGGGAGGGGCCATGGGCAGTTAGCCAGCTGGCCCTGTTCCCAACTGAGGTGGGAGGGGCTGATTGGGGGGTGCGGATAGCCAGGGGGAGGAGTCATGGGTAGTTGGCCAGCCGGCCCTACCCCATATTGGGATGGAGAGTCAATCAGGAGCAGGGCAGGCTGGGGGAGGGGCTAAGAGAGGTTGGCCTGCCACAGTGTACATCATAGCAACTGGTTATTCCAGTCATTTATATCTTATATATATAAGCCAGTGGCTATATTTTCTAAGCTATAATTTACATTAATGTGAAGTTCAAAATACTAGTTCTAAAAGATAAATCTATCCCTATGTTTATTAGCAGTGTTATTTACAATACCAAAATATGGAAAAAATCTAAGTGTCCATCAATAGATAATTAGAAAAAGAAGATGTGGTAAATATATAGAGTGTAATATTACTTGGCATAAAAAAAAAGAATAAAATCTTAACATTTGAAACAACATGGATGGATCTAGAAGATCTTATACCAAGTGAAATAAGTCAGACAGTGGAAGACAAATCATCTATTGGATTTTAAAAATCATGGACTATGGTTCCTAAATTCAAAACAGATGTTATTTTTTGTGTTCTAATTTTACTTGAGAGCTCTAGTGTTTGCTTGTTTGTTTTTAAAGACATATTTTTATTAATTGCAGAGAGGAAAGAAGAGGGAGAGAGAGATAGAAACATCAATGATGAGAAAGAATCTTTGATCAGCTGCCCCAAACTGGGGGTTGAGCCTGCAACCCAGAGACTTGTCCTGACTAGAAATCAGACAGTGTCCTCTTGGTTCACAGGTCAACACTCAACCACTGAGCCATGCCAGCCAGACTAGAGCTCTAGTGTTTTTTATAAAATAATCTCAAGTGACATTTCATTGTTTCTACTTCAATGGGGCTTACTATTCCAGTCAGTCAGATAGGTCTTCCTCTCTTAGATTGCTAATGCCCTTGAATTGTAACTTGTATTTGCCTCATTATGTAATATAAGCCTTGAACAGTCCATTTAAGCTATAGATCTTTTGAACAATGGAAAACAGAAAATAAAGAAAAATGCAGTCTCTATCATTATGAACCATCAGAAAACAATTTGGCAAATAGTTTGCCCTCTGCTGAAACTTTCTGCTCCTGGATATCCTAGGAACATAGTGCAGTCATCTCTTAATCTCAAGGATGGGAGCAACTCATAACTGCCCCATCCATGCCCTTCAGGGTCAACTGGGCCAGGCAAGCATTCCCAGTAAAATTGGCTGATGCAACATTTGTTGAAGGGGATCATGTCAACTGACCATTCTGGCAGGTATAGAATTCTGGACTTGTCAGTCCTCAGGGATAAATAAGACCTCATCTCTACAAGGGGTACTGGCATTCCTCCCATGTAGTACCATATCCTGGACCTGCTCTTGAAATAAAATCTTAGACCCCTTCCAGTGTCTACCACCAGCCTGCACCCCTAGTTCATGCTTCATGCAGAGGAATATGAGAGGAAAGGAGAATCAGAGCCACATGTTCTGGTTGCTCTCTTCCCAGAATTTTCTCAAAACATATGTACTGAGCACCCATTATGAGCTGCCAGTGGGACATCCTAACATAGAACTATTAGAAACATGCATAGCTTGATCATGGAACACAATGTTTAGTGTTTGTTTACTTGTTTAAAAGAAGCTGTTAAAACTATGATTAAAAGAATGGATGGTCCTAGGCAATCTCTGAAGATTAATAACATAGGAGGAGCAAAGCTATAAACATTTTTCTTTTGTGATGCATGAAAACTTTAGTAATATGCAAAACTTGGGGTAACTTTTTCTGCTTGGTAGGGTATCAGTGCTAAGAAAGCAAATTCACTAATCTCTCATGAGAGAATTCATGATAGAAGTATTGTTATCATTCCCATAATTCTGATGATTCTATAGTCCAGGATATGTTAAGTGACTTGCCAAGTAAATAAAGAGTAGAATCTAAATCTTATGCAACATACCATGAAACTTACTATCATAGGATTGCCAATAATACTAAATAGCGATAACATTGAGGAATTCTAGCTTTAATCTCCTAAAGCAATGGTTCCATTTCCAATGTAAAAACTTGACAAATATACTTTGGCTGAGTATGAATTAATTTTCTCATTCAGAGATAGGTTTGTAAGCAGATTTGTTTTTCTTTGAATAACTATGACTATACATATAGTTAGAAAAGGTAAGTGCAGAAAACACACAAGCTTTAATGTCATCTTAAAGTTCCCAATATCCAATAGATGAAGAATGGAGCAGAATCACTACCATGGAAGGGAATTGGAAAATGCTGTTACTTGTCTTTCTGAGCAGGAAAGTGTACCTATACCTGGCAGAGAAAGATGCAGAGGTTCTCAAGAATCCTATATGTTATTGGATTGGTGTCAGCCACATAATATTAGCACATGGACTGGGTAATAACAAGGGTCATCGATATTAGGTAGGTCCTTATTAAGTATTGGGTTAGCTGGCAGGAGTGCTGACATCTTTCAATAGGTGCCAAACATTCAAGAGCAGAGCTGCCCATATATAAAAATTTTACTCATTTTTTAAATGTACACTGCTAATCATGTAAGTATGCATAGCTCAGTGGTCGGCAAACTCATTAGTCAACAGAGCCAAATATCAACAGTACAAAGATGGAAATTTATTTTGAGAGCCAAATTTTTTAAAGTTAAACTTCTTCTAACACCACTACTTCAAAATAGACTCACCTAAGCGGTGGTATTTTGTGGAAGAGCCACATTCAAGGGGCCAAAGCTGGATGTGGTTCGCGAGCCACAGTTTGCCAACCACTGACATAGCTAATCAATGCATAGTTATAGCTAACCTACAAGCATACATAGCCAATCAATCTTAAAGATAAAGTCATAATCAAATTCCACCCAATCTGTATTATATTTGTCCAATAAGCTTAACCAATTAAAGAGACAATTCATTACTCAGGTTAAAGTGCTAATTGAGGGTCCCAGTTCCGCAAAGGGTTTGTTTCAAATAGCTCTATCAATGCAAATATATATAAATACTCACATAGTCCTAGTTTCCACATTGCAGGGATGTCTTCTCTATTGCATAGTTACTATTTTTCTTTAACTCTTTCTTACTCAATCAGTCTTCTCATTTCCTAGATACTTGCTTTCTTATTTGAATGCTTCACCTCTAAAAACATATTATTTTTCACAACTCATTACCTAATTTATAATAATTATTTCTAATTTCTATTTTTTTGTTTTATAAAATTATATTCATGTTTTTAATTGTCTTAAATTTGTTAAAGAAAAACTCCTTGCACGTATCACATTTTTCATGAGGCTCTCACTTCTGAGGGAACTTCTCTAAAATGCTCATAACACACAGGTACAGGACCCCTGAGAGCCAGTAGGCTGAGAATAAGATGAGCTAGGTTAAATTGTTGCCCCTCTACTGGTAATTATATCTAAGGGCACCACTGATTCCACATTTGATAATACACTGACCCTGCAATAAGAAACAGATTACAGTGGGAAAAATGGAAGTGGTTACTCATATTTTCTTTGGTGAGGCAATTTTTCTACAGACTTAATAAAAGGGCCTAGAATCTACAGAAAATATATTTAATAGATTGGTAAATTATTTCCCATGTAGACCCACTAATGGAAGTTAAGTGGGAAAAGGAAACTTTCCTGAGTTGACTGCTTTGAAACCCCAAAAGTAAATGCCTAGTACATGCTGTAGGTTTCAGTTCTTTATTAAAAACATCATTTCATTGTCTAGCTAATTTTCACACATTACCTTTAGACTTTTTTACATCCTGTTACCCTCTTAAGAAGTGTTTTTCTATGTTTTTTCCCCATCAGTTGGTAATAGTAATTTCTAAAGAAAGAGAAAACTATGTGCATATGTTATATGTAGATAGTGCACATCTGTATAAGATAGAAATATATGTACAGTGAGCATGTAACCCTAAGTAAATATCAATAGATTTTGAAGAATTTTTTATTCTATTTTTATACTGACCTAAAATTTTATGCTTTTCTCTTTTTTTAGTTCATTTTTTTAAATGTACTGGGGTGACACTAGTTATTGAAATTATGTAGGTTTCAGGTGCACAATTATACAACACATAATCTGTGCACAGTATTGTTTGTTCATCACACCAAGTCAAATCTCTATCCAAGTCACTTTACATTTTTTGACATTTCTATAGTGAAGTAAGGCAGACGTTAACCTTAATTCTAAAAGGCTTGTACAGAGTAATCAAACCCAAAGTCCCAAAGTTAGTGATAGGAACAGAACTTGAGCTCTTGTCTCTTAGCCTGAACTTCCTTGAATAAAGAAACACACATAGCTCTGCCCTTACAGACAGGGGTGGCCCAAAATAAAACTGAGAGAGAAGAAAAGAGGTTCAGTTGTTCTTTGGGGATCTTCCTATTCTAGTCACATTCATGGCTCATTTATTAATCTTTCCCCTTTCTATTCTTTAATCTTTCAATGGCTAGCCTGCACATTTTAACTTTCCTGTTCCTAGGTCTGAAGATTTTTTTCTATCTCAGCTCCCTCCTCAGTTTCTCCTTGCCTCCATCAAGACAGCCTCCAAGTCCTGTCACAGACTCTACCCTGTGCTCAAGCTCTAGGACATGAGGCTCATATTTACTTACACTCCACTGACCCACCTTTCTCTCCCAGGTAACATAATGTGCATTTTAATGAGAGTCTTTCTAGAGACAATTTCTCTGCCTTTGCAAATTCCCAGAAATGAGAATGCAGGTAGTGTGATAAGGTAACACCAAGACAGACCAGTAGGCCCAATGTCAGGGCCGAATGATTACCTCAGATGCCCCAGACAGGCAGTGGATGTACCTAGAAATAGTACAGGAACATGACTCAATAGGAATAGGATGCTTCCCTCTCTCTGCTAGCATTGCTAGTAAAAATAGACCATTTATAGATTTTCTGCTTGCCCCTCAGACCCTCTGAAGTTGTTGGCCTATAGGGCAAGAACAGATCCTACTGCACAACATTGTGGAGGCACCTTTCTCTAAAAGACAACAGAGGTCAAGGTTAGCCATGGGCTAGTCATGGCTGTTCATAAATCCCTCATAGGAAATATCCTGTGCTTTGCCCTAGCTTTGGTATCCTAACAGCTCTCAAGTCTATCCACAGTTCTGAGTTCTTCTCAGGAAATATAAGGAGTTCAGGAAAAAAAAAAAGTGAGAAAGCTACTCTATATCCACATGCAGAGATGATAGTTCATTATCTTTCTTTTCAAATACACTAGATATTCTTATCGATTAATTAAAATCATTAAAGAACAGTATGCCTATTGCAGTGCTAGTTTTCCATTTACCCTTCTTTACTTAACACAGATATGCTAGCCTATACAGTAAAATAGACTTGACTTTGTGGCTCAACAAAGTTATTAATTGGATATAAAACCATGGAAAGATCATTTAATCAGTACAAACCCTATGTACCTATAAGTAAAATGAAGCTAATAATAAAACTTACCTTATAGACAGAAGATTAAATAAGTATGCTTATTACAGTGTCTGGACAACTACAACTGTTAGCTATTATGATTATTATTAAATAGTTCAATTATCCAAACTCTACTCAGTTTCTTCATAGCGGTAGGTATTCCATCTTCCTTGGTGGTAGCACTATAATCCTCTTCTTAGATTTTCAAAAGTGAACATTAATGATAAGCTCATATTATTTATAGATTTCAACTAGAATAGTCTTCCTTCCTTTTTACCCAGCCCACTTTTTTGCTTCCATATTATATTCCAAAATTCTGTCCTTTGGGGTTGAATTTTTTTATGCATGAGCTCAGCCAAAAGGTGATTTAAAAAAATAATGTTGAATCAAATTCACTCTGTCTACTTTTGAATTAGAAGCAGATGAAAGTAACATTTTATATTTCTGCCTGAAAGAAACATAAGGCTGGTTCTGAGCCCAGATAATTCACTAATAGCTGAAAGTATCCAAATATCTCATCTTCATTCAGGAAGTCTCCTGGCTAATTATGAAAATATTAATTAAGTTAGGGGCAATTGAAAAAAGTTACTTTTGAACCTGCTCAATATGAGCTAGTATTAAGTTACTACTGTATTTGTGTGGAGTCAAGTTTCAGAAACATCTGGGAACAGATTCCCATCAAATGTAACTATGGCTTTATGATCTTCTTTCTCCTAGGAAAGAAGGAAGTATTCTACTGTCAGCCAGCACACTTGACCTTTGAAAATTACTCATAAATTAAGTTTATCTAAAACCATTCAAAAGTACAGGGTAGGGTGGAAGTAGGTTTACAATTCTCAGTATGAGAAACAGAGTTTATTCTTGTATTATAATTTATTAACTATTACACTCTTTTCTGTATCAACAACTGTAAACCTATTTCTGCCTCACTCTCATAATGTATTGGTTTTGTGTTCTGGAGTTTGTCCATTTGCCCTGCCAGAGCCACTGTCTACTGTTTCCACCCTGCTCTGTTCCCAGAGAGACTGTCTTACAGGCAGCATCCATGGATTCATTTGCCAGAGGGCTTCTAGCTGGTTTCAGTCAATGAGTGCATATTATAAGCTTAGAACTTGAAAAGAGAATTAATTGTAGGATGTATTTCCTCCCTGTCTCCTCCTCCCCCTGGCCTCCCATCGTTCTACCTGTTCTGCTCCTGTCTCTGTGTCTCACCTCTTTGGGTGGGAATGACATATTGATATTCCTAGCTCTGGGGTATTGACACCCCTTGATTGTTTCCTAAAACTCCACCCATGCTGTTAAATTAGTCTCTATATCAAATTTCCTAAAATTATCCACTTTGAGTGTGCCATAGCATACTTAGCGTTAAAAAATTCTAAGCCTATTTAGATTTTATTCCCTATGCCTAGCATACTGTTCCTTATCTTACCTGCCTGGAGAATATCCATTCATCCTTTGAGACATAATGTCAAGGACAGCTCTGCACAGCTTTCCCCTTTGGCCCTCCAAAGATTGAGTCATGCCCTTCTCTGGGCCTAAAGCCTTGAGCTAGGTTGGCTGGGTTCAAATCTTGGCTCCACCATTTACTGGTAACATTAAATGAGTCACTTCACTTTCCTTGGCCTCAAATTTTTCATTTGTAAGATAGACACAATAAGAGTAATTCCCTACTGGGTTATTGTGAGGGTTAAATTGTTAATACTTTTAATGTTCTCAAACACTGACTAGAACATTTGAATATGTATTATTGTAGTCATTGTTATTATTTTCACTATTAATCAACATTGCTAGGCTGTCCATGATGCTAATCTTGGTCTCCCTAGCATTAGTATAATTTCAATAATTGTCTACTGAGTATTGAAAACAGTGAGCCTTGTGAACATTCTCTTCTTTGGGCTTCTTTCCATTTCTAAGGAGATATGAAAAGTTGTGTGAGATGTAGAATTCCATTTTGACTTTTCTGTGGAGTTGTATTTGAGGAGAAATGAAAAGCTCAAGTACGGGGATTAAATATACTATGGATACTCTGAGAAACTCAAGTTACATCAAGCTAAACAACATAAACTTTTTTACAAAGGTGCCTGTAGGACTTCTTTTGATAATGTGGTTTAAAAACATAGAGGAGAAAATCTCGCATGCACCCTTAAAACTAATAGACATATGTGAACAATAGGAGGATGCTTATCTAATTTAGACTGCTAGTTCTCCAGAAGCCTGATGTTTAGGAAAATGGCAGGAAGTCTACTTAGTATGATTGTTTTTTCACAATCTCAAAAAGCTGTTGTCTAAAATGACACAATCTGAGAATTATATCTACTCCTTAGAGGTTACTGCTGGTCACAAGCTAGTCTTCAACAGATAAAACCTATTTATAGAAAACTTATTTGCTGAACAACATGATAAACTGATTGTTGAAGTGAAAATCAAATGTTCGGGTAAACTAAATAGACCCAGAAGTTAGAAGCCAGTGAGATTCTCTGATCTAGAGATTGTCTTCCATTTTTGGGACACTTACATCCCCAAATTGACTTTCTGAGTCCCTTTGTTTCATGTCTAGACATTTCTATACAGCAGCCCTGGCTGTCCAGCAATCAAGCCCAGCCTTCTTATGAAAGAAAATTTTAAAATTAGGAAAAGAAAGAAGCAAGATAATTATATACTGTTGGCCTACTCTTCATGAGGAGAGTCACTAAAAACTTTATATGCATTATTACATTCATTCATTATAATTATAATTATGTTAACAATAATGTTATGAGGTTCCTTATTATTACATTCATTACACAAATGAAGAAACTGAGGCTGAGGGATAAGTAATTTGCTCTAGGCCATGCAACTAATAAAAAGTTCTACTTTCTTTTATCACCATTTATATTATTTTTATCTGATAAGAAAATTTCAACCACAGGCCATACCTCTTCTCTTACCCCTAAGGAGCATCAGGAAATGTATGGAGCATTTTTGTTTGCCACATTTTTGCTCAAGACTTTCTGGTTTTAATTGTGTGGCCAAGATTGAGCCTGGCGAGCTTGGTAAGTGAACATTTAAAAAACTTTCACATTTAAATACAAATAATTGATGAATTATTTTGTATAGTAACTATAGTTTTAGATTTCAACAAATACAGCAGAACCATAACAAATACATCAGAAAATACTACCTTCCAAAGTCATGACTCTGAAGTTGGTACATGCATTCCAATGTGTCCCCATTATTCCAAATGTATTTGTCATTTCTCTCTGTACATTCTTTTCCATAACCTCAAATTACTCTCTATGAGGAGTTGTATGAGTTAATTCTTAGTCAATTACATTTAATTGGTTTGAATTAGAAAAAACTAGGTTATTCACATCATGTGACAGGATACACATAAGCAAGGCAGAAGTCTATAAAAAGACAGATTATCCTTTTAGGTAACAATTTTGTTTGTTAACATTTAGGTATGACTCAGACCAATGGGACAGAATTGAGACCCCATAGGTAATCCTACATGTAAATGAGCAAATAATAACCAAGAAAATAGCCTAAAATATACAATGGAGAAAAGAAAGCTTCTTCAATAAAGGGTGCAAAATAATGAAATTAGACAACTGTTTTTCCTCACATACAGAAATTGACTTAAAATGAATCAAAGTACTAAATATAAATTCTAATAACAATAAATTACCTAAAATAAAACATAGATACTAAACAGATGAACCTTTGTCTTTGGTGTAGTAAAATACAAAAATGTTTTAAAGAGTTTAAAAATGTTAAAAAGTTTTTAAAATATTTGAGTTACTTTTCCTGATACTTGAGTGTAATGTTAAGAACATATTCCCCACTGTGCTGAAGCAAGTATATCACACAGATAAGGATTTGAACTTTGATTACTAACTTAGAGTAACGTACTAAGATAGCCATATGTGTGAGTGATATACTTTTCCCCATATATGCACCTACCAGTGCACACCCTGATTGATAAACACATGTAGCCCCTGGCCCTGTTTAAGATTAACATGTGTGCATTGACGTAATTCATTGAGAGCCACCTGAACAGCTGTGGTATGAACAGGCTTTAAAAACAGGACTTGACCACCCAACAGTGCTCACTTATTGAGACAGCCACAAAGGCATGTCCTTTTGCCAGTCTGGCAAGAGATGCCACACTGGGCCACTTTATGCTCCTCTTCTTGCCAGACCACCGAAGAACAGCTAGTACCTCCCTCTAGAGATGCAACCCAATTCTCAGTGAGGAACTCTGACCACCCCAACTGCCAGACCCCAGAGGACAGCATCGGATCCGGTTAATCCTGTACTCAGAGCATCAGGAAATTTGTGAGTAATAAAGCGCTGTGTAATTTGCAACTGCATATGTTCTATGTGGCGTTATTCCTTCAGCAGTCGATTGAATTGCTTTGCCATACACTTGGAATTGAAATTAAGGTTTTTGGTCTTTTTTGGTCTTTTTGGTCCTAGGCCTGCCCTTGGTCCTGCTTGCGCAGAGCAGCCTCTTTGCTAACAGCTACTTGAATGTCCCAGCACCTGCATGGTTAAAGTTTATCTCAAGGGACGCCTTGGATAAACACCCCAGATCCTTTTTCAGGATCTACCTGGGAGAGTCTTAACAGGATTTCATGAATTTGACCCCAAAGGCAAGGGAACTAAAGGCAAAAATAAATGAAACTATATCAAACTAAAAAGCTTCTGATGACAAAAGAAACAACAACAAAACAAAAAGACAACCAATCAAATGGGAGAAGGTATTTGCAAACAATAGTTCCAATATGGGATTAATGTTCAAAACATAAATAACTCAAGCAATTCAACACCAACCAACCTAATTAAAAAAATGGGGGCAGAGGACTTGAACAGATATTTCTCCCAAGAAAACATACAAATGGCCAACAGATACATTAAAAGATGCTCAATTCACTAGCTACTGAGGAAATGCAGATCAAAACTACAACTAGATATCACCTCATACCTGTTAGAATGGCTGTTATCAACAAAACAAGTACTAATAACAAGTGTTGGAGAGCTTGTGGAGAAAAAAGAAGCCCAATCACTGCTGGTGGGAATGTAGCCTTATTCACTGCTGGAACAGCCACTATGAAAAACAATATGAAGTTTCCTAAAAAACTAAGAATAGAGTTATCATATAACCTAGTAAGGCTTCTTCTGGCCAAATTAAAAACATGTTGTATGCAAAGATGTATGCACCTCTATGTTGCTTGCAGGATTGTTCATGGTGGCTAAGTCATAGAGACAACTGAAGTGTCCTGTGATAGATGGTTAGATAAAAAAGATTTGGTATAAATACAATGGAACACTACTCAGCCAGAAGAAAAGATGAAATACTACCATTTTTTACAACATGGGTAGATCTTGCGACTATCATGTTAAGTGAAATAAGTCAGACAGAAAAAGTCAAGAACCACGTGATTTCATTCCTATGTGAGATATAAAACTGAAAGAAACAAATGAACAAACAAGAAAAATGAAACAAAAACTTATAGATACTGACAACAGTATGGTGGTTGCCAAAGGGAAGTGAGGAGAGGGAGTGATAAAAGATAAATGGGAGGGGGATCAAATATATAGTGATGGAAGGAGATTTGACTTTAGAGGTGGGCACACAATGCAATATATAGACAATGTATCATAGAATTGTACATTTGAAACCTATATCATTTTATTAAGCAATATCACCCAATAGGTTTAATTAAAACAATTTAGGTGTGATTATAATTCTCAAATTGACAGCCCCATGTGCCTCACAAAAACTGAAACTGAGGACGCTTCTAAAGTGAAGCTCCAAAAATGTGCCAAGCCTTATTAGAATGACACACAGAGTGATGGTCACTTCAACATTCACCTTCTGCTATATCTTTTAGAAATCAATTTTGTTTTTTTATTATACACTTAGTATATGTTCACACAATTTGCCTCACAAACTTATTTCCTTCTTATTTGGAGTCCACATTTTATTCTCTAAGGCACCCCACAGAGCAAAATGGTCCCCTCATTAAACTCAATGATGTGAGCTGGCAGAGGCATCAAGATGCTGGCAGTCTAGAGACTCTGAGCCATCAAGTTGAACTCTGCTAGGGATTCCAATCTAGAACAAGAAATACGTAGGGACCGATGACTTCTCTTCTTTTTAGTTGAATAACTTTCCATGACTCCTTGTATAAACTTAGACTATCAAATACCTGGAGAAAAATACCTCTTAAGTGTAGCAAATGAGACCACAGGAAAAGAGCAGTGAACAAGCACAGAACAAGGAGTCAAGAAGCCTATATTCTAGACTACCCTGCAAATTCCAAGTTGGGGAGCTTTGGGCAAATTCTTTGACATTTCTGAGCCTAAGTACCCTCATGTGTAAAACAAAGACATTCAGCTACTTAATGCTGATCATGCTTTTAAATTAAATATTGTATTGTTTTAAGGAATCAGAAAGAAAATGAGCTCATAGAAAGATACAAAAGCTAAGAAATTCAGCAGTCTGATTGACAAAAAGGCTGGATCCGAGATGTCTTTCATCTTTAGAAGTCTAGATTCAAAACAGAAATTGACTTGTGACATGATAACTTCTTCCATGAGTACCTTATTACCACTTCACTGCTTGCCTTCTAAAGGTCATTATGCATTGCAACATGAGTCAGAACCACTATCAAATAAACCTATTTATACATTTCCTTCAATGTTTCTACTTAAACATTGACCTAAATTAGAAAAAAAATTCCCAGGTTCCCAGAACATTAAAGCAGGCAGTCCTTCGTTTTGTCTAATGTGGATAACTTGCAACATGATTTTAAGCATGTTTCCTGGCTCAGTGTAAATAAAAATATGATCAACATCTCAGCCATCCTTTCAAAGAGAGTTTCTGATTCATTCTGTAGATAAGATGTCATTGGGAGGAAACTAGAGGTCATTCTTGCTGTCAAACAAAATTGTTCTCAATATTGAAATAAGAACTAATTTGACTTAATCTAAGTTGACAGGGATAAAAAGAGCTCAGTACTGGAATAAATTCACTAATGATATTGGAATTGGGAATCCACAACAACTAAAATACATCCACATTCTGAGTGCAGTTTAAAAGCATTTGATAACTATATAGAGTACCATAAAATGTAACAGAAAGAAGAATCCTATGCATTTCTTCAAATGTCTACATTATGCAGGGTGGAGCAAAAGGAGGTTTACTGTGGTAATATGGGAAATAATACAATAATTACTAAATAATAATGCAAAAATAAACTGTGTTTTGTGTACTCACCATTGTAAACCTACTTTTGTCCCACATTGTATAATCAATTTCTGTTCTGGTGGAAAGACTCTTTTCTGTTTGGGGATTAACAGAAGTGCACTTAAAAGACCTAACAATGAAAAAAAATACACAAATTATTGCATCAGTTTATAAATAATTCTATAAAGTTTGTTTTGATGTGGTCCTTTTCCAGAACAAAGGCAGCATCCCTGCACTGCATCGTGGGTGGTATACTATACTGTTGGCTTGGTTCCCATGCTGTAAGTAAGGAAATGTTATTTAATGATAATTGATATTGTTATGGCAAAGTTTTGATTAGTATCATAATCAAGATTTTGTTTACACAATTATCATTATTATTCCTGTTTCATCTTGATAACAAATGGGTCACTTAGTAATTGATCCCAAAGACCTGTTGACTTAACCATTGATGGCCTGGTAGTAAATCATAATGGTGACAGTAGGTGTCAGAACTTGGGCAATTTAGTGACAGGTGATTAGCTTACCCTGTTTGCCTATGAATTTCAGTTTTACTCTGAAAGTTTCACTTGGTAGGAAATTATCAGACTCAGGGACAGTGGGTCACTTTATGTGGTGGAGTGGAACTAGGGTCTAGGCACCAGACCTGATCTGCCCCTATTGCTCTCTATCAGATGGCACCTATCTGAGCTTATTTTTCCACTTATAATAATATATTATTAAAAACATCTCCATATAGTAACCAATTGAGTGTATTTTGAAAACTATAAATTTATACACTTTATACTTTCAGATCCTTTTATGTTTTATCTTACAACCAGCAGTCTAAACAGATATGTCCATTCTCTAGAGAACCATGGATGGTCATAGATTCTGTTTAATGTCATTAGATGTTATGGTTCACTGAGGTGATGCTTGGGGTGAATTTTTGACTTCACAGTTGTGAATCTTACTTTATGCCCATAGAAAGCTATCTTCTCTGTTTAAATCTGAGCAATTGTATGTGTTGGGAGAAAGAGGTACAAATTAAGTTTCTTCTCTGTTGTGTATTAGCATTGTGGCTTTGGGTGAATCATCTAATTTCTTAGCCTCAATGTCTTCATTTGAAAAATAGACAACAATTCTAGAACAAAACATCTTAAAGGTTGTTTTGATTATGAAATAAAACACAGGGTAGTGCAAAAGTAGGTTTATAGTTATTAGTTTGGAAAATAATAAAATAATTAATAAATAATAACACAAGAATAAACTTCTTCATACACTCAAACTGCAAACCTACTTTGCCCCACCCTATGTGTAAAAATAGTAAAGTCATATATAAATATAATAAAAAGCAAAATTATATTATTACTTTATTATAATATGTGTTATAATACATATATGTAAAATCATAGGTATAAATTCTATGATGCATAATAGTGATTTGTCTTTTAATCAAAATATGATATTCAAAATCTAGAATGTTCTAAGTACAAGTCATGAACTTAAATTGATGTAAAGAATAAAGGTAGAAAGAATCTTAGACACCTTCTGGTGCAACTCCTGAATTGTAGACATGACCCTCTAATACCATGAAAGGCAAAATAAATTGGGTCCATTTCCACAGCTAATTAGTGGAGGAGCCATGCTCAATCTCAAGTGTCTTGATGTTGATAGAAATCTCTTTTACTACACATCTTGGGTTCCAACTCCCGAACACCGCACCCTTCCCCCTACCAAGGCCTTAACAATCTTTGATTCTGTACCTATAACTAATTATTTCACACATATTTTATTTCATTCTCCTAGAAAGATTAACAACTCCAAGGCTAAGAAACCACCAGGACAATTGTGAAAGACAATATACAATAAGATTCAACATAAATCTTTAATGCTTTAGTCAATAAATGGTCCTTAATACAGAAAGAATGGCATGCAAGTTTGAGATGATCAACATCTAGCAATCCTTTGAATATCTATAATCATGACTTAACTATCTTTCTTCAGGTTAGACTATGAAAAGGGGATGAGGAAGGAGAGAAAGAGAGAAGATGGAGATGGGGAGAGATTGAGGGGTTAGATGTAGGTGTGGTCTAAGTTTGATGTATAAGCTGGAGAGACAAGGCAGAATATCTACTGCATAAATATTTGAAATCTCACTCAGACTAGCCTGTAGTTGAGGATGGGTAAATGCTCAAGGGAAACTGCATGACATTAGGACTAGGGTCTGGCAGAAAGTTGTGGTGAGGAGCTTCAGGTGAAAAAAAAAAAACTAGGGTTTCGAGGAAACCTCTAGTAAAAAGAGTCCTGAGCAGCCTGGAGCTAAGTCAACATAGGAAGGGATTTCCATACTCTCATGTGCATACAAATCACCCTAGAGAGCCTTTCCAACAGAGATGCTGGAGTCTTCTCCCCAGAATTTCTTATTAAGTAGGTGGAGGGGATTGATCCATGAATCTACATTTCAGCAAGTAATGCAGCATTAGCTTCATTTATGTAAGAGGAAAACTTGGCTTTAAAATGTAAAGCAATTTGCCCATGGTTGCACTTCTATGAAGCAACAGAAATATGAGTCGAACCCAGCTCTCCTTGACTGCAAACCCATGTTCTTAGTGCCTGCATTTATTGCTTCTCAACAATTATCTTTTAGACAAGGTTTCTCCTCCTTTTCAAACACAAGTGTCTCTTCAATATTTCAGTTTTCATGGATTCCTCTCTCTCAGGAGCAATTTCTCCCGAAATGTGTTGCCACCCATAACATTCTATCCCACTCAATTGTATTTGCATTATAGGTATCAGTTTATATTCTGTCTCTGTGGCTCTAATGAGAGCTCCAGGAAGACAAGAGCTATATTTTATTATACTTTGCATCTCCTTGCAAGGACTCCAGTATCAACTCTGTAAGTGATGGCTGCAGTGATCATTTAGATAATGCTACCTTTTCATGCAAAGTATCTATAGAACACCACTGTTATTGTTGTTTTCAATGCAATGCTGATTTTTAAGACTATAGACCACATTTTGAAAATGATAGAAATTAAAAGGTGGATAATGATCTGAGACATCTTCCCCCCCCCCCCATTCCATTGGAGCAACCTGAAACATTCTTGAAGTTTGAAAGCAAGTACTCAACTGAAAATAAAGTAACATATGGAATTTATTATGCCAATTATTTATATGAGCTGAAAGTAAAAATAGGTGCAGAAAGGGTTTAGATACATTTGAAGAAGAGAGCTGCATAACAAATTGTTAATAGCAAATTAGTCTGGTTCAGGTCATGTCCATCATTTCATCCTGAGGGAAAACCATCCTCTTCTCCCTAAAAAGCCCTCTGGTCTCAATTGTGAGAGCTGAGTGAGGGGTTAATAGGATTTAGTCAGAGTTAATTTGGTGCTTACATTTATATATAGTTTGTTTTTTTTTTACTTTTGTACTTGCATTTGATCTTCTCATATGCTAAGTGCAACTTGGCACTAGGCTAAGACTTTAGATTAGTACCACAGAATCAAGCTGCACCTAGCAAGTGGTTGGCAAAATCATTAGTCAACAGAGCCAAATATCAATAGTACAATGATTGAAATTTCTTTTGAGAGCCAAATTTTTTAAACTTAAACTTCTTCTAAGGCCACTTCTTCAAAATAGACCAACCCAGGCCGTGGCATTTTGTGGAAGAGCCACACACAAGGGACCAAAGAGCCACATGTGGCTTGCAAGCCATAGTTTGCCAACCACTGAGGTCCTAGCACACCACTGACACTCAAAAAAAAGGTTACAGAAAAATAAACTGGATAACAGAAAGCTTGGTTACTTTTCCTTGGGCCACAGAGGTCACTTCAAAATGCTATTGGGACTCACATGATTCTACACCAGTGCTATAAATCAATAGAGTTGTTTTTATAAGTCTCTTGATCAACTATGGTATCCAAGGTAATATAGAAGAAAATACTGATCTTAATAATTAACTTCAGTTAGTTTATGAATATCATGAGATGATTCCATGAGAATTTCCTGGTATTGATATGATTGTATCCAAGTCACTATAAAGACTTAAAGTTTTAAAGGGTCTACAAAAGTATTTTGAATATTCTTCCTCCCTCTGCATTCCAGCCTCTATGAATCCTCCCACCAGAGGCACACTCAAGGAAAACACACCATTTCAATTCAGAAAGAAGTAGGCACTTAACACATTTTCCTTGGATGATCCTTCCCAGTTACTTTGTTATTAACTATTGAACAAAATATTCTTAATAAAAATCTTATTTATTAGACTTCCATATATGTACTTAGTATTAGCTATTTCATCAAGGAAAGTTCTTGTGTTATGTATCATATCCATTTCTCTAAAAATCTTATTGTTATGTGTAATTTCACTTCCTTCCAGAACTAAGAGTAAAGCTGGTTAAGTTGTAATTACCAATATAACTGCAATATAAAATGAAATGTGTATTTCCACAGGCCCTTCTCATTTTGCCCAACTCTCTGTAGGCATGGAGAGTGCAAAGTTAAAATGCTTATAATCAAGGTAATCAGATCACCACTAAGTAAAATGTAGTTGTCTATACAAGGTAACCCACTCTACCTGAGAAGAATGAAGGAACTGTAAGCAGTACTACTGCCCACCATCTCTATAGAGTTATTAGTAACAAAAGAAAGAACCCTTGCCCTTGGCACATAAGCTATCACACTTGAAATAGATTTTTCTGAAAATGCAGTCTGATCATCCTTGCTGAATGTCTGTAAACTCAGAATTATTGCTGGAGTACCAAGGTGGACTGGGATTTCTAGAAATAAAAGGCCCATGAGAATGGACACGTGCGCATGCGTACACACACACACACACACACACGCATGCATACACATACACACACATACACAAACACATGCTACTTAGTGATTTTCAGTGCACCGAGAGAAAGGGGCAGACTGCTTGAATCAGTGACTGGCTATAAAGTACAGAGCCTGGGGTATAACCTGCTCTGAACCAGGCACTGTGGGAGGAGGCTGATAGTAGGAAGCTAGACACTACCATTTTTAACCTAAAGGTACATAGAATGTATGAGAGAGATAAGAAAAGGAGCACTTACTAAGTCAGGTAATTTGTAACAAACACTGCATTATAAGTCATATTTCTGCAAATTTGATTTAGCAAACCTTGTTTGAGTACTTTCACAATACAAGGCCTTCTGCCAGGTGTCCCAAGGGGGTGAAGAGGACATAAGGAGAACATAAGGAAAATAATCTCTCTGTGGACCTGTGATGGTGCCCTCTGCTCAGTGCTCAGCCCACTAATTCTGTGGTAGGCAAATTGCAGCTCGTGAGCCACATGCGGCTCTTTGGCCCCTTGAGTGCGGCTCTTCCACAAAATACCGCGGCCTGGGCAAGTCTGTTTTGAAGAAGTGGTGTTAGAAGAAGTTTAAGTTTAAAAAATTTGGCTCTCAAAAGAAATTTTAATCTTACTGTTGATATTTGGCTCTGTTGACTAATGAGTTTGCTGACCACTGCACTAACAGTGAACAGGCATATGGTTCCCGTGGTAAACAACAGCATCTCCATGTTGTAGAGGCAGAACCTGAGATCAAAGTAACTTATCTCAAATTTCACCTGCCACTAGAGTTAGGACTCTGTCTAGGAAGGCCTATGAGGACTTGTACCCCACACTGGACCACCTCCTTGGAGATCACTGGACCTTGTCTTTCAAGTCAAGATTTCCACAGGCTGGTCCAGAGCTGGTCTGTGATGATCCACCGCTGGTTACTTGACAATTGAAAAGCACCAAGCAGTGCTATGAGGGACTCCACTTAAATGAAGTTGTTTCCTCCCTCCTTTTGTGATAGTAAACCTTCATTTAGGACATGGCAGTGCAGCAGTTGGCAGCTGTTGTTATTTTTTAAACTCTATTTTCCACCTAGAAAAGAAAATTCAAAATTGATGCTCAGTCAGTTTGTCATGCACTGTTTTTTTTTCTTTTAAATGGTGCTTGAAATCTAAAATCTAGGAAACCCTAATTGAATAGACAATTTTGAAGTCAGTCCATGTATAGACTTGGGTGATATGAAAAATTCTAGAAACTTTCAGTGGCTGTTTTAAAATGTATAACTTTAAAACCAGGGCTTCCCACATTTTCCAACACTCTTTCATCCACATTTTTTATGAATTGTTCTGATCACATGAAAATACCCCATTGTGCGTCCTCCCTGGACCCTTCCCCTGCTTAGATATGTTGCATGATGTGAGGGATGAGAGCCACTTGTATGAAAATGGGGCGGAACTATTGGCAAAGTGCATCAAAAAGACAGGACTGTTACTCCCAGTTAGTTCGCTTTTCTACCTTAAAGGATAAACACAGCCTCACCCTACTCAGTCTGTCTTTCCTAATGAAAGGAGGCTACAGGGAAGCTGGCAGCTGCCTCCCACCTCAGTGTCAATAACTTGCTCAATTGTCACTTCTTCCAGGGATGTCAATAACTGTAAAGGAAACTAATCTCATTTTAGCAGCATCCACTCTGTGGTCCTGGATCATGTTAAAGACCGAACAGTGAAGGGAATGGCAATGGTGAGTTGCAGATGGGAAAGCTTATTGCTCAGCCTGAGAGGCAAGAACCTGGACTTTTCTGTCTTAACTAGGGGCCCAGTGCACAACATTCATGCACTGGGAGAGGAGAGGGTCCCTCAGTCTGGCCTGCACTCTTTCACAGTCTGGGAGCCTTTGGGGGAAGTCCAATTGCAGTAGAGGTGGGCTGTTGTGCTCACCAGTCATCAGCCCGGATTGTGGCTGAGTGGCACTTCCCCTGTGGGACAGCACTGACCACCAGGGGGCAGCTCCTGTATTGAGCGTCTGCCCCCTGGTGGTCAGTGCACATCATAACAATCAGTCATTCTGCCATTTGGTTGATTTGCATATTACCCTTTTATTATATAGGATGTCTTTTATGCCAATGGCATGTTTCCCTCTCCCAAACCCAAAGCTTTGGAAAGGTTCTAACAAGAGAGACCAAGAGGTACAACATAGCATGTGACTTTCAGTTGTATGCTGTCTCCATAATGCCAGTCAAGTGGCTGCACTGGTGCTCCCAGGTCCCAGCCCTCCTGGAGATGAAGCAAGGCCAGCACCCTGAATCCAACATGTGGCATCACTGCCCCAGCAAGGTGAGGCTATGAGCTCCTTAAGGAAAGAAACCTTATTTATTTATCTTAGTTTTCCCCACTCCTAGCACTGTTACTGACAATTGGTAAGTCTGAAATAGATTCTTGAGGAATAAATAAATGAACAGGGTCATTACTGAATAAGTGTTCAATAAATATGCATGAACTTAAAAACAACAACTCTAGGTAGTGAATCCATAGCATTATGTGAGGGACAAGATTGAGCCAATGGAAGTAGCCCTCTCTTCAGGAAACATTATAGTACTGCTATGATTACTCAAGGTTCATTTTTCTCCAAATGTCTGTCTCTGTCCATGTATCTTTGTCACTCTTCATGTGTGTATATATATGTATGTGTGTGTACTTATATGTACATGTCTACAGGACTCTCTCTCCTCTCTTTCTCTCTCTCTCTCTTCTTTCTTGCTTACTCTACTTTGTCAGTGGCTTGAAGGACTCACATCAGAAAAGTCCCAAAGGAAAAAATTCCCCAACCCAGAGCTTCCTTCATCAAACAAAGATTTGACCCATTCCTTTAACCTTCCTTAGTTTTCTGCTCCTTCCATTTCTTTCCTAGCTACCAGACCAGCCCTCTCAGACCTCTGGTGGTGGACCACATATGGTCTGTGACCTCTGAGAATGCTCTGTGGTCTCTGTCATTTATTCTGTCCACAGGACTCTCTGGGAGACAACCAGGAACAGAATACATGGAAGGTGGTAAGGGTTTCCTCTGGAGGGCTTGCAAAATTGTCAGGTATAAAAGGAAAACTCTAGGCAAAAATCACCCATGTTCTCTACTAAATGAGGCTTGTCATCATGTGCAAAGGACAAAGAGAGCCCTGTTTCATGTACTGCTGTGTCTTCAATTTGATTTTTTTTCATGCTGTTTTTAAGGCTGTTGGTCAAGGTTGGTGAAGGAAGGAGGAGGTACCACAGTTCAGCAACCTCTAATGTGAAAGTGAATGATTTTCCAATATTCCCTTTTTATGTGACACTCCTTACTATCTCCCAGTAGCACACCCTGCCAAAGCCTACTCACGCTTCCCACAGCAGCTTCCCATTGACCTTTAACCACATCCATATGCAGCAGAAGCCAGGCCTTATAACCAGCAGCCTCATTGTGTACACAGCCAGTTCCTGCTGCCCACCCATTACCAGCATAGGTTGAGGCAGAACCCTCGCCCACAGGCCCTGTCCTCACTGCACAGTGGAGGTGCCCTGGACCCGCCCTGGCTTTATCACTTGCTCTTAACTGACTTTTATCAGATACACTTTCTGCACCAGCTATAGTTCCTTTTCTGTAGCCTAAGTTTATATACTCTTTCTGCAGAGCCTGTCACTCCCAATGGAGCTCCACACTTAGCTCACATCATGAGCTCAACTCCCCTCAAACATCTGCATCCTTTTGCCCATCTTTCAAGCCCTACATTAAACACCACTATTTTCACAGAGCCTTGCTTAATTTGCACCAGCTGCAAATTCTGTCTCATTTCCCATAGTGTTTTTTTGCTGTGATATCTGACAAGTGACTTATGAGTGCCCAACCTCACTTTTGTTATTTGTAAGGCCAAATAACACATGCCAAAAAGATTAGGCAATAATACATAAACTCCCAGAAAATAGACAACATCTTATTCATCTTTGTAAATTGCTTAGCAAAGTACTTTGCATAGAGCTTCTATAGAGTATACATATTGAATGACTAAATGTAACTCTTTGCCTCAGTTTTTCATCTGTAAAATGGGAATGGAAATAGCGTAATCATTTGAAAGCACTATTATCAGGATAAATTAAGATATTGCATGTAAAAACATTTTGAAAACTAACAAAATCAAATGCTAGGCAACTATGAGCTATTGTTTGATAAATTATTACACAATGTGGACATGAGTGAAACAACATTTCCCAGTTTATCCAGTAGAGGGCAATGACACACACATGAATATTCAGATTCTTCTAAGACTCCAAAACCATAAATTTAAAAGTGAAAACCACTTTGGTATTACATAAAATAACCCAATATTTCTGAATTCAGCTGTTTTTTAATCTCTTTTACTGTGTTGTCTATGCAATTTGTATGTGTAGAAGGGACCTTCGACTCCATTGGTTGTTTTCAGTGGGGTTCAATGACCTGATGTTCTCATTTCTCTATTCAAATTTCCACTTGCTTCTTAGCCCAGGGTGAAGAATGAGTCCAGCTTAGCCAATGGGGAAATAATGTTCTTTCCACTGGTTTTATTACCTCAATCTACAGTATTTCTCCCCAATCTGGAAAGCAGCCTGGAAGGGTTTCCATGCTGGGGGAGGAATCTCAGAGACTTGGAAAACAATGCCAACCATTGTTTTGTCTGCCTGCTTTGGCTCCCCTTAGTCTGCTCTGTTAAAACACTGGAGCCATTGAGTAGACATTGACATTTTGTGAGGATGGGCTAAGTGTCTCAGAGATAAGAGGATGACATGGGTGGTGGATGAATGAGTGCAGGCAGCAGAGTGGACTCACTGCACATGCTTCTGTCCCCCACAGAATTTTGAACTCACTATGTTTTAAACAGAAAAATGGCTTGAAGAGGAACATAAGTGTCTGATATCTGCTCCTGAAGAATTCGGAATTTAATATGAGATCTTCAAATATAACTTAAATTAACAAAATTTGAATAATACATTGAGTACTCCTTGTGTATCAGACACTGGGCTAGGGAGGGACAAAAGATACAAAGATGAGATGCCACTCTTACCTTCAAGGAATTCACTGTTTAGACCAGTCCATGTAGGAATCTATGAAAGCAACCCAAAATAACTAGATAAAAATGTGACCATAATAGAAATAACTGCAGTCAGTTATGCTATAACACTTGTTTTCAGAAACAAGGATTTGTTCCAATGATTGTTATATTAGGGAACAATTGGGCATAACATGAATTTTGCATATGACTATGTACAATTTCAGCTGCAAGAAACTTTAGGTGAATGTGGAAAACTACACCAAGATTAACTGAGCAGTAAAAGAATATCCAACACACATATGTAGACATGCATCCACTCCCTTGACTAATGAAGTGGGTTCTGAGCCTCACACACCATGCTCGTCTTAACAATTTTCGCTCAGATCTCATACAACCCTTCCTTCTTCCCACTTCACCAGAATTCACAAGCTGAACCCTTCTGATGACCACTTTAAGCAAACTATGGGTCTTTTTGAAGGTCAAGTGCCCTATTTGTTGTCGTATTTATGATTTTTAAACCATTTTATGTGTGTAAAATTGAGCTCCTGTTTTCATTTGATTTCTCTTTTATGTTAGTGTGTCACTTAATAATGTCTTTGCCTGTTGTGTCCTTAACTCTATTTTCTCCATAAGTCTTATTTTCATTGCTTGATTTTTCACAGCACAGTGATTTTTAGGAGTACATTCATGGTTTTATTGCAGAACGTACAGTAAGCCCCTGAGTGCACAAAACAAGAAGCTCCTGCCCTGAAGGGGGAGAGAAGAGGTCTGGGAATGGCCTCTTCAGAGAGGAACATGGAGAATCATAAGTATGTGGCAGAGTATAACTATCTTTTTATGTTTTTAACTTGCCTCATTATAAGACCAACAACAAACAAAGACTTAAAATGGCTTATAAAATGCAGTTTATACAGCAAGTCAAAAACCATGAAAATTAACTTTAAAATTAGGCAGAGATTAAATAAAAAGAGGCAAATAAGGTAAGCTTACAAGAGGCATGCCTTAAGTTCCACACAAAAATCTGCTAGAGACAAACCACATATTTATCTATAAGCTTCCCACCTATCAATGTCTGGCTTCCTACTAGTTTGATCTGAGCCAAAGAGGATTTTACAAAATCTGTGCTGGACCTTACAACATTGTAGTCATAATCACATGCAACTATGGCACTTAAGATGCAGGTAGTTCAGAGTCTGATACGCTAAGTATTAAATACAGGGTAAAGTTCAAAGACACACAAAAGATAATGGAAAAATCTCATTAAAATTTGTTATAATTATGACATGTTAAAATGATAATATTTTTAAGTGATTAAACAAATATATTACAAACATATATTTTACTAATTTCCTTTTGATTTGTTTTCAATATGGCCACTTAGAAATTTTTAAATTACATCTCACATCTATGGCTCTTATTATATTTTTTGGACATCTCTGATCCAGGGGAATGCATTGGCTACACATGATAATAGATCATCATCTACATTGGCTTATTTCTGAAAAATGGTGATTTCAAATGAAGATTCTGAACAAATGTCTGTGATGAGAACCTTGATGTGCTTGGTGGGGGAAACAGCCAGTTGCTTTAGTAATCAGCTAAAATGAGAGTAGCATTAATGTGCTCTTGGGAAAAACAAGAAGCCTCATTAGTTCATGAATCAAATAAAAGACTATACTGCCTTGCAGGGAGTGAGACTCAGGAAAGAAGAAGTATTAATCAGCATGAGATGAAATGTGATGTGTGTGTCCTTGAGTACATGACCATGTCTGCATGTGAGTGTGTGCATGTCTTTCTGTATAGCCCCATAGTTTATGTGTGCACTCATGTGTATTCTTATATATGCACCTGTGTGTTAATACATGCTCTTGTGTGTGTTTGTCTGTGTATTTCTGGTATGCCCATGTGTTTGCATGTTTGTGTCTTGTGTACCCATATGTGTGCCTGTGTGCACATTTGTGTGCAAGACACTTCTATGTGTCTGTGGTATCTCATGTGTTTCCATATGTATCATGTGTTTTTCCATGTATATACATATGTTCTGTGTATATAAATGTGCACAGACTGTGCACAGACTGTGTGCCTTTGTGTGGGTATGTGCCCATGTGCTTGTGCATGTGCCTTTGTACGTGTGTATATATTACTTGTATATAGTGTAGGTGAATAAATTGGGTGAGAGGGAGAAGTGGAAAGATACACGCAGAGCCTAATCCATAGGGTAAATGGTTGTATACATCGAGCTTTGAACTCATCCTGTAGATACTGGCAGGTTCCAAATCAGAAAGTGCTATGGATAGATTTGCATTTTTTGACAGATCATATTGGCTGTAGTAATGAACTGACAACTGGATAGGAACAATTCTATAGAGAAAAAGGATATCTATACATTTTTATAACTTTTTCAAAATTAGAAAAAATATTTAAAGCCAAAATTCTTATATACTATTCAGAATGCATATTCTTTTGCTTTAGGTGTCTAAAACCCATCAGTTCCAGAGGAGGGTGGTTTAACATGTCATGTGCTTAAGCACTAAGTTTAGGGAGCTTCATTTTTACCTTTAGTATATGCAAAGGCTCCTCATAAGCTTTCTGTCTCATTTTGTGAGAAGGACCTCATGGTTCTCCTTGTTCTTGGACTGAAGAGTAAATAAGACCCTCACGTGGTTGTGAGTCTTGTCCTCAGTTTGCTGCTCAGAGCTAAAAATGGAACTCAGAGCTCAGAGAGGAGATTGTGATCCAGAAATCTACCTGCTTCTCTGCCTTAAATGCATGTGTTGACTGTTTCCATCGGATGGGGGGGATATTCTGCCCCCCTCCACTGCCAATCACTTTTACCTCTGACGCACTCCCTCTTAATCTCCTTAATCTGGTCCATTTACACAAACACAAAGGGGTGATGTCACCATATGTGTAGTTAGGATATCTGTTCCTTTTAGTAAGATTAACATCAAAGGATATACTTTTCCTATCCAGTCTTAGAGAGTGACTAATTTTAACTGTTCAAGCTCTTCCACTGATGGGTGAAAAAAATAATGAAGACAAAAACTAAGTAAATGTTCAGGAATTCTAATCAGTCCTCTACTTGTCATGTCTTTACCTGCCTCGACCTTGAAATATTATTCAGGGTTTACAGAATATGAGTGACAAAAAGTCCTGGTCTTTAGAAACTTAGACTTAAGTGAAGCAATTTAAGTGTTAAGCATGTTCCTAAACATTTTAACTGTTAAGATGAAAATAATTGGTTTGAAGCATTTGACAAAAATATATGTGGATCAGGCCTAGACTGAAGAATGCATACAACGTGGAGCTGCAGGACACTGGATCTCATCACATACATGTGCACATAAGCCAAAATAGAGAGGTGCCACAGTAGGTAGTGCCCGGGCAGAGCATGGATACCCAAGTTTAAAATGAACGGTGGAAATGGTTCATGAGGGTATCATTGGGGGCTATCAATGAGTTTTAACTGACTCTGTCAATTTAACTTCAGTTATGTTATTCTTACTCTAGCAGCTGTGATCAGCAGAGTGACATTGGGGGTGAAGCAGGGAGCTATTAAGATATTCTAAGTCAATTGTGTGGGTAATGGTGGAAAAAAAAGTTAGAGCTAAGAAAGACTTTTTAAATGATTAGATGAGGGAGAGAAAATAAAAAGAAAGAAGGATTGACTCATAATTTCCCAGCTTAGACAACTGGGTAGATGGTAGGGCTACTTTAAATAGAAAATGCAAAGATAGTAGGACTACAGTCCACAAGATGAGGAAGAGTTCAATTTTAAATATGTTTTTTTTGCGATGGTTTGGAACACCCACTGAATACATGTCCAGCAAATTGAATGTATGGTTCTGAGCCTGAGACATGGGTCAGAACCACATGTACAGACTAATGAGTCAGTGGGACACTGAAATAGAAGGACCATGAAAGTGGCTGAGATGAACCACGGGAGCATATCAATTAGGAGACATGGCTGAGACCCAGCCCAAGTCTCGGAATCTCAATGTTCCAGGCATTAGTGGGGGGAAAAAGTAGTCCACAAAAAAGACAAAAGTAAGAATAAAGACCAAAAAAAAAGGAAGAACAATGAGAAAAGAGTCAGTGTCATGGAAGCCAATGGAGTAGAAGTAGCAGAGTGGACTTTGTGCAGCCCTCGAAGTCCACACTTCTGAGCTGAGTACTTCTTATCCAGGATAATTCCAAAAAGGAGATGGGGAAGGCCAAATCTAAAAAAGAGACCAGCCCTGTGAGATGTGAGCACCTATGGATACTCACTACCAGTCTACAAATTTATCTTTTGAGAGCATCAGTGCATAGCATGGTGTGTTGTGTTGAACAAGGGCTTAAATGTAACTTAAAGCAGACTGACTTCTGGGACAAAACAAATCAAGTGACCAAACTGAGTGATGTTCAACTGGAAACCATAATAAACAGGTAATATTTAGGCTCTTTTACACATATCATCTCATTTGAACCTCACAATAACCCATGTCTCAGATAGTATTGTCATTCTCACTTTAATATGAAGACTTGAGGTTAATGACTTGCCTAAGGTCCCATTGGTGCACATGGCAGATAAGGGACTTAAACTTGGATCTTCTGAATCCAAGCCCATGCTTTCACAATTGTATCACACTGAGTCCATTTTCTTTAGTGAGTTCTTTGTATCTGGCACAGCACACAAGAGAAACCTGAGGCCTTACAATGTGCAGGTCCCAAGCAGGCTTTACCCGGGGGTCAGTGGCTGGTGTGAAGTAGCTAATGTGACAACACTGACTTGCAACTACAGAGAACGGGGGCTTCCACTGAAATGACTTGAGGCTGCTTTCCTCTCCAAAGTGCTGCTGTTTCCATTTTTGCCTGTCCACCAGTTATGCTCCCCTTCTTCCTCATTAACAGATCTGTTTTGTTTGGAATGGTGATATGTTCCTCACCAAAACTCACCTCCCCAGTTTCCCCAGGCAAGGAGTGGCTGTGCAACTAGGTCCAGGGACAAACCTGGCTAGTAGCTATCTGTTCTCTATTTGCTCATGGCTCCTCCTTCTTAGAAGATAAACACAGTGGCTGAAGGTGCAGCCATTATTTTCTGAACACAGGTACTGAACAATAGGCTAAGGATGGTGAAATGGGAAGATAGAAGGAGACTGGTCTCTGATGGCACATTTGAGCTCTCCTATCAACCATGAATTGCCCACTGACTTACTTCTTTTTAAGTGTAAAAATCACAGTCCTTACTTATTTAAGATGCAGTCTTATAGCTATTCTGTTAATTGTTCAATGTGATCCCAGCTGACACAAACAGCATCAATGCGGGTGTATCACAGTTTCACAGCCCAGCCTACTTCATTAATTGACTTTACCTGTTACCTTCCTTTCAGTATCTGAGTTTGTAAATCACAATTTAGAGGTACAGGAAGGGGGAGTCATTTTTTTTTTTACTCAAGGGAGCACATGAGCAGCTTGTGTTAGGAAATATCCTTTTGAACCAAAGAGTTCCACTTCTTCCAAAATAAACTGTAGATAAGCAAAATGGTAAAATGCTTTACAGTCAAATAGAAATAACTTGCTGCTGCAGGATAGCAATTAAGAGCTTCGGATTTTGAAGTTAACAGATCATGGCATGCATTTCAACTCTGTTTCTTGCTAGCTGTTTTACCTTGAACAAGTTACTTAATTTCTGAGCCCTAATTCACTTATTGGCAAACTGATAACTACACCGATTTTATAGGATTGTTATAGGTATTAAATGGAAAAAAGTAGAGCACTTTGTATAGTATTTGGCTCCATCAACATAACCTTTGCTAGTGATAGACAAGAATATTAAGGGACATTATCCTTGCTACTTCCCACATACACCACTTTGTATAACATATGCCTTTCCAACCCTGGTCTTAGTGGGTCTCCAGGGATAGGAGTGTGGTGTGCTAAACCATTCTCAGTCCTATACTTGGAGACCAATGGGAGAGGACAGACACAAGTGTCACAATGTAAAGTTTGAGATAGGACGTGAAAAGAAAAGTTCAAGCCACTGGCTTCCTCAACAATTCTTAGAGAGGGTTCTGATGGAAGTGGGAGTGATTTTGAGAACCCAGGTCGCCTTCAGGTTAAAATTATAGCCACTGTTGGGTGATTTGCTCCAAAGTCTCAGAGAGCCATGCAGCTCCTATGTTCAGCACAGCAAAAGCAAACTGCACTCCTCAGTGGAGGCCAGAGACCCAGGACTTGGGGTACCTCCTACTCCCTCACTTCCTGTTGGCTCCCAAGAAAGTGAAAATCAACATCTCTCTTGCAAGATGCCAAGTTATTGTACGGTACCTTTGGAACTTTTCTTGTGCAACATTAGGATAAAAAGATAACGATCCTTATTTATAAACCTAAGTGTACTGTTCTCTAATCTAGGGTTCTTAACCCTTTTGAAGTCTCAAATTTCTTTGAGCATCAGATGAAAGCTATTCGCCCTTTTTACTAAAATGCATGGATATACCAATTAAAGTTTTCTTATAACTTTAAAGTTTTCAGAGGTCCCCTGAAGTCAATCCATGGGCCGGCAATAGATTTCACAGTCTAAGGTGAGTAATTCCAAATATAATCATTTTTCTTCTTTCTGTATATCCATCAGAGCCCTAGCATTTCCTATTTTATTTTTAGTAGGTTTTCAGTGTAAGATAACAGTGAACTCTCCTTTCATTGTCTTCCATGAAGGCCTGGGCTTCTGGACTTAAGGGCTATAGAGAAACAAATCTTGTTTTAGGTTTGTTTTTTGGGGGCTATTTCCATTTTATTTGTGTAGTTGTTTGGTTTTCTTGTTTAGATTATTTTCCTGATTTGTAGTTGTTGGCAATAGGTTCCCTGGCAGTACAAGATAGAGGTGTCTGGGCTTGTTTCCTCATGATGGTGGCAGGCCAGGCCAGATGCTTACAGTTGAGCCAGTTTTTCAATAGGAAAAGGGTCACCACTGCCTCCTGCCCCTGGCTCATATCAGTATGACCCATGTCACCAGATGCCTCAGTGAAATGGGTTTCTCATGCATTGCTGCTTTTCATATTGTATTGTTGCTAAAGGTAATCTTAAGACCAAATTCCTATATGTACTTGAAGACAAAGGTAAAAATGAGGGAACATGAAGAATTCGAAACTCTCATGCCCCAGTGTTTACCAGGGGTGGGGAACCTTTTTTTTTTTTTGGATATTTATAACATCATTCAAGACCCATTTAAAATTATCAACTTAAAAAAATTAGCCTGCTATATTTGGTCAAATATTTAATTAAATCACCTCTAATGTCTACACAGGACCAGACCAAATGATTTCACAGGCTTTATATGGCCTGAGGGCCAGTCAGTCTCCATCCCTGGTTTAGACAATCAAATAGCTGCAATCTTGGCTCTTGATAAAATTGATTATTTTTTAAAAATATATTTTATTGATTTTTCACAGAGAGGAAGGGAGAGAGATGAAAGTCAGAAACATCGATGAGAGAGACATCGATCAGCTGCCTCCTGCTCGCCCCCCACTGGGGATGCACCCTCAACCAATGTACATGCCCTTGACCTTAATCGAACCTGGGACCCTTCAGTCTGAAGGCTGATGCTCTCTATCCACTGAGCCAAACCAGTTTCGGCAAAATTGATTATTGATTACTGTTTACTACATGCCATGCACCTTCCTAAGCAATTAAAATGAATTACTTCATTTAATTTTCACAACAACCCTGTCCATAAGTACTATTATCCACATGTTACAGCTGAGAAAGGTGAACAATTATAGAATTTATCAGAGAAAGAGAGAGAGAGAAAAAAAGAGACTTAAGGACTGACTACTTCCCTTACAGTTGAAAATTCAGTCCTCACCAAAGAAGCATTTATTGTGAGGAAACTAAAGCTTTCTGGATAGACTATCATGGATAGAATATTAGAATATTTGGGAGTTCATAATGCAGTGCCAATAGCATCCTGAACATTACTTCCAATGATAAACCATAGGTCATGTACTGCACTCGGGTGTGCTGGCCCTGTGCACTGCATCACTTCTGACCTTCTAATGCAGCCAGGTGTCCTAGACCATATGCAATCATTGGCATCAGTATTATTCGGGACAGTGAATCTAAAATACGGAAAAATCAGAAGGTGATGCTACTTCTAATTGTGTCGAATTAGACACACACACACACATAGCCAGTTCACTTAAATTTTGTTATATATATATTTTTTAAATATATTTTTATTGATTTTTTACTGAGAGGAAGGGAGAGAGATAGAAAGTCAGAAACATCTATGAGAAAGACATCGATCAGCCACTTTCTTCACACCCCACTGTGGAGATGTGCCCGCAAGCAAGGTACATGCCCCTATTGTTATATTTTTGTTTTCTTTTCCCCTTCTCTATTTTTGGTTACTAGAAGTCTTGGTTCAACCTTCCACAAACTATCAGATCTATTGCACACAAGTGGAAAATGCAGTCAAGGTATAGAGTTTGTTTTTGGATCCCTAACTTTCAAGTTCCTAAGTATTCCCCATGCCTTTATACTCTCCAAAATCATTGGATCCCTCAGGATTGGATCAAGTAGAAGTCTTTTACACCTTAATGGGGATCTTGAGGCCCAGTTACTCCTCTCAGGGGCATTATGTATTTTAACTTTAGCTCTCATCCTGGCATGAATTGGTGTCTTCCTGTGAAAGGTATCTGAGATCTTAACTCTCCTGACTCTGGGAGCAATATTTTGGGGTCACATGACTCCTCCCAAGCTTTCTGAAATGAGTGCAGGCATGCAACTGCTGCAGTTTCAGGTAAGAACTTCCTGAAAGGAGTTTTCACGGAGTCCTTGATGCTCCTGGAAATGTGATTGTCACCCTCCTCCCAGAAATACTGAATTCTTTAGGGCACGCTGAAATTTTCTGCCTGGAAGAAGCGGTGAAATGGATTCGCTCACCAACGGTTACGCTTAAGAAGAGTCTGGAAGTGACAGGTACTTCTGACAACTATTTAGAAATTGTGTCTGTCTGGATTTATTTTCATTTATCAGACATTATTTTGCTACCGTACCTAAGGAAGTGTAACTAATGTCTCCAATTGCACTTCCCCACACCCTGGCCCCATGCCCACCAGCCCTGTGGGAGAAGGGCGTCAAGTGACATCAGCAAGACTGCTCTTTAATAGCCGACATTATTTTATTAAGGAAAATTTGTATTGCCCTTTTTCCCTCTCAAAGGTGCCAAATGGGAAGATTTGGATTTTTCTTGGCTGAGGGAATGAAAGACCAGCGAAGTGGCTTTACTTGTCCCCTAGGCACTTCCACCACAAGTTCAAGAGGCACCTGCAAAATCCAATTGCTTTGAGCAGCTAAAATTTCAGGTTTGAATTTCATCTCAGAAATGCACAAAGCCAAGGCATTGGTGACAGTATCAGAGTGGGGGTTGTTGTCAGTTACCTGTTATTCTGCTGGGACTCCCAGCAGCCCAGGTGTATTCCCCGCAGGTAAGGCGGGAGGCCCTGCTGAATGCCACATTTCTTTGTTGCATGTTATCTTGTTAGTTAAGCTGTCAAGAAAGTTGCCAGTGAAGAGGCTGGGAGTGGAGGGACACACAGAGTTTAATCCAATTAAAACTTCACTGGCTTTTCCACATTCCTGGTTTCCTGGCTCAAACAAGGAAGAATCATCTGAGCATGAGGCTGGCAAGGGGGGTACAAAATGAATCTTAACTATTTGTATGGCAGCAAGGCATCCTATACAGCACAAGGCCACAGAGATAGGATCTTCAGTATGGGAGATAGAAAGAGCTCATTTTTAGCTGGTTTTTCATTGGCCTTTAACCCAGCGCTGTTTGGGGTGTAAAAAGACTCACTGAGTTTGCCAAGCAAGGAAGCTCTGCCTCTTTCTACCCACCAAAGGTTTTCTTGCAGCAGATGTTTTGACCTGACTTCTAAGAGGGGATTTGGTGATCCTACGAAAGACTTTCCTCTGAAGGCTGAAGGAAACGGCTGCAGCACTGGATGCCTTGGAATTAAAACTAACAGATGTGCTCACATTAAATCTCACCATCGCATTTTGACACATATTGACACAGATGGTACATTTTAGTGCTAAATCTATTTTTCTTTGCTCACAATGGGAAACAGGCCGCTTGAGCTCCCCTGACAGAATGGTTTCTGAATGAAATCTATACTCACTCAAAGCAAACCTGTGCGTGAGGCAGCCGCAGGGCCTTGCACACATCCTTCTGAAACGATGGCCCTGGGTGAGCAAGAGCAGGGCTATCTCTTCTGGGCTGAGTGCACAAAGGTGGAGGGCTGAGGACTGGGGAGGAGTTGTGGGGGAAGGAAACAGGAGAGAAGGGCTGCTTGGATGAAAGCAGCTGACTTTGACAATCAAAGACTGCATTTCCATTTCAGTTTCACAGAAAGCATGCTCAGGACCAGAGACCCTGATATTTCCAGAAAAATAACACCGTTCACTCTTTCTAAAGCCCATTTAACACCTGGGAAGATGTCCAGGATATATTGTTAAGTGAAAAAAGCAAATGGAATTTTATGGTCCCATGAGTTAAATAATCATACACACACACACACACACACACACACACACACACACAGTGTACGTACTTGTTTTTGTCTGATACATGGAACACTATGTTAGTCCTTCTTTATTTGCAGTTTTTGCTTTCTGTGGTTTTAGTTAACCGTGGTCACCTGTGGTCAGAAATGTTAAATGGAAAATTCCAGAAATAAACAATCCATATTTTAAATTGCATGCTGTTATGAGTTGTGTGATGAAATCTCATGCCATCCTGCTCTGTCTTGCCCAGAGTGACTCATCCCTTTGTCCTGTGTATCCAAAATGTGTACATTCCCCGCCCCTTAGTCACTTAGTAGAACCCTAGGTTATCAGATCAGTTACCGGAGTTAAAGAGACCATATTCACCTAACTTCTAATACATTATATTGTTATAGTTCTATTTATTATTAGGTACTGTTGTGAATCTATTACTGTGCCTAATTTAATAATTAAACCTTGTTATAGAATGCATGTATAGGAAAATACAGTGTATTAGGGATTGGTGCTATCCACAGTTTCAGCCATACTTTGGGAGTCTTGGAAAGTAAGTATTCTTCTCAGATAAGAGGGGGACAGCTGTATTCATATTGGCCATCTCTAGTGGAGAGGGGAAGTGGAAAATTATTTTACAGTTTTTTATAATTAAGAAAACGTGAGTTCTAATAAAACAATGAGGTAATTAGGGTCAGTTTGAAGTAAACTTACAGTTTTCTTACAATACTGAACTTTTCCTAACGACCAAGACAGCGCTATCTTCTTACTTCATATGTGCCTTTAGAAGAAATGTGGCTAATGATTATCATTTAATAATTAGTGAATAAACTGAAGTAATAATTTTTTAATATATTTTATTGATTTTTTACAGAGAAGAAAGGAGAGAGATAGAAAGTCAGAAACATCGATGAGAGAGAGACATCGATCAGCCGCCTCCTGCACGCCCCACAGTGGAGATGTGCCCTCAAGCAAGATACATGCCCCCAACCGGAATTGAACCCGGGACCTTTCAGTCCGCAAGCCGACGCTCTATCCACGGAGCCAGACCAGTCTCGGCTGAAGTAATAATTTTTAAAGAAAGAGTAAATTTCAAGTTTCATCAGTCTTGTTAGAAAGTTTTGTTGTTAACAGTTGGGAGAAATGTTTTACCTTTTTTATGTGAAAAGTTAAAAAATATCTTCTGGTAGCGCTTATATTATTATTGAGGTGATTTTTAAATAGAAAAAATTATAGGCCTATTTTATAATCTATTATTTTTTTTCAATAATCTGTTTCTACACACAAAAGTCACAAGCTTAAAGTGTTGCTTATCATTTGCAGGGAGGGAGTGGTCCATGGAATTCTTAAAATCCATGTACCAAGTTACCAATGGATGTTTATGTCAGATATGCTTATTAGAATTAACTGTGAAACTTACATGAGTTTAAAGAAATAGATATTGGATATAGAGGAATAGGAAGACAGTCTTTTTAAAAATCTTACACATGAGCTTACTCTAACATGATTATGTTTGATCATTGGGGTCCCTAGTCTTTGGCTCAGAACCTCCCTCTGTGGTTTTCCCAGGTTTCTGCTTTTTGTTACTATTGTTCTAATGAGAAGGAGCTCTGAGGGAAGGCAGTTGAAATCCAGGGAGAGTGATTTCAGACAAGTTGTAAAAGAGAGTAGGCCCAGGAGTGATGTCCTGTGATTAGCTGAGAAAAAACCTGGAGATCTTGCAAGGATCAAATGTTCAGGTGAGTCCACTTTCGTGTGGTGCAATCCTATCTACTAAAAGAGTAATATGCAAATTAACTTCACTACACCCACAAGCCATGCCCACCAGCCACACCCACCAGCCAATCAGAAGCAAGTATGCAAATTAACCCCAACCAAGATGGTTGTGGCCAGGGGGCAAGCAGGAGAGAAGCTTGGGTTTCCCTGGCAATGGAGGAAGCCAAGCTTTTCACACACCCTGGTGGGCCCAGCCCCCACCAAGGCTACAAAGTTTCAATTATAGAAGATAAATAAATCCCAACAAAAATGGTGGCAGCCAGGAAGCTGGAGAGAGAGCAGAGAGCAGGAGGCTAGGGTTGCCCCCGGCAATGGAAGAAGCCATGCTTCTGCAGCCCTGGCCTGACTTGGCCTCCCTTAAGGCTACAAAGTTTCAATTTTAGAAGATAAATAAATCCCAACAGAAATGGCTGCCACCCGGGGGCAAGCAGTAAGCTTGGCTCTGCTTTAGGCTACAAAGTTTCAATTGTAGAAGATAAATAAATCCTAGATCTCAGGGTCTCTGCTTGGGTCACTGGGGGGCATGGCCAGCCTGCAAACCACTACAGGTCCCTTGCCCAGGCTGCTTCACATCCCAAGCAAACTCCCATCCTGATCTGGGACACCCTCAGGGAAAACAAGGTGGCTCCCCACCCATGCACCTGGCCTCTATCCTATCTAATAAAAGAATAATATTCAGATTGACTGTCATTCCAACACAGAAGATGGCTTCCCCCATGTGGTCAAAGATTCTGCCTCCATGTGGATACAAGATGGCCATCATAAGATGGCCAGCAAGGGAGAGTAGTTGGGAGGGACCAGGCCTGCAAGGGAGGACAGTTGGGGGCAAACAGGCTGGCAGGGGAGTGGTTAGGGGGTGATAAGGCTGGCAGGCAGAAGCAGTTAAGGGCAATCAGGAAGGCAAGCAGGAAAGCATTTGGGAGCCAGCAGTCCTGGATTGTGAGAGGGATGTCCAACTGCCCATTCAGGTAATATCCTGGTAGGATCAGGCCTAAATGGGCAGTTGGACATCCCTCAAGGGGTCCCAGATTGAAGAGGGTGCAGGCAGGGCTGAGGGACAACACCCCATGATGCACGAATTTTGTGAACAGGGCCTCTAGTTTGAGAATAAGCCCCAAATCTTTCCAGAAGATGTAGCTGTCTGAATCTCTATACACCACCTCTACTCTTTCTATTGATCCGAACTAGTCCAAGTCCTCTACAATCTGTGAGTTGGCATGACTTTGTCCAGTAATTCCTTCAGGCAGCACTTCTCAAATCTGACTGCACAATAGAATCAGTTGGGGAAATTTTAAAAATCCTGGTGTCCTGACCATATCTCAGTCCAGTAAATCAGCTTCTCTCTCAGGTGAGGCCCAAGTACCTGGGTTGCATAAAGTTCCTCTGGTGATTCAATGTACAGCCACTGTTTTACCACCTTTGGTGAAGCTTTCCTCACAGCAGGTCTGGAACAACAAGGAAATTAGTAGCTTCACTTGAGTTTCACCTCTGGATTCAGAGTATATACATTTCCCATGAATAAGCCATTCAGTGAGTGACTGAATAGTAAACATCCTCATAGATTATGGAATGAGATCAAATAAGCAATTCTTACCAAGACATCAGTCACTTAATTTCATTCTGCTGTAGTTCTTTCTGTCCTCATATCTCTCTAATTCATTATTAGCACAGAAACATCACTTCTATGGCCAGAGAAGCACAGCTAAAACTTTGTGAAGGTCAGTTGTTCATGAAGTAATGACCTTAGACCTTAGGACCCTCATTAGTACAAGTAATTATGAGCTAATTCTATTAGTCTAAAAAGACCAAAGCACACAAAAAAATAATAATTTTAGACTGTCAATGCTGGAAATGTTTTAAACTGCATTTATAAATTAACCAGGACTTTTTCCTTTGTAAGGACTAGGAACTAACCTCAAAGTAGATGAAACAACAACATAAAACAAAAACAACAATAATTTATTGGCTCATCCAGTGGATTGAAATACCGCTTGATCCAGGTGCTCAAAAAAATATTATACTTCTTTTTCCAACAGCATTCAACTCTGTTCTTTGTCATGCATTGAATTTTCAAGCCGTTCTTTCCAAGTAGCAGAAAAATGGCCATTAGGTGTTCAGTCTTCCATGGTTTCCAAATCATTATCCTTAACACATAGAAATAACTCTTTACTTCCAGGACATCTAACTGAAAGATTAGTTGTACTCTGGGGTTTATCACTGTGGACAGAAAGGTAGGGTTCCATGTCTGGCCAGGCCTGGATCGCATGACCACTTTGTGAAGGGCAGGCTGGTAATATGAAAGGCAGGCCAGTGGACACCTGGGAGGAAGCGCAGCTCATCTACAGAAGAAAAGCATTACAGAAAGTATTCTATGTCTACCGTAGCATGTCAGTTATGCATCTAATCCATGGTTTTCACTAACAATATCATCATACAGGGGAACAGAACTCCCTCAAATATGATAATCAGACACTATCAAATAATAACTATTATCTAGTAAAATGTTATGAATAAGTCTGTCCAATCCATTAAATACACTTTCTCAACGCTATGCCATGAGACACTAGACTGAATTTCTATTTGTTTTAGAAATAATTTTTTGTGGAAAACAGAATAATTCGCACCAGAGTATTTCTTTAATCATTAACAAAAAAATACACCAACTTTACTATAATATAGATATGGTAGAACTAAGGTTTATTATTTTCTTACAGTTTTGCAAATTTTAGAAACATAAAACATAAATTACAGTGAATATATAGACACCAGTATAACCACCATTCAGATCAAATCATATCGCACCGCCAACTCTCCAGATCCCTCATGTGTGCCCTCCCCCATCGTACATTACAACAGCTCCCCTCAGCTAGAGGTTATCCTCATCCTGACTTTCATGGTTTCCACTGTCTTTATAATTTTACCACTGATGTAAACATCCCTAATAGTATGGTAATTCATTTTGAACCTTATTTAGGTAGAACAGTATGTATGTATTCTTTTATGTTTTGATTCTTATGTTCGATTTGTTTAAAAATATTCATCCATATTTTTGTGGATAACTATTCTTGCTTGTTTTTATGATTATATAGCATTGTATTGTATAAATATATCATAATTTATTTCATCAATTTTTGATAAATGTTTGGGTTTTTTTCAGCTAGAGCTTTTATGAACAATACTGCTATGAGCATTCCAACATGTATATATCCTTATATATTTTAACATATATCAGGATCACATGGAAGGTATGTTAAAACACAAATTTCTGGGACCCACCTCAGAGTTTCTGATTTAGTAGGCCTAGGGTAGGGCCCAAGCCTTTATATTTTTTGCAGTGTAAGTTCCAAGATTCTGCCAAAACCACTAGTCTGGGAAAGACACCTTGAGAACCATTGCTCTGGCCCTGTCTATTCAAACTTGTTCTTTGGACCAGATTCGCATGTCTCACCCATGAGTCAGTCAGAACCTCAGAATTTCAGTTTCCATCCAGACCTATTAAATCAGAATTTTAATTTCAACAAGATCCCCAGGTGATTTGGATGCATATTCAAGTTTGAGGAAAAATGCTGTTGGTTAAATATATCTTGAAGTGCATTTCTTTTGCTGGATGATAGTAATACAGATATTTTTAAAACATTTCTGGATAATGTCAAACTGTTTTTATAGCAGATTTACAACTTAAACACCACCTACCAGTTTTACATGTATTTTCAGATATTTTCTAAGAAAAAGACACAATATTTTTTAACTTAAATAAAACTTCTTAAAATGTTTCTAACTTATCATCTATAAAACATTCTATTATCTTAAGTGGATAAAAATGGTAAATAGTATGAGCCCATTAGTTATTTCATATAGTCCCCCTTTTCAGTTTAGAGAAAATTATGACCTCTTAAAGATTTAAAAAACAAAGTAATAAAGGGTTCAAAACAATTTTCAAATACTATTAAGTAATTTATTTTGGACAAGTGGCATTAATCAAAGTGGCCATAACCTGATTTTTAAAATATTTGAAGTTATGTCAACTTTTAATCCTAAAAAAATATAAAGCATTGGAGATGCTTTCAATTTTAATATGAAAACTTCCAAATAGAAGTGATGCAATCTTACTTGTTTCATTTTCATCAACTCTGTAAGATGAGTGTTCAGTGACTTTCGAGTGTCATGCTTAATGTTCAATTTCCTAAACATTTGTGTTTATTAAAATTTTCTTCATACAAAAATATAATTTTTCTGATGGTATTAAAAGCTTGGTGAAACAATCATTTCTTTCTTTTGTTCTTTTATTTTAGTTTAGATATACAATTCAGATCTAATGCGTGCCATAGGCTTTTGCCATCCTCTGTAAACATGCTATTAGGATAACACACACAATTGTGGAAAAAACATCTCTACAAAGAAAACATGAGAAGTAAGGAAATATAAACATAAACAACTTCTAATATTGTTTTTCATATTCTTAGGTATACCCCAAAATACACTTTCTACAAAAAAAAAGCAATATGAAAACTCCCATTCAAAATATTTTGTATACTTAAATGTATTCATTTAATGCTTTTTTTAATTGCACTAATATTATAGTAGTTTCCAGCCTACTTAAAGGATAATTAAGTGTAGGACAATACCAAAAAAAGTATATCTCTCTTTTACAATATAATTACTTATGTTAATGCACTATAAATTGAAATGGCAATAATATTGGAGACAAAATGAAGCTTGCAATGGAACTCTGTAATAGTTTGCAATGGAACTCTGTAATAGTTTAATATAACAATTCCATTCTACACGTAGATATAAAAGGAAAACTTTGCTAATAAGAGTTTAATTTCATTTATTTGCTCATTCAAGTGGCACTTCATCATTACCACCTCCCTGTGGTAAAAATTTTAGTCCATAAAATAAGTTAATTAATTTTGTCCATTAATTTGGTAGATTTTTTTTGTATGTACACTGGCTTTTCAGAGATTATATTTCATTATGACCAAGGGCAGTGCAGTAACCACCCACAAAATGATTATCATGGTAATTGTGTGCCAAGAACTCTTGTTCTGACCATCCCAAAAGGTGTATTTGTCTTTACAGTAGGACTTTACTCAGTCAATAGATTCACCAACCTCCCCATCACACTTTCAGAAAAGCAAGTCATCTTACAGTCCTTCCATGATTATTCAGCTTGACCTAAACTCAAGACACTTATTCAACTGTGTTCACTCTTTCTGACTTGCACCATCCAGATTACCACCAATAACCACTTCGCATCTGAATCCAGTTCTAGCCAAACCTCTGGGTCTCACTGATTAATATTATAAGCACAGTTACAACTGTAGGCTGTTTAACTTTGCTGTGCACAATTACTGCCATCTACAAGAATGTGGGTGTCCCATCTATGCCTCTGTAAGCTCTGTGTACTGCAAATGGCACTCATCTGGGAGAGAGGAATGACTTTCCCAGCCATCCCCCCCAAACTCAGGTGCCTTGTTCCTACATAGGGGGATGATATGAGAGGCAGCAGAAGGCTCTGACTTCTCAAATACATCTCTTTCGCCAGGTTCCTATGTTCATGAAATGTTTACCATGAAAGGCATCTATTGCAGTTGAAGCATTGCCTCCAGAAAGTCCTTATAAAAATATCATTACCAGGAAACAGAACAGAACACCAATATGTAGCCCCAAACATCTCTCTGTATGCATATACTAATTTATGTTAAGATATAATGAAACACAAGATAGAAGTTGTGATCACAATAAGGAAGTATAAATTTGGGAATAAGCAGCGCTCTTACCATGACTTGCCCTGATTAAATTCATCTCATACTCAATCCTCCTAAAAGTCTTGCCAAACCTCACTTTATTATTATGTCATTTTGTCCTCGATTTTAAGTGCACTGACAATTTCAGCCCAATCAACCTTAGTTAAAAACAATTACCACAAGAAAGGATTAAGAAGTACCAATTGATAGTTATAAAATAGTCATGAGGATGTAAAGTACAGCATACTATCGTCAATAATATTGTGATAATTATGTATTGTGCCAGGTAGAAACCAATATAATAATATTGAAAGTAAACTGCAATTAAGAAATGAAAATTAAAACGCAGAGACAAAAAAAATAAAAACAAATTCCACAATCCAAAAGGAAGTTTATGCCCCACTTATGCTTCACCTGTTCACTCTATAAGTATTTTTCTGTTCCTAATGACACTCATTTAGGCCTAAATCATAACTTTTCCCAGGCTGGCTACTAAACTGTGGTGTTCTATTCCCACATGGAATGTTGTGAGGCTACCATGCGACTGCATTTATCAATGGGTATCTTTGACCAATCACCAGTTACAAGGACCTTCTACCATTGCCCCCATAAGGTCCTCTTAACAAATACCTTATCAGGAAGACAAGGAGCAGCAGAATATAGATTTTCTTAACATCTCTTTGGATGTGACTATGAAATTAGCTAAAGGTAAAGTATGAGATGCAAAGCTAACATTTTGATGGGAATAAGAAATAGGAAATCTAGAGCCAAAGTCACTGTTCAGACTGGCTTTCTCTCTAGAGAAATTATCGATAATCTGGGAAAATACAGGTGTATATGAGGCTCTGGGAAGATTGGTCAGATAAGGAGCCCCTTAAAGGGAAATCAGAATCCTTTATAATAAAAGCATAATATGCAAATTGACCCAATGGCCAACAACTGGTCGAAGTGTTGCACACTGACCACCAGGGGCAGATGCTCAATGCAGGTGATCAGTGTGCTCCCACAAGGGGAGCACCATTCAGCTAGAAACTGAGCTCAGGCTGCAGGCAGAGCGGTAAGGAGCAAGGGGTCTCAGACTGCGAGAGGTATGTCTGACTGCCATTTTAGGCCCGATTCCCTAGGGCAGTGGTCGGCAAACTCATTAGTCAACAGAGCCAAATATCCACAGTACAACGATTGAAATTGCTTTTGAGAGCCAAATTTTTTAAACTTAAACTTCTTCTAATGCCACTTCTTCAAAATAGACTCTCCCAGGCTGTGGTATTTTGTGGAAGAGCCACACTCAAGAGGCCAAAGAAATGCATGTGGCTCGTGAGCTGCAGTTTGTGGACCACTGCCCTAAGGGATCGGGACTAAGCCAGCAGACAGACATCCCCTGAGGAGACTGTGACAGGGCATGGGCCGGACAGAGAGACTAACCCTCCCCCCAGCCAGTGCATGAATCTAGTGCACCAGGCCTCTAGTACTAATATAATCAATCTAACCATCAATTTATAGTCCTACACATGTGAGTACACTAACCTTACAAGTCTAGGAAGTTCTGATAGTTGGAAAAATCCCTCTTGGTAGATTGCCAGATCTTGGGAGACTTAAAAGGCCAGACAAACCTTCAATCCAGCTTTGCCTTTATGGAACCTTTGCTGAAAGGATTCCTAAAATAAATAAGTACCTTTGTTCCTCACACTCCCACCTGGAATACCTGACACTCACCCCCAATCCTGAGAACCTGAACATCTTCTTTTGTTTATCTAAATATTTTTATTGATATATATAGAGAGAGGACAACCAGCTAACAAATAATGGATGGCCGTACTTGATGACTACCAAATTAAGTGCTAATAAATACCTTCGAATATCTTCTAAAAAACTAAAAAACAACCAGTGGTCTATTACTGATCTCATGCAGAATGAATACAAGACATTATTTTAAAAAAGTAAAACATGAAGGAAAAGGTCATAATGGCCAGCAAATACTCTCTCATTGTTCCTGATAGATTTCTTTGCAAAGAGATGATATTATTAGCCCATATTAGCAGAGTCACATCTGGAGTGTTCTACTCATAAAGTATATTGACTTGGTTTACCATTGATAAAAGAGGATCATAAAATACATATGCAGAGTAGATTGGTTGACCTGTTTGTTTCTTCACCTTGTCTGTAGTCCAGAAAAAACAGGTATGACTGTCACTGCTGAGATGCTCAGTCATCAAACAGGCACCAAACAGTGCACTTCTTGTGGTTGGACATGATTGGAGGTGTTTTATTTTTTAACTATAGGCCCAGTGTGTGAATCCATGCACCAGTGGGGTCCCTCGACCTGGCCTGCAGGATCAGGCCAAAACCAGCTCTCCGACATCTCCAGAGGGTTTCTGGGTTGTGAGAGGGTGCAGGTCAGGATCAGGGACCCCACTGATGCAAAATCAGGATTGGGGAGGGACACAGGAGGTTGGCCAGCCAGGAAGGGACCCAGGGAGCTCTCCAGGGCATGTTTGACCCATCTCACTCATTCTCAATTGGCTGGACCCCAGCAGCAAGCTAACCTACCAGATGGAGCGTCTGCTCCATGGTGGTCAGTGCATGACAGAGTAGCTCTTGAGTGGCCTTAGCATATCATTAGCACTTTATACTTTGATTGGTTGAATGGATGACCAGACACTTAGCAAATTAGGCTTTTATTATATAGGACTAGGAGCTCAGTGCACAAATTAGTGCACCTTGAAAGGAACTGTGGGCTTTAAGGCTGCGGTAGGCACAGGGGCAGGTCTCAGCCCATCCTTCTCGACCCCACCTGGCCCCTCCTGCTGTGGCCCCCAGGCCCCTAACTGATGGTAGTCCCGCTCCTGCTGCTGCCCCTGTCACAACTCAATGGTGCCAGCCCGCTTGCACCCGCTGATGGTGTGGAGTGATTGGGGCCAGCGTCAGCAGTGTGTATGAGGGGGCTGGCGCCATCAGTAGGTGCAACCAGTGGCTGCTGCCCCGATCACCCCCAGTTGCACATGCTGATGGTGTCAAGTGATTGGGACCACTGCCAGGCACCAGCAGCAGATGCAATCAGGGTTGGCACTGGCAGGGGGTGTGAGCAGTGACTCCAGAACCAGCAGTGGGTGTGAGCGGGGCTGGTGCCAATAGCAGATGCATGCACCGAAAGAGACAGCAGCACATGGGTGCAAAGAATTTTCAGTAACCACCAGAGGCTCACCCCAATGACAGTGACTGGCACCCCCTCTCACCTTCTTTACCATGCCTCTGCAGCCAACACCCACCATGTTCTGCACACGGCCTCTGGTGGTCAGTGCACATCATAGTGACTGATTGGTTTGGTTGTTCTGCCATTTGGTCTATTTGCATATTAACCTTTTATTATTCAGAATTAGTGAGAACACACAAGTATGAAAGCTAGAAACCAGAAAGAGGCCTTGTATATAACATATTTAGGGCAGTGTTTAGACTTTATAAAAATAGCTTACTAAGTGGATAATCAACATCTGGCAATACAATTTTTTTTACCTGAGTTTGGGAGGCATTAGTAATGCCTGACACAGTGAGGATGGTGATTGCCAGTCCTTACCTGGTGCTTTTGCCCATTTTAGCATAGTCACATCTGGAGTGTTTAGGCAAATTCAGACCAGACTGCACAGGAAGAAGTGCTTGCTCGACATACACCCATCCCAACCTTCTCTGTGCCATATGATCACAGGCTGGAAGTGCTTTCTTTAGCATATCATTGCCTAACCTGTCTTTTGGTAGTCAGTGTACCTTATCAGCCAGTAATTGCAGGTACCTAAAACCCTCTATGCTTCACTACCTAGGCATAATGAGGTGGATTAAGGAATGGAGACCTGGCTCCTTACAAAGGACCTTAAATAGATTAGAACGTGTTATTTTTCTGTGCAAACAGCTTAGGCCACTTTGAACACATTGTACCTATAATGCCATGGACTTACCAGCTCTTTCATGCCTGACCTCAAAACATGCTGCAAACCAAGTGCTTTCTTCATTTTATAAAGATGGAAAAAGTGGAGCACAACATAGTAAAATGGAAGCTCCAGGTTACAGTTCTTTTAGGGGGACCTTATAATGAGAATCGTTGTTTGCATAATGCAAGTTACCAACAAACAAATCAATAAAAGCTGTGTTGAGGGAAATGAGTTTTATCAAAAAAGGAATCATCTGCATTAGCTATCTAGCAGAATCAAATTCATATTGTAACTCCTTAATATGCCATTGTTTTGGTCTATGTATATATAAGCCAGTTATTCCATTAAGTTTATTTTATTTTCTGTGTAATCACATAAGCTCATATATAGACAATTGCTGAGTCATCTGATCTAGAGAACAATGATTAAATTCCAACATATGAGAAAGTTGTACGTAGACAGAAGTCCAGAAACAATTCAAAGAAAAATGTATAGAGCAGAAGAGAGGGTCATTACTCACAATCACTTTTCCAAGAAGCCTGGTCATATATACTAGTATAGCCACTTCACAAATATTTGTATTTACTATGTGCCAAGTAGTGTTTTAAGCACTGAGAACAGAGCACAGAAAGAAAAGAGAAAGTTCCTGAAGAACCTGGAAAAACTGAAGGATCTGGTTATAACCTGAAAGACTCCAGTATTTAGGTCCATATCAGAGTAGAAAGTAGCAAAAGAGATGGAAAAGGAGTAGCCAGTGAGGCAGGAACAAAACAGGACAGTGTAACATTACAGAATCAAAGAAAATAAAATGCATGAAAAGGGAGGGATGTTAATTGATTAGAAAGCCTTTTAGGCCTGGCCAGTGTGGCTCAGTTGTTTGGGTGTCATCCTGTGCACCGAGGTGTTGCAGATTCAGTTCCAGGTCAGCCACATGCCTTAGTTGAGGGCTTGATCCCCAGTAGACAGCCAATGGATAGTCCTCTCTCACCTAGATTTTCTCTCTCTCCCTCTTTCTTCTTCTCTCTAAAAATTCAATAAAAATATTTAAAAGAGCGAGAGAGAGCAAGAGAGAGAGAAGAAAGAAAGAAAGAAAGAAAGAAAGAAAGAAAGAAAGAAAGAGAGAAAGAAAGAGAAAGAGAGAAAGAAAGAAAGAAAGAAAGAAAGAAAGAAAGAAAGAAAGAAAGAAAGAAAGAAAGAAAGAGAGAGAGAGAAAGGAAGAAAGCCAAGCCTTTGAGATGAGTGCAATAAAAAAAGAAGAGGCTATTTGATCTGGCAACATAGAAACAAACAGCCTTAATGAGCAGCCCAGACTCAATGGAGGTATAAATACAAAAGCATACTTTGCAGAGCTTGAAAATAAAATATGATGTAAGGAAGTGGGTATGGTGACTACAGACACTTAGTTTCAATAAATTTTGTAGTGAATAAAGAGTGAAGAAATGAGAGACAGTTGGAAGGAGATGTAGGTGTTGGAGAATTTTTTTTTAAATTAGAGATACAATAGCAAGCTACTTGTTGATGGATAGGATACAGTAGAGTAGGAGAAATCAATGATGGTTGCCAGAAGGAAGGCCTTAAAAATGAAAGATGGGTAGGACTGTAAGCACAGAAATGGGGTAACCCTTTTATGGATGCAGACACACCTTATTCATAGTAATAAAGAGGCAGTATTTAGAAACAGACATGGGCAGATTGGTAATTTCAAAAGTAGAAAGATGTGGGACCTGTTGGTTTCTTTAATATATATGTTTGTTGTTGTTGTTGTTTTTTGAAGAAATGTTTTCATCCAAGAATTGTGGTATAGCATTTAGGAGGACCAAAGAGAGAAAAGAATGGTATGAAAAGTATAGACTTAGTTCTACAGTCTTTTGCTTTTCTCCAGCAGTAGTCAGCTGCAGAAGCTTCAGATTAGGGTTTGGGCTTCATCAGGATTTCAGCTTTGCCATACAAAAGTACTTAAAAAAAGAAGAGGTTTTTAAGATGCCCGTAGTATCCTAACAAGGTAAGGGAGTAAGTGAGAATCAGAAAATACATGTAGCCGAAACTGGTTTAGTTCAGTAGATAGAGCATCAGCCTGCGGACTGAAGGGTCCTGGGTTTGATTCCGGTCAAGGACACGTACCTAGGTTGTGGGCACATCCCCAGTAAGGGGTGTGCAGGAGGTAGCTGATAGATGTTTCTCTCTCATCAATGTTTCTAACTCTCTGTCCCTCTCCCTTCCTCTCTGTAAAAAATCAATAAAATATATTTAAAAAAAAGAAAGAAAACACTTGTATAGGGAGAAAATACAAATGTCAATAGATTGGATAGCTAAGTGCAAATAATTGTTCTAGTTATAAAATAGGGTCCTGAAGATCAGACCTTGGAGGCTATGCAGTTACAGTGTTGACAACAATAAGGTGGATGACTAAGGAGCCTAAGATATAGTTAGGAAAAGACAGATGGTAGCAAAAAGGCAAAAGAACAGACAACCAATGTGTAAACCTGAGTAGAATGTACAAATGGAACTTATAGAATATATGGGTATTAATTACAGAATAATTTAAACTGCTATAATAAAGAGACCACAAACACAGTGGCCTCAATAAGATAAAAGTTTATTTCTCTCTCTCTCTCTCTCATGATAAACCAGATATAGGCAAGAAGAGGTCATTCAGAGATCTAGGGACTCTACCTTGTTTTCCCAGCATCTGGAAGTAGCTCTCATTTCTGTGGTGAAAACTGACTCATCACCATCATATCCAAGGGAAAGTTAAGGGAAAACTGCTTCCTCTTAAGGAAGTGAGCATATTACTTCTGCTTACACATAATTGACCATATTTTTGCATTATGGTCACACCTCAGTAGTCTGGTTCATTGGCCATGTACCTCGCCAAACCTCAAAGGTTTTCATTAGTAAAGGAAGAAGAGGGAAAGAGCACAATGGATAATAATTAACATCTCTTTCACAAATACTAAAGTCACCAAGAATAATGGCAAAGTAGTAATGGATATATTTCCATAAAATTGAAATTTTTATTTCATAGAAATTATGATTTCATTTCTATATTTATTTATAAAACTCAGTTATTGAGTTTTTGTTCTGTACTATTGGCATTAAAAATAAAACTGCCAGGTATTTTTACCAACAAAAGTGAGTTTGTTTGCAATGCTAAGTATACTATAGCAAAAAATGTAAATAGACAAGTCCAGCAAACAAAGGAGAGGAAAATTATAGAGAAAAATGAAGGAGTTGGGAAGGGTTGCCTTGAAGCATTGAACAAAAGTTCATTGGAGGGAAGGGAGACTCCTGAGTGGCAATGGTTTCTCATTGGCTGAGCTGCGAAGGTTCCCTTTGGCTGTGCAAAGGGAAAATCTTTCTTCTTCCTGCTGGGGTAGTAGAGTTATGACACTTCTTGTTGGGAATGCAAGGCAAGCCTCTTCCTCTTGGCGTGTTTAATTGATGGTATCAGTGCATAAGATTCCTGTTATTTATTTTCACAGTATCAAGATATAAACGGGGAATACTTATAAGGTTCTAGCTCAAACTCTTTGTCAGAGGATCTAAACCAACAAACAATATAGCTAATGCTATAAAGGATTATAGACACTATGTCAGAATAATGTCCATAATAAAGAAGGCATTCTCGCCAAAATAAGGCATTCTCTCTAGGTCGGGTGATCACAAGGAGAGGTGAAGAAAAACTTCATAGAGAAGGTGTGAAGGAAAGAGTATCAGTGTAGTGATCTCTCTTATGCTGTCCTGTGGCTTTACAGGGCTCTGTAGTGATACAGTGCTTTCACATTCACTCTCTCAGATGCTCCTCCAACCATTCTTTGTGGGGTGTTGGCCCAGTGGGATGATTTACATTTTACAGATAAATAAACCAAGGTTAGGTCACTTTCCTAAAGGCTCAGTTAGTAAACAGCAAAGCTGATTCTTTCTATTTGTTTAAATATATTTTATTGATTTTTTTACAGAGAGGAAGGGAGAGGAATAGAGAGTTAGCAACATCGATGTAAGAGAAACACCGATCAGTTGCCTCCTGCACACTCCCTACTGGGTATGTGCCTGCAACCAAGGTAGGTGCCTTTGACCAGAATGGAACTTGGGACCCTTGAGTATGCAGGCCAATGCTCTATCCTCTGAACCAAACTGGCTAGGGCCAAAGCTGCTTCTAAAGTCCAACCTCATGACTTATTAGAGGAGGAGTCTTCCCAAAATGTTATGCTTGGGGTTATGAAGAGTAGACTTAAACGAATAAAATGCGGAGAGGTTTCTGTTGTTTTTTTTGTGGGTTTTTTTTGTTTGTTTGTTTTGTGTGTGTGTGTGTGTGTGTGTGTGTGTGTGTGTGTAGATTCTAATCATAACAAAAATAATTTTAAAAGCAATTGTTTATTAACTGGAGAAATAGGTCAGTGCACAGCAGATCACACAAGATGGAATGTCGAAGAAGAGGGGAAGCAAGCCAGTTATTGCATTATTCTCATTATTCCCCCAATGGAGGCAATTTACAATTATATAAGGCACCATGCTCCTGAGGCATTGTATACCAAAATAACTTAAAGTGACATTACATGGGTTAAGCATTCACTGCTTCCACTAACTTTGGCTCCCAAAAAGATATAGCTATTTCCAGAAATCTAATTCAATCTCAAAAAATAAAGATTTGCCATGTGGAGGATATTGCAAAAGGACTGGAAAAGCAATTTTGAAAAGAAGTTCCAAAAGTGTTGTTTTGAGCAGTGGCAGCAGCTTTAACTTTCCAAGACATCTACCTGGAAGCAGACAATGGGTGAAGATTCCGGCATAGATGAAAGTGCAACCATGTTAACTTACTGCCAGATCTTGGAAATTGTACCACTTATCTCTCTATCACTATTTGAAGGTTGTGTTACTCCTATTTATTAAGGCAAAGAGAAGCAAGGAACAGCATCTGGAGTTAAAAAATTATTGGATCTCTAATGCATAAAAGTTGAGGCTGAATTCCACTTATTTCATTCAATAAGCTTTATTGCCTCCTCCCATGTGTTAAACACGCTAGCTCTGGGTAGAGAACACAGACTTTTCTCTGTCTCTGTCTTGCTTTTTCTCTGACTTCTTAGAAAACATTTTGCTGCTCTTATCATGTTCCCAGAATCAAATAGGCAATGCTAATACATCAGACACATAAAGAAACTTGACTAATAAATCTCAAAGGGAAGAGCAGAGGCAAAGAGATTAATCAAAGAATTTATATTTCTACTAGAGACCTGGTACATGAAATTTGTGCATGAGAGGGGGGAGTCCCTCAGCCCAGCCTGCACCCTCTCCAATTTGAGACCTCTGGAGGGATATCTGACTGCCCCTTTAGGCAGGATTCCGGTAGGATTGGGTCTAAACAGGCAGTCAGACATCCCTCTCACAATCCAGGACTGCTGGCTCCAACTGCTCACCTGCCTGCCTTCCTGATTGCCCTTAACCGCTTCTGCCTGCTGGCCTGATCATGCCCTAACTACTCCCCTGCCAGCCTGTTTGCCCCTAACTGCCCTCCCCTGCAGGCATGGTCCCCCAAATGCCTTCCCTTGCAGGCTTGATTGCCCCCAACTGTGATCCCTTGCAGACCTGGTCCCTTCCCACTGCCCTTCCCTGTTGGCCATCTTGTGATAGCCATCTTGTGTCTACATGGGGGCATCCATCTTTGATCACATGGGGACAGCCATCCTGTGTGTTGGAGTGATGGTCAATTTGAATATTGCTCTTTTATTAGATAGGATAGGATAGAAGCCTGGTGCATGAGTGGGGGCCAGCTGGTTTGCACTGAAGGGTGTCCCGCATCAGGGTAGAGGTTCCCTTGAGTGTGGGGTAGCCTGGGTGAGGGACCTGTGGTGGTTCACAGGCTGGCCATGTCCCCTAGTAACCCAAGTGGAGATCCTGGTATCTGGGATTTATTTATCTTCTATAATTAAAGCTTTGTAGCCTTGAGTGGAGGCCTGGGCCAGGCAGGATGTGCAGAAAGCTTGGCTTCCTCCATTGCCGGGAAATCCCAAGCCTCCTACCTCCCTGTGGCCACAGCCATCTTGGTTGGGTCAATTTGCATACTTGCTCCTGATTGGATGATGGGAATGGCTTGTGGGAGTGAGTGGAGGGGGATCAATGGGACAAGAAAAGGGGACATCTGTAATACTTTCAATAATAAAAATATATTTTAAAAAAAAGAAAGGTGCCAAAAATTCCATACTGTTAGTATGTGCAGAGGAAAACTTATCTTTGGGATAAATCAAGAGAAGAAGCTTAGGTGGAAACTTGAAAGGTTAATAATGTTCATCAGGCTCCTGGGAATTATTGGTGGGAGGGAGGGAGAAAATTGGAGCACACTATCAGTAAAATGTTAAAATTGCTGATTACCAATGTCAGGTATTTATCAAAATGACCCTCTAAATTATACTGCCTTGAGGACAGATAGTATCCAAACACCATAATTTTTTTAAATATATTTTTATTGGTTTTTTTACAGAGAGGAAGGGAGAGAGATAGAAAGTCAGAAACATCGATGAGAGAGAGAGATTGATCAGCTGCCTCCTGCATGCCCCACAGTGGAGATGTGCCTGCAAGCAAGGTACATGCCCCCAACCGGAATAGAACCTGGGACCTTTCAGTCTGCAAGCCGACACTCTATCCACTGAGCCAAACCAGTCTTGGCCAAACACCATAATTTTTATTTAAAGGCCTAAAAGCATTTGTGAATATTATCAAAATTCTATCATTAATTATAGTATTCACTGGAAATGGTCAAATACTGATCCAGTTTTTACAGAGGAGAAAAATCATTCTGGCAAGTGAAATTAGTTAACTTCAAGTCCATCTTTGGCACAATTTTGGAGCAATGAACACAACAATCATGAGTAAACTGAGCTTATAGAGAATAGGTCCTCCCCAGCCACCCTCAGTGTCTTTGGTCAGTTCTGGCCCCAGAGTCTCTAGGCGATGTGAGCACTATCAGACAAGAAAAACATATGGCACATTTTCAAATACCTGGCTAAAATAAAATTTTAAGGAACCACATGTTTCTTATTTTCTAAGGAGAGGGTAGAAAAGCCTTAATGCAAAGCCTTCAAATAGGTAGATTACAAGTAGATTAAATATTTTTTCCAGTGATTGTTAATAATCTGAGGAGCCTTTCCATAATGAAACAATACAATTTCAGCACCCTTTCTGTTTGGGATGTGGGGCATATGAATTGGTAGTTAGAACACTCAAACTTCCTTTGTACTAAATAAACTAACAAACTTTTATTGCTCTAAGCAAGGAGAAAAAAAATATCCCCAAACTAAAAACTATACAGAGCACACAAAAGCATCACAGATGACTCTCAGGAAGGAAAAATGCTCTAGGCTGGGCATTGCTAACATTCTTCATTTCAGCTGATCTGTTACCTATTGGTTAATGCATAGCATTAACAGTTGTTGTGACTAATAAAAAACATAAGAGGGCACATGTATAAAAATATGATTCTCCACACAATTTAGAAACATCAGTGTTTTCATGCTTTCCTGAACTTATCGATGGAAATCACTAAGTGGTGATTCATATCTAATGAAAGTTGCAAAACTTGGTATCCTAATATTACTTATGCTGTCCCTTGAGTAGTATCTCATCAGGAAATTGCAGAGAGTAACACACTTGAATTAACATTTTCTTTTTGAATTTAAAGTTCAACTTGGAAACAAAGGAACAAAATAGAAAGCCCCAAAATAAACCCATGCTTATATGTTCAATTAATTTATGACAAAGGAAGCAACAATATACAATGGGAAAAAACATTCTTTTTAATAGATGATGTTGGAGGAGAAAAAAATGAAATGAGACTACTTTCTTACACCATATATAAAAATTAAATTATGGATTAAAGACTTAAATATAAGACCTGAAATCATAAAACGCCTAGAAGAAAACATAGTTAACTTTTTGGCATTGGTCTTAGCAATATTTTTTTTGAATATATCTCCTCAGGCAAGGGCAACAAAAACAGAAGTAAACAAATGTGACTATATCAAACAAATAAGCTTTTTACACAACAAAGGAAACTATCATAAAATTGAAAGGCAATCTATTAAATGGGAGATGTTTGTCAATGACAAGCTGATAAGGAGTTAATTTCCAAAATATGTACAAAGAACTCATACAATTCAATATCAAACAAGGAAGAAAACATAGACATTTCTCCAAAAAAGATATACAATGGCCAGCAAACACATGAATCACTAATCATTAGGAAATGCAAATCAAAACCAAAATGAAATATCACCTCACAATTATCAGAATGGCTATTATGAAAAAAAAAAAAACAAGTGTTCACAAGGATGTGCAGAAAAAAGAATCCTCCAGGCCCTATGGGAAATAGTATGAAGGTTTCTCCAAAAATTAAAAATAGAACTACCATACAATATAGCAATTCCACTTCTGGGTATTTTTCAAATAAATTAAAAACACTAACTCAAAAAGATATATGCACCACTATGTTCATTGCAGCATTATTTACAATAGCCAAGATATGAAAGCAACCTAGGTGTCCATCAACATATATAATATAATATAAAGAAGAATGAAAACTTGTTATCTACAACAAAATGGATCGACCTAAAGAGTATTATGCAGAGAAAGGCAAATGTATGATTGCACTTATATTTATAATCTAAAAGACAAAACAAACAGTAAGAAAAACAAAACAAAAACAGATTTATAGACAGAATAAACTGATGGTTGCCAGAAGGAAGAGGCATGGGTGAAAAAAGGTGAAGGGGATTAAAAGACACATATTTCCAGTTCTAAAACAAATAAGTCATTGGGACATAATGTACTAGTATAGTATAGGTAATATAGCCAATCACACCATAATGACTTTGTACAATATAGAAGGTTACCAGACTTTTGTGATGATCACTTTGTAAGGCATAGAGATGTCAAACTGTAATACACCTGAGATTAATATAATATTTCATTTGAACTACATTTTAATGAATAAATAAATAAATAAATAAATGACACATAAGTACATAAAAGCATAGTCAATTTATAGGAAAAAGTTACATAATAGAAAAGTGAAATTAAATAAGAGTGAGATGCAGATTGCTGCTTATCAGTACAAAGACAAAAGTACCAGTTTAGGAATCTACTCACTTCCAATGGAATGCTGCCTCCTATGGCTTTGAGTCTGGATGCAGTGATACAGAGAACTAGGGACAATCCAGAAGTCAGTCTGATTGTGACAGGTCAGCTAAGACAGAAACAGTGGCAGATCTACCTGGGGAGACATGGGCATGGGCAGTATTACCCATGGGCTAGTAGTATTGAAGCAGCAAGGCCAGTGGTGGTATTTGGGCCCACCAATAAGGGCAGTGCAGGCAGTGACATTTTCACCGGCTCTTTCATACAATGGTTTTAGCAATAATTCTCATCACCTGCCTTTCCTCAGATGTGTTCACTCTCTAAGTCTCTCAGTCAGTTTTTCCTTCTAGACTAAGAGCTACACATGGTCCTTCCACTAAATATCCCTTCTGCTTATATTAGAGAAGAAAGGTTAGATATTTAAAAAAATAAGTACAAAGTTCTGAGGGACCCCCATCCTGATTAATGGACCAATCAACTCTATTTTATACTTCACAGGTGAACAGCTAACCTTTGATCACCAGGAAAGTCAAACTAGGCTGAAGAAAATGTTTGTAGCCAGATGTGAAAGTGACCAGAAGAGGAGGAAAAATGGCGGCGGAATAGACAGACATGTCTGGAGCCTTGTCACTGAGCAGACAGTGAGAACAGCTGAGAGTCGCACTAGGAGTGTTTGTTGGCAAGTTAAGAGACAGTTATCCTCCAGGAGAAGGTGGGGGACTGCTGGACGGGGCTCTCCTGACCAGGCATCCCCAATGCCACAGGGTTTTTGTCTCCCAGAACCACCAGCATGAACACAAAGACCACACCATCTTTCCGGGGGGAAGTGGATAGCTGCAGTGGTCTGGAAGCTACAGCTGCAGTACCCATCGAACAGCCGGGGGACCCAGAACACCACTCTCCAATTGGCGCAAACATTCGGACTCAGAGGAGCTCCACACACCACACGGAAAGGTCAGATTTTGCCTGAGATAAGGTGAGGTGCCGCAGAACAGAGAGACATGCACTCTGTGGGAACTGGACATGGGGGGTGGGGGCGGAAAGCTGCTCCTAAGAGAAATCCGCAGATGTGGGGAAGGGCGTGATCCTTAAATGTGGAAGGGGATTAACAGAACTATTAACAGAAGGGAGCTCTAGAAAACAACCCATTTTGATCTGAGGCAGAAGTTATTACAGTGTCCCGACTGCTCAAAAACAGGAGCGGAGAAGGGGGAGAGCACAGACTGCACTTTTTCCTCTTCAGACCCTGGCTTCTGATTGCTAAGCCCAATACAAAGAATCATGCAATTGGAGACATCCTGAGAGACTGCAGGGGAAAGCTGGTTTTCTGGAATCTGGGGATCAGAGGAGAGAATCAGCTCTGGGGCAACTCACTCCCACAAACCGGTATTGAGTACCACAGAGTAAGCAGGATCAAAGCACAGGCTAGAGAGGTCGTGTGCTTAGTCTCAGAGGTCAATTTTGAAACACTGCCACCCCATGGATGACTCACAAATTGACGTTAGCATAATCACAAAGAATAAAAAGATTAAGACACACCTCAGCAGTGGAACACAGGGAACTGCAATAACCTCCTGACTGGGAAACAGGAGTGCCAAACAGAAATATAGTGCAAGTGAATGACCTCCACTACTGCCATTCTATTGTTTCATTTTTAATTTTATTCATTTATTTATTTATCTATTTATTTATTTATTTATTTTTGCATATTTTAATTTAAAAAGCTATTTTTTTCTCTTTTTTCCTCAATTTATTTTAACTTTTTAATTATTATATTTTTATTTTCAACTAGTATTATTACTACTACTATTTTTACCTTTTTGAAAAAAAAAGAAGTGTCATTTTATTTTCTCTTTAGTTTACTTTGGGATTAGAGTTCTACATTCTATTTTCATCTTTCCTTTAGCATAATTTTACCCTATCTCAACTCTACCTTTATGCCAACACTGTCTTCCTAACTCTCCCCATTTTGCTGTCTTGTTTCTCTTTCCCTTTTCCAACTTTAGATTCTCCCTATTCTTTCGTTTTACCTGGTTAAAATTTCACCCCACTTATATATCTAATTTTGAATCCCCTACTCCAAGACCATACAAAACTCCGCTTCTCTGTCTTCACTATCCAAAAAATTGTTTTTCTCTATGTCCTTTTGTTGTTGTTTGCCTGAATGGTGATTATAACAATTTTTTATACTTTTTGTGAGATTGTTTTTGCTTATTCTACTCATTTTATTTTGCTTTTTGTTTGATTTGTTTTGGTTTGTTTGTTACCTCTGTTTTCCCTTGCCTCCCTTGATATTAGTTGTTATTTTTAGTTTGTATTAATCTCCAAGTACTTCTTGTTGGCATTTGTTGAGATTAGTGGCTGTTCTATTGGAGTTTTCTCCTCACATCTATAAATTGTTCCCCTTTTCTCCCTTATTCTCTTTCTTTTCTCTCTGACTTTTTTTCTCTTTCTCTTTTATTCTTCTCCTTCTCCTTTATTTTTATTTATTTTTTATTTATTTACTTATTTATTTTTCTCCCTTCTCCCAATTTGATTTTGGCACTTCTCTCTTTTCTTTTCTTTTTTTTTTTCTCTCTCACTTTTCTCTTCTTCTTTCCCTACTTACACCTAATTTGACTTTCATTGGTGGTCACCTTATTAGTGGTTATTAACATTGTGAATACATTTCTATTCAGTGCCTTGTGTGTTGTACCTGGTCGAGTTGTAGTTTGTGCCTTTAAATCAACATAAGAGAGAGAACTACATAACCAGACACCCAGAGAAGAAAGACCATGGGCAGACAAAGAAACAGCCCGCATATGACAGAAAAGCAGGTATCACCAGAAAAGAAAGTAAACGAAACAGAAGCAGAAATAGACCTGCCAGAGAAAGAGTTCAGAGAAATGGTCATAAGGTGGCTGAAAAAAATGGAAGACAAAATCAACAATATGAGTAAGAGCCAAGAAGAAATGAAGAGGAACCAAAAAGAAATGAAGAATAATCAAGAAGAAATGAAAAATGACATCACAGCTGTAAAGAACTCAATAGAAAGCATCAAAAGTAGACTAGAAGAAGCAAAGGAGTGCAACAGTGAGCTAGAGAACAAAGTAGGCAAAAATACCCAAGTACAGCAGCTTCTAGAAAAAAAAATTAAAAAGCAAGTGGAGTGCCTAAGGGAGCTGTGGGATAACATGAAACGAAACAACATCCGCATAATTGGGATTCCAGAAAGAGTGGAAACTGAGCAAGGATTAGAAAAACTGTTTGAAGGAAAGATGACATAAAACTTCCCTGATATAGAAAAGAAAAAACCCACACAAATCCAAGAAACTCACAGAGTCCCAAGCAAAATGAAACCCAAAAACCGACACCAAGGCACATTATAATTAAATTGGAAAACACCAATGACAAACAAAGAATCTTAAAAGCGGTCAGAGAGAAACAGAAAGTTGCCTACAAAGGAACCCCCATAAGACTAGCAAATGATTTCTTGACAGAAACTCATCAGACCAGAAGGGAATGGAATGAAATATACAAAGTCATGCAAAGGAAGGGTCTAAATCCAAGAATACTTTACCCAGCAATGCTTTCATTCAAAATTGAAGGTAAAATCAGGAGCTTCATGGGCAAAAAGGACTAAGGGGATTTATTACCATCAAACCAGCAATGCAAGAAATATTAAAAGATCTGCTATAATAAAAAGAAATAGGAAGTGAAAAAGGAACACAGGGGTAAAGAATAAAAATGTAGACAGATAAGTACCTATTAATAATAACTTTAAATGTAAACAGATTAAATGCTCCAATGAAAAGACATAGGGTAACCGATTGGATAAGAAAACATGATCCATATATCTGCTGTCTACAAGAAACCCACCTCAGGAAAAGAGATGCACACAGACTGAGGGTGAAGGGATGGAAGATGGTGTTTCAGGCAAATGAAAATGAAAAAAAAGCTGGGGTTGCAATACTTATATCTGACAAATTAGATCTCAAAGTGAAGGACATAACAAGAGATAAAGAAGGCCACTTCTTAATACTAAAGGGAACAATCCAACAAGAAGAAATAACTCTGGTAAACATATATACACCCAATATAGGAGCACCTAAATACAATAAAAAAATCCTGGAGGATATGCAGGGAGAGATTGACAGTAATACAATCATATAGGAGACTTTAATACTCCTCTGTAACCACTGGACAAATTCTCTAAACAAAAAATCAGCAAAGAAACATCAACCCTAAATGACTCACTAGACCAGATGGAATTAATTGACATCTTCAGAACATTTCACCCAAAGCCACAGAATATACATTCTACTCTAGTGCACATGGGTCATTTTCAAAGATAGACCATACATTGGGTCATAGGAAAAGTCTCTTCAAATTCAAGAAGATAGAAATCATATCAAGCATTTTCTCAGACTACAGTGGCATAAAACTGGAAATCAACTACAATAAAAACAATATAAAGAAATCAAACACATGGAGACTAAACAGCATGCTATTAAACAACGACTGGATAACCAGAGAGATCAAGGAAGAAATAAAAAACATCATGGTAACAAATGACAATGACAACACAACAATACAAATTTATGGGACACAGTGAAAGCAGTCTTGAGAGGGAAGTTCATAGCTCTACAAGCCTACTGCAAAAAAAGGGAAACAATGGTAATAAATTACCTAACCCTACAACTCAAAGATCTAGGAAAAGAGCAACAAGAAAAACCCAGTGAAAGCAGAAGAAGGAAATAGTAAAGATCAGAGAGGAGATAAACAACAAGGAGACCAAAGAAACAATTCAAAAGATCAATAAAACCAAGAGCTGGTTCTTTGAAAGGATAAAAAAGATTGATGGACCTCTAGCCAGGCTCACCAAGAAGCAAAGAAAGAAGACTCAAATAAACAAAATCAGAAATGAAAGAGGAGAAATAAAAATAGACCCCACTGGAATACAAAGAATTGTTAAAAAAAAATACTATGAACAACTCTATTCCAACAAATTGGACAACCTGCAGGAAATGGACATATTCCTTGAAAAATATAACCTTCCAAAACTCAATCAGGAAGAATCTAAACATCTTAGTAGTCCAATAACTATGGAAGAATTTGAAGCAGTCATCAAAAAGCTTCCAGCAAACAAAAGCCCAGAACCAGATAGGTACACAGGAGAGTTTTACCAAACATTCAAGGAAGAATTAAAAGCTATCCTTCTCAGACTATTCAAAAATATTCAAGAAGAAGGAACATTTCCAAACACCTTCTATAAAGCCAGCTTCACCCTAATACCAAAACCAGATAAAGACAACACAATGTAAGAGAATTATAGGCCAATCTCTCATGAACATAGATGCCAGAATCCTCAACAAAATTCTAGCAAATCAGATCCAGCCATACATCAGAAAGATCATACAACATTACCAAGTAGGATTTATCCCAGGAATGCAAGGATGATACAATATCCACAAATTAATAAATGTGATGCATCACATAAACAAATTGAGAAATAAAAATCATATAATCATATCAAAAGATGTATAAAAAGCTTTTGACAAAATCCAACACCCTTTCTTGATAGAAACTCTCAGCAAGGTGGGAATAGAAGGATCATACCTCAACATCATAAAAGCCATATATGATAAACCCACAGCTAACATCATACTCAATGGGCAAAAACTAAAACCATTTCTCCTGAGAACAGGAACAAGACAGGGATGCCCACTCTCACCTCTCTCGTTCGACATAGTACTGGAAGTATTAGCTATTGCAATTAGACAAGAAGAAGAAATAAAAGGCATCCAAATTGGAAAAGAAGAAGTAAAGCTGTCCTTATTTGCAGATGACATGATACTATACATAAAAAACCTGAAGGACTCCATACAAAAACTAATAGACCTAATAAATTAATTCAGCAATGTAGCAGGATACAAAATTAATGTAAAAAAATCTATGGCATTTCTATACACTAATAGTGAAATTACAGAAAGAGAGACTAAAAAAGCAGTCTCATTTACTATCGTACCAAAAAAATCAGGATACCTATGAATAAACCTAACTAAAGAGGTAAAAGACCTATATGCAGAAAACTACAGGATACTAAAAAAAGAGATAGAGGTAGATGTAAACAGATGGAAGAACATACCATGCTCATGGATTGGGAGAATCAACATCTTTAAAATGTCCATACTACCCAAAGCAAACTATATATTCAATGCACTACACATTAAAATACCAATGACATATTACACAGAACTAGAAAGAACTCTCCAAAGATTAATCTGGAACAAAAAAAAAAGATCCTGAATAGCCACAGAAATCCTGAGAAAGAAGAATAATGTAGGTGGGATCTCAATACCAAATTTCAAGCTATATTACAAAGCAACTGTTCTCACAACAGCCTGTTACTGGCATAAGAACAGACATATAGATCAATGAAATAGAATAGAGAATCCAGATATCCACCCAAACCACTCTGCTCAATTAATATTTAACAAAGGAGGCATGAACATACAATGGAGTCAAGACAAACTCTTCAATAAATGGTATTGGGAAAATTGGACAGATACATACAAAAAAATGAAACTGGACCACCAACTTACACCAAATACAAAAATAAACTCCAAATGGATACAGGACTTAAACATAAGATGGGAAACCATAAAAATAATGGGAGGAATCCACAGGCAGCACAATCTCAGACATATGCCGAAAGAACTTCCTCACCGATACTGCTCCAAGGGCGATGGAAGCTAAAGAAAAAATAAACAAATGGGACTACATCAAAATAAAAAGCTTTTGCACAGCAAAAGAAACCATCAACAAAACAACAAGTAAGCCCACTGTATGAGAGAACATATTTGCAAATGTTATCACTGATAAAGGTTTAATCTCCAACATCTACAGCCAACTTATATAACTTAATAAAAGGAAGATAAATGATCCAATCAAAAAAAAATGGGCAATGGACCTAAATAGAACCTTTTCCAAAGATGACAGAAAGAAGGTCAAAAGACACATGAAAACATGTTCAAAGTTATGAATTATCTGAGAGATGCAAATCAAAACAACAATGGGATACCATCTCACACCTGTCAGAATGGCAATCATCAACAAATCAACAAATGACAAGTGTTGGTGAGGATGTGGAGAAAAAGGAACCCTTATGTACTGTTGATGGGAATGCAGACTGGTGCAGCCATTGTGGAGAACAGTATGGAGTTTCCTCAAAAAACTAAAAATGGATCTCCCATTTGACCCAGCAATCACACTCTTAGGAATTTATCCTAAGAAAATAGAAACATTGCTGAAACCGGTTTGGCTCAGTGGATAGAGCATCTGCCTGGGGACTGAAAGGTCCTGAGTTTGATTTGGGTCAAGGGCACGGACATTGGTTGTGAGCACATCCCCAGTAGGGGGCGTGCAGGAGGCAGCTGATCGATGTTTCTCTCTCATTGATGTTTCTGCCTTTCTATCTCTTTCCCTTCCTCTCTGTGAAAAATCAATAAAATATATATATTTAAAAAAATAGAAACACCAATCAGAAAGGATTTATGCACCCCTATGTTCATAGCAGCACAATTTACAATAGCTACAATTTGGAAACAGCCTAGGTGCCCATCAGCAGATGAGTGGATCAGAAAATTATGGTACATTTATACAATGGAATTCAATGCTGCCATAAAAAAGAAGGAATTCTTACCATTTGCAGCAATCTGGATGGAACTGGAGAGCCTTATGCTTAGTGAAATAAGCCAGTCAATGAAGGAGAAACACCACATGATCTCACTCATTTGTGGATAATAAAGAACATTATAAACTGATGAACAAAAGGATAGATACAGAGGCAGTAAAGCATCAAACAGACTGTTAAATTACAGCAGGAAGGTTAAGGAGAGGTGGGTTAGATAAGAGATCAACCAAAGGACTTGTATGCATGCATATAAGCATAACCAATGAACACAAGATCATGGGGGGTTAAGGTATCCCGGGGGGGAGGGGCAATGGGAATATATGTATACATGTAACATATTAATAAAAAAAAATAAAAAATAAAGTGACCAGAAAGAAAGGTCAATGAAAGTGGTGTTGCATCACTCATTTGAATGGGAAACAAAGGGACTGTATTCTCAAACCATCCTTCACTGAGGCAGAATCCCAGATAGTATATCTTGAAAGCAATGTAATAGGAACAAAGGCTTCTTTTGAGGAAATTGAACATCACAAAAGTTGACTAGTGTAATCTCTTATGTTCTATAAAAGGAAGAAACTAGGAAGTAAGGCACACACACACAAACACACACAGCACCAGCCAAACAGGGGAGATGTCGCATGTTTCAGAATTCTTTGGTTCATGTTTCCTCTCTAACACATGAGAATTTTAATGGGTTTAATCACTTGCTGTGGATTTAAAGTAATTTAATTTATATAGGAAAACAACATAGATCCTAGTGACATCTCCATAGATAGATGGCAGATAAATTATCGATAGATGATAGGTAGGTAGGTAGATAGATAGATAGATAGATAGATAGATAGATAGATAGATAGATAG
>JAAGEH010000018.1:72869219-72901719 GCA_011751065.1 Lasiurus cinereus
GATAGATAGATAGATAGATAGATAGATAGATAGATAGATAGATAGATAGATATAGCAGGGCAGCTTAAAATGTGTCTGATACTGTTTTAAATCCATACTAGTACTTTTTAATTAAACACAGTACTCACAATAAGATTATGAGGCAAGTAATATTTAAGATCAACCATACAGATTATAAAGATTAGCTATAGAAGTGGGGGGAAAACCAAAGATTGAATTAAGGCTCCAAGCCTATATGATGGGGAAAATAATGTTGTTAGGTCTAAAATAATTTTTGAATCCTTTTTAGGGGAAGTAGAGATTGTTCAGTTAGAAAAATATAGACTGTATGAACCACCTCTTTCTTTGTCATATCACATAATAAAACCTTATCAATTTGTCCTAATTAAGTGTAAATTATGTGGTGTGAGGCAATTCTCAATTAAAGAGAAACCTCTATAAAGAAGGGTACTTTGAAGAAAATATAATTGAATTAATCCAAGTTCAAAAATAAAACAACTGAATACCTCTTTATTACTAGAAGGAAGTATTGTTTGTATTAATGATTTTGTAAAATTAGTGATGAATATGTATAGTAAAATCTTCTCAGCTCAATAGTTGAGCATCAACCTATGAACCAGGGAGGTTATGGTTCAACTTCCATTTAGGGCACAACCCCAAGTGTGGGCTGTGTAGGAGGCAGCTGATCAATGATTCCCTTTCATCATTGACCTCTCTCTCTCTCTCTCTTTTACTGAAGTCAATACAAATATTTTTTTTAAAAAATCAGTGAATTTACCACTTACATGCAAATATGGCCATTAAATAGTTTCCTATTAAGTTAGCTTAATTTTTGTTTCCTTTATTCTATTGTTTTCTTAATAAAAACTACTGCTGGCAGGTCCATAAGAGCCTTACAAAATTTTCTCAGAACCAAATAATATCCAAGTCTTCAGAAGATGACCCATAGAGAAATTCTATTTTGTTTGATTACAGTACAGTCTCTACTATTAATATTTCTATAAACGGAGTAAAAGTTTTCTTCATTCCTTTTCTATATAAAGATTACTTTACAGAAAGAGCTCTTGATTTTATGTTATGCCCAGTGCAAGTGGAATGCAAGAATAGAATTGCAATATTTCAAATTGATTCCATTATTTTTGTCATTTTAAAATAAAAAACGTTGTTTAAGCTCTCTTTGTTATTTCCCAACTCATAATATCTCACTCATTTTTCAACACCTGGCCTACATTCCTGCACTTACATTGTCTAGTTACCAAGTAATAAAAGGATAACGCTTGGCATGGATAATCTCAATCTGCATAGTAATCTTATGAGATGGTAATTTTGTCATGTCCCTCTTAGAGAAGAAAAATTGAGGCATAGAGAGGATAGAAAATTTGCTAAAGTTTCGCAGGTAATACAGTCAGGTATTAAATCCTATGACCTTAACCACTTTGCTATAGAACCTCCTGATCTAACTGTGTGGCCATGGAACACACACTTGAGTTGACTTAATAGTAACACATCTCTTCCCAAATTTTCATTAAGGTACATCATGTTGGTTGCTTGAAACTGGCTATAGTGAAAGTATTTACAATATAGAAATTGGCAACACTGTAAACCAACACTTTGTTTTTCCGTGGGAAGTTGGTTGTTAAATATTTATCACCATGATAGTAAGCACCATCTTTCCGAATCCATGGAAGGTCTGGAACTAAGAAATTCCAGTCCTGTGCTGATGGACAAGAACATCCTAGTAAACTACAATATGCTATTAAATGAATCCTTTGCTGCTTATTATGTTGAATAAAAGTAAGCTAGCCCAGTGTGTATCACACAAATGTGAGAACTAGTTAACTCACAGGCTGTATGTGGTTTAAACTCTATGTTGACATGACACTCGTCTAGATGAAAGGAGTGACTACTGTCATCAGGCAAGATTTTTTGTACCACCTCACATCCTCTCAGACTCATCTTTGCATTCAGTCCTAATAAGTCAATGGTTTTGCACAAACTTCTAGGTGCATTCTGACAGTGAGTGCCTGAATCTCACATAAACAATGTGACACTTGCTACTGTCACAGTGTTCCTGGGACACCACCTTGGGTGATGCTTGGTATTTGCACAGGCACAGTTCTACACTATACGGCATTTAAACTTGGGGTAACTGTCCACCAACAGAGCATGGCAGGTAATGAATGCTTTTCCCTTTTGAACCTGGCTGATAAATGTGAAATGCCTTCTATATTACTTCTGAGAAGGTCTCAGGACAATAAGCACCAATATCCACAGCATTGATTAGCTCAACAATGCATCCTTATATTAGTTTTTCTTTCTTCTCTCATTCCACCCTTTATCTGTATTTCAGTCCTATTCGGTGGTATCAACCTACACATTAGCCTTTGTTGCTGACTTCACCTTGGGGGCTAGGACTTCCCTCTTTGAGAACCTCCCACAGCTCAGGCAAGAAGGCCTACATTTGCACCAAGAAAAAAAAAAGTACAATATTTTTCTTTCCAAGAATTTGGACATATATGGCATTCTTAACAAGTGTTGGCCCTCTCAAGGAACTTACAAATTCTAGCAAGAAAAATTATCATTAAGTAAATATTTATTTATTTATGTGTTTCTTTGTTTTAGGAAGAGGGGGAGGGAGAGGAATAGAGAAATAGAAACATTGATAAGAGAGGAACATCATTGATTGGTTGCCTCCTGCATGTCCCACACTAGGGATCAAGCTCATAACCTGACCAAGTACCCTAAGCAGGAATCGAGCTGCCAACCTCTTGGTTCCTGGATCGACACTCAACTGCTGAGCCACACTGGCAAGACTAAGTATTTATAAGTGTTACAAAAGAGACCAGTTAATTTGTTTCATTTAATTGGGGAGTACATAATAGCCAACCCTTCACTTTCTTAGTGGTCCCTGAAATGCTCCTTTGTAGAAGGTGGGCTCTTGGCATCCCTTGCCCAAGGCAATAAATTATCAGCATTAGAAATCATAATCACCATACTGGGGTGGCACAGGTCATCCCTTAAAAAAATCCAATCAGAAATCACAACAGCCAATCCAAGAAAAAAAATAAAAAAGCAATCCTTTCATAAAAGAGAAACAAACCTTACTACTCAGATAAATTTCCCCATGGAAAATATAAATCCCCAATTACTGCCCAACATGTGCAAGATATAAAGCCTCACTTGGAGCTGAGGATCTGCACGATATTTAACAAATTACCAGAATCACAGCATGTTAGATGAAGACTCAGGATCAGACTAGGCAGGGGAAAAAAGAAAAAAAGCCCCATAGTGATTGCTTTCAAAATGAAGCCAAGTTACTTTTTTAAAATCTCCATTTTCTTTCCAGATTTTCCCCATTGACAGACTCCAATGACCTAGCTGATGATGGCGTTGTAATAAAATGAATCTAATATCTTGGATATCTGGTTTTAAGTTTTAACCTTCCTTGATTCTTTTCTGGAACTCTATTCTTCAATGATAAAGGCATTTAGAAGACCAGAATAAGAAAAAAATGAAAAATATTGATCTTCTAAATTCCATATTGGTTTCAGTCACCACTGTTTGGGGTAACAGAGAACAATGTTGCTACAATTTGAATATATTTTGGTGTTGCAATGTAAAGTCTCCATTCCACACATAATTAATTAATTATTTCAACAAACATTATTGAGTACCTAAAATTACCAGGCACAGTGTGAGGCTTCTGCTATATAACTGTCAACACTCATTTTTTCAATGTCCACCACTTTCAACTCACAATAAATGGTACATCAATACTGACTGTAGAATTTGGTCTTGAATCTGACCCATTTTTCACAGGCACATGAGGTTGAACATGTATTTGCAATCAGTGTCTCAGGAAGAGTTTTCAACAGAAGAAATCACAGATCCACATACTGTTAGAATTGTATTGGGCTTCAGAACATAATCTAATTCACTTGCCTATTTCACAAGTGAGGGAAAAGATTCCTAGAGAGATGAAGTGACTTGCTCAAATATATGTAACAATTAACTGGGAGGTTAACATTGACACATTCTGGTTCTTTTAAAATCATCCATAGCTATTTTTTCTCCCCACCCTCCTATTTAATTCATTCACCAAATGCTGGGGGATAAAATGATGAACAAAAGAAAAAAGGTTGCTGTTTACCTTTGAGAATTTAAAACCCAGTTTTTGAGACATCCTATCTTAATAAATGAGTAATATGAAAATTGACTACCTCCACTACACCCACAAGCCACACCCACCAGCCAATCAGGAGCTAGTATGTAAATTAACCCAACCAAGATGGCTGCAGCCACAGAGAGAGCAGGAGGCATGGGTTTCCCTGGCAATGGAGGAAGCCAAGCTTTCTACCTGCCCTGGCCTGCCTGGGCTACAAGCTACAAAGTTTCAATTATAGAAGATAAATAAATCCCAACAAAAATGGCTGCAGCCATAGAGCAAGCAGGAGGCTTGGCTCTACTCAAGGTATAAAGTTTCAATTACAGAAGATAAATAAATCCCAGATACCAGGGCCTCTACTTGGGTCACTGGGATGCATGGCCAGCTTGCAAACCACCACGGGCCCCTTGCCCAGGCCACTCCATATCCCAAGAAAACCCCCAACCTGATCTGGGACAACCTTCAGGGCAAACAAGCTGGCCCCATCTGTGCATCAGGCCTCTAAACCATCAAATAGAAAAATAATATGCAAATTGACCATCACTCCAACACAGAAGATGGCTGCCCCAATGTGGCCAAAGATGACTGATCCCATGTGAACACAAGATGGCCAGCAGAAGATGGCAGTTAGGAGTGACCAGACCAGCAGAGGAGGGAAGTTGGGGCAGGGCCTTCAGGGAGGGGACCCAGACCTGCAGGGGAAGTCAGTTAGGGTGACCAGGCCATAAGGGGAGGGCTGGTAGGGGGACCAGGCCTGCAGGGGAAGGCAGTAAAGAGCAAATAGGCTGTCAGGGGAGCAGTTAGGCATCAATCAGGCTGGCAGGGGAGTGGTTAGGAGGTGATCAGGCTGGCAGGCAGAAGTGGTTAGGGGCAATCAGGAAGGCAGGCAGGTAAGCAGTTGGGAGCCAACAGTCCTGGACTGTGAGAAAGATATATGACTGCCATTTAGGCCTGATCCTACCTGGGGTGAGGGACACACAACCCCGTGCACAGATTTTGTGCACTGGACCTCTAATATATAAATAAAATAGTCTCCCAAATAAACATACATAAATACATACATACATACATATATACATATTCCTTTGCAATTTTTTTCTTCATTAATTATGTAAAAGTTATGTCTGATTTATGTGGGAAACCTGAAAATGCTTCTCTAAAAAATAAGCAGAGAAGCATGGCCAAGTAGCTCACTTTGTTAGGGTGTCATCCCAATACACCAAGATTAGGGGTTTCAATCCCTGGTCTGGACATATACAAGTCACAACCAAGGAATGCATAAATAAGTGGAACAACAAATTGATCTCTGTCTTTCCTCTCAAATCAATAGTTAAAAAATGAAATAAATAAGTGACCCAAAAATTGAAGGATGTGGAACATTAAGGGAAGAGAGTTAGAGGCAGATAGAAAAATAGGATAGGCTAGGAGAATATATTCCTTTCCTAAAATAAAAAAATTACTACAAAGATGGTGAAACTTGAAACAACAGAAATTTATTCTCCAAGTTCTGGAGGCCAGAAGTCCAAAATCAAGGTGTCAGCATAATAAGAGTTCTTCTTGGAGGCTCAGAGGATGAACCATTTTTATGGCTGTATGAGTCAGTTTGGGCTGCCATAACAAAATACACAGACTGGGTATCTTTATCAACAGTGGCCTTTTTACAGACTGGAGGCTGGAAGTCCAAGATTAAGATGCCAGCAGGGCTGATTTCTATTAAGGCTGTTCTTCCTGGTTTGTACACAGCCACCTTCTAGCTGTATCATTACATGACCTCTTTGTGTAAATGTTCAGAGAGAGAGAGAGAGAAAGAGTCTCATCAAATTAGAGCCCCATCCCAATCATCCCATTTAGCCTTAACTACCTTCTTAAAGCTTTCTTTCCAAATACAGTCACATTAAAGATTCAGACTACAATATTTTAATTGATGGACACATTTAGTTTATAGTGATACATCTCTACTGGTTTCTGGTAGTTGCCCATGATCCTTGGCATCCCTTAGTTTGTGGTAGCATAACTCCAATCTCTGCTTCTGTCATCTCCTGTCATTCTTCCTATGTCTCTTGTTTAAACTTTCCTCTTCTTATAAGGACACCAGGCATTGGATTTATGGCCCATCCTAATTTGTTATGACTTCATCTTCACTTGATTAAATCTTCAAAAACCCTATTTCTAGATAAAGTCTCATTCAGGTGTTTTGGTCTCACTTTGAGAGAAATGGGCAGACCCTGAAGTAGATTAATATCTGAAATATCATGGCTGAATTAGTGTATTAAATGGGGTATTCTGGCTTCATGTAGAAGCAAAAGGATCTGCAAGGAGAACTGTAGGAGGCAAATTCAGTGACCTTGAAGAATAAGAGTGGTAGAGTGAGAGACAAAGGTTTTGGGGAAAGAGCCACTTGGGGGGATGGAATTGACCTTGTGGTGGAGAAGAAATTGGATAGCACAGAAACTCCAAACTTGCAACTCACAGGAATCTGTTGTGTTCTTTGTCCTTTGTATAAATTTTTTTTTTGGACCCAAGTCTTTTATGTGAAAATTCAGATTCAAGAAACATGGAATCGTTCTCATTATTAATATTAAGCTTCTGCTACTTTCATGGGGAGTTTATTTCAAGTTTTCTCAAGGTGGTATGGACTAAAACAATTGAATATATATCATTTTTAGAAAATAAATATTTTTAAGAGGTTATAGTTATAGGATTTGATGATTAATACTCGGAGCAAGGGCTGCATTTTCCCAGCAGTCTAAAATAACTATATAAATGATCTATCTAATTCCCTTTTATCTGTCTGATTGCTCCCAATAGCCAATCACTGAGTTACTTCATTAAATATTACCTTGATCTATTAATTAATGGGACTAAGTGAAAGAAATTAGAAATGGCTAATTTTTTTACTTCAACAATTAATAGCATTCTGTATTCTCCATGATAAAAGAGTACCTTTGCTCAATTTTCCTTTAGCATACAGTGGAGACAATGAATCAGATAGATATCTCAGACTATCCAAAAACCCATTTAGGTTTGCAGTATGAAAGATATATTACAGCATCCCAGAAATACAAGAATTTCACTGTGTAAATATTCTCATTTATCCTCATGTCTCCTTTTCCCATTTCAACTAGTTAGGTAAATGAAATTCCATAAATGTGGACTAGAAAGGGAAAAATCTATTAAATAAAAGAAGTACATAAGTTAATGGTAATGTATTGGACATGCTATTTAAATTGGAAAACCAACTTAAATGCAAAGCAATTACTGACACTTTTAATATTATCCAGACTAATAAAGCAGCAATTAGATCTCATTATATAGCTATAAAATTGGTTTGTAATAGATTGATTGTACCAAATGTTCCCACTGAATTTTGATGGCCGTATGGACAAGAGTACTTTTATTTTGTTTTAAGGAAAAAAATTCTAACAGTTATAATTTATTTGAGCTCTTCCTTTTATGTGTGCATCAAAGGCAAACAAACACAAAGGAAATAGAAAAAAGAAGGAAAAATATAAACACTCCATATATCCAAATGTATTTATTTTCCCCAAGAGATCATCAATTGTTTCAGAATCTTCTTGCTAGAACTCTTACGGCAGACTGTTCATTTGTTCATACTCAAGGTAAGTGCATGAAGATGCTATGCTAAAGAGATTTTTCTGTCTAAATTATACTAGTATAGTCAAATAACTTACTGAGTTAGTGATCTCAAATTCCTATTATCATAATCATATACATATAATTTATAAATATATGTACAAATATGCATATATATATACATATCTATACTAATAAAAGAGTAATATGCTAATTAGACTGGGACACCTTCCGGTTGTCCTTCCAGACAAAGTCATGGTGGTGGGGCCCAGGCAGAGTAGTTAGGAGTGATCAGGCAGGCAGGCTGTTGAGTGGTTAGGAGCCAGTGATCCAGGATTGTGAGAGGGATGTCCAACTTTTGGGTTAGGTTCGATCCTTGTGGGACATCCTTCAAGAGGCCCCAGATTGGAGAGGGTGTAGGCTGGGCTGAAGGAACCTCCTCCCCCCCCCTTGCACAAATTTCATTTACCAGGCCACTAGTCTATAATAATAAGAGCGTAATATGCTAATTAGATTAGCCGGCCAAAAGACCTTCTAGACATTCTTCTGAAAAACCTTCCTGGATAAAGCTCAGGCAGCAATGGGCCTAGACAGCAGGGATTGTGAGGGCCAAGCCCCTTGCACAAATTTCATGCATCAGACCTCTAGTCTACACTAATAGAAGAGAAAAATGTTAATTGACTGTACCTCTGCTACACCCACAGCCAATCAGGAGTGATATGCAAATTAAGCTAATAAAAATGGCGGGTAAATTTACATATGCAGAAGGGGCAGGCTGCGCCTAGCACCACCCATGGGGTCCAGGCCACAATTGGTATCCAGGCAGGCTGGGCAGGCAGTGCGTGATGCCTCCAGCAAGGTCTAGGCTGCAATCAGTAACCAGGCAGGCTGGGCAGGTTGCATCTGATGCTGCCTGCAGGGTCCAGGCTATGATCAGTAAGCTGGGTGGGCAGCACCTGACACTGCCCAGGAGCAATTGATAAGCCGTGCAGGCAGTGGGTGACACCACCCTGCTGGGTATGGGCTGAGATTGATAACTGGGCAGGTGGGTAAGGCAGCTATGGAGAACCCAGACACGGGAGGATGGCCAGTGTTCCTGGGATCACTGTCTTCCCCCGGGCCACTTGTGGACACCGGTGGAGCAAGCCAAGGTTGAACATTTTAAAGAAAATGGGATGCCTGCGCCCCAGCCCTGTCCCTGGCAAGGAGAGGGCAGTGGGCAGTTAGCAGGCACCAGGGCTTGGATGGGACTGGGAGCAACCTGCAGGCGTGCTATCAGGAAGAGGTGCTGAACCATGATGATGCAGAGGGCTGGCTGATGAGGCACACAAAGGTGCAGACGAGGCGGCTCTTGCTGGAGCTGAGCTGGAAAAGCACATTGACAACCTGATGAACTAAATGGCCTTTCTGAAGAAGGTATATGAAGAGGAGATTGCCGAGCTGCAGGCGCAGGTCCAGTATGCTCAGATCTCTGTGGAGACGGACATGTTCTCCAAACTGACCTCTCTGTGGCACTCAAGGACATCCATGCCCAGTACAAGAAGCTGGTTGCCAAGAACCTGCAGAATGCAGAAGAATGGTATAAGAGCTGCTTTACCATGCTGACTGAGAGCATTGCCAAGAAAACCTATGAGGTACACACCACCCAAGACAAGGTGTCTGAAAGCCACAGCCTGCTCAAGGCCAAGACCCTGGAGATCAAAGCATTCTGGGGCATGAACAAAGCTCTGGGAAAGCAGCTGCGAGAGCTGGAGGATAAGCAGAACTCCAACATTAGTGCTATGCAGGACACAATCAACAAATTAGAAAATGAGTTGAGAACTACAAAGAGTGAAATGACAGGATATTTAAAAGAATGCTAAGACCTCCTGAATATGAAGATGGCTTTGGACATTAACATTGCAGCTTATAGGAAACTCTTGTAAGGTAAGGAGACCCAGCTCAGTTTCACCAGTGTGGGAAGCATAGCCAGCAGCTACTCCCAGAGTTCCCAGATCTTTGATCAATCTGCCTACAGTGGTTACAGACTAGCTCATACTTGATGTCCGCTCGCTCCTTCCCTTCTTAATATACCAGCCATGTCCAGGAGGAGCAGATCGAGGTATAGGAGACCATTGAGCCTGCAAAAACCTAAGAATCTAAGGATGAACTCCCTCTGAAGGAGAAGCTGGAGAGGAGAAGGAGAAGGAAGTGGCTGACAAAGAAGAAGGAGAGGGAGAGAAAGAAGATGCCAATTTGATGCAAAGGATGAAGAAGAAGGAGGTGACAGTGAAGGAGAAGATGCCCAAGAAGCTGAGGATGAGAATAAAGATAAAGGTGCTGGGGAGGAGCAAGCAACCAAGAAGAAAGATTGAGTCCCCTTTCCTTAATTATTTCAGAAATAATCCTCCTGAAACCAGGTCAACCCTGTCACCAACCAAGCAGCTGAGTTCCCAATACTATATGAATTAAGAAGTTAATATATATATAACATTCTGAGGTAACTCAGGTTAGACATTAAATGTTGTGCTATATCTTTTCTCCTTACACAGAGTATCTGTTTGCTTGCAGAATGGCTTTCTGGCTTGCTGCCAGCCTGTTCATGGTCCATGCTTATGAGTTCAGGATCTATGACAATGTGAATAATTCAGATGTTTACAATAAAATCACATGAATACATGAATTCACTGATGTTAATGTTAAACTTCATGGAAAAAAATAGTCCTTTGAATCTTTGGTGGTTAGAAATTAAAGACCTCAAATCATGTGCAATAAACAGTTAAATAAAGTTACACTGAATAACAACAACAACAACAAAAAATACATTAGGGGCTAGGAAATGTTCAAAGAACTGGGGAACCATTCCCAAATCAGGAAGGGAACTCACAGGGTATATATTATTGCTACGAATACAGTATTTCCTACTACTTACAACATATACAATGTAATGTATTAGATGCCTTCCTATCATATGAAGTATGTATTCTCATAGAATAATACTGCTAGATATATTATAGTTATGGCAGTATGTCATATCCTATCTACGTATATTAATAAAATTGTAATATGCTAATTTTACCATGAGACCTTCCAGACATCCTTCCAGACAAAGCCATGGTGGCAGGGCAGAGGCAGAGGCAGTTGGGGTGATCAGGCCAAGAGGGGCAGTTGAGGGGGTGATCAGGCTGGTTGGGGAGGGCAGTTGGAGGTGAGCAGGCTAGAGGCAGAATGGCTAGGGGTGATCAAGCAGTCAGGCAGGTGAGCGGTTAGGAGCCAGCAGTCCTGAATTACAAGGGGGTTGTCCAACTGCCAGTTTAGGCCCGATCCCACAGGGATCCCAGATTGTAGAGGATGCAGGCTGGGCTGAGGGATACCCCCCCGCCCCGCCCCCATGCACAAATTTCATACACTAGGACAGTGGTATGTATATAATTATCTATAATTCTAACAAACAAAATATCCTCACCTGTCTACACTCTTCCCTCCCAATTTTCCTGGCTTTGCTCCCCTACAGGACCACTAAATGTGTGAAATCTAATCAATTAATTATAAATGAGAGAGAAAAAAAAATGTGGCCCATGACTATTGAATGACCACAACAGAATTCTTGTCTTAGATGGGACAGATTTGTGATCAACTTCTGCTGCAGAACTGCCTATGTGATCAGGATAAAGTGAAACCATATTCTTCAAGAGCTTCATTCCCTTACCTGTCCTGCTCATTGCAGATATGTTTCTTACCCATTCACTTTACTAATACTATGTTCATGCACAACTAGGTTGCCCCAGTGTCTTTCCCCTCCCCCGCTCCCAGTACCTGAAACTTTTATCTGGGTATATGGCCTTCTAGAATAATGAGTTACATTTCTCCAGACTCCCTTACAGCTTCATGAGGCTTTGGGACTAAGTTTTGTTTAATGGAAAATAAACATGTGTCTTTGGTAGCTCCAGGGAATAAACTTTCTTTTCAGAAGTAATCTGTGCTCATTGCTTGCCACTTGTTCTTCATTCTTTTGCCCATTCTGCTTTCTAGAATAAAGATACCACAATCTTGTGCCAGGATGATGAAAACTACATTTTAGGGAAGATAGCATAGTAATATGGACAGAACTCAAGTCTCTGAATTTCACATGAGAAAAAAATTACATCATGTCTTGCTTAAACCACTGTAATTTGGGGTTTTCTAATACTGTAAAACCTAACCTTAACAAATATATGGAATGTCAGGAACTGTCACATGCAAAATTTTGTCAGTTGTTATGGGTTCAAATAAGCTAACATAATTGAAACAACAGGCAAAAAAAAAAAAAGAGGAAGCCCCAGGAGAATAAACAACAAATGTTGCAGATAATTCAGAATTCAAGATGGTAGTGTCTAGCATTTATGGCTAAAAAAGGTTACAATATAGTAATTTTTAAATATTGATACAAGGGTTGTATTTTCTAAATTGGCCAACTTTCATTGGGTGGCTTGTACTTACATCATGGGACACTTAATAGAGTTTTGTAATGGGTTGTCTGTATGTGTATATTTACACATTGTACAAGTAATTTTTAAAAAATATCTTCAGTGTGATATTAGTATATACCAATGTTATAATAGAGGAACTTTATAATTTATTTTGTACTTTCAAAATCATTTATTTCTTCTTAATCTTAATGGCTAAATCAACCCTTAAGTTTTAATTTAGAAAAACTCTAGACAACTAAGATAGGGAGTTAGCTGAGACTCACAAAATATGAGTAAATAGAAATGACTTTACAATGATCTGATATTTGAGGGTAGGTGTCCTCTCTAAAATGAAATTGGTTGATATTTAACGATGATCAGTAAATTCATTATATTACATAAGGATATATTTCTGTAATTAATTCATTCTGTAGATCAACAGAAAACTGTGCAATCCAAAGCTAGTACCATAAAAGGGAGATTATTAACATATCTCGATGACCTTGGAGGGCAGCGGCTAATACCAACCCTAGAAATATTCCCCCAAAACAACCATGTCCCCCTAATCCACTTTTTGTACTTCCAGAGATGCAGTCAACTATTTGTTATGTGTGGAAGAAAAGGGACCTCAATACTCACATGAGAGGAATTGAGAGAAGTGGGTGTGACTTAAGTAATAGAAATACACATCTTTAATTTAGTGGAAATTTTTGGTGAAATTTTGTGTCTCCAATATACTCTAGTCAATAGTATATTGAACTCTATTTTCTTACAAAATTAGTCAAATGAAAATATTGACTACCAATTGTATTTGTGTAGTCCATTATTCAGAAATTTTCCAATTTATTTTCATTTAACACTAGCGGCCTAGTGCACGGAGTCATGCACATTAAAAGAAAATTAATTAGAAGAAATATTTTAATGTCTCTATTTACCCTTTCTCTATAATAGAAGTGTCAACCAAATTCACAATCAACAATGACAAATACACACATGTGATTGGTGCTAGTGAGAGCTTTATATGTACTGTGTATATGCGAATCAACATTTATTTTTAAATTTCCATTGTGTCATATGTACGACCATTGGGTCAGTCAGATGGATGTATGGTTGTCACATAGCCATATATATATGGATTTCCCAGCATCTATTGTATTCTTGTAGTCCATTATATAGAAATCTTCTAATTTATTTACAATTCCCATTAGTTTAACATTTACAGAATGCAGTGTAAATATAATCAAATATTTTAAGTACATATCTTTATTACATTTATTTTTAGCACATTTTTATTCCAGTTTTATAATTCCTATTTTTTTTCTTGTTTCTTTTAAATTGAACATCTTTTTTTAAATGATGGGAATATTTATGAATGGATATGTTTTCAAATAGTCTATCAAAAGTTTATTTTTTAAATTTCTTTTGGGCTACTTTCTATGAGAGCATTATTATCTTTTTAAAAGTCAGTAAAATTATCCATAGCTTGTATATTTTTTTTCATTACACCACACAACTGTTTTTAGTTAAAACAAATAACAAATATTTACCAATTTTTATTATAAAACTAATATCATACTTCTTCCTACAAGTTATTTATCTAATTTGCTTAATTTATTTTTCTACATTACATGTTATACTAGTGAAAAAGTAAGGACAAATTTTATTGTCACAGCTCAAATGAAGACAAACAAATATAAAAATATTGTATGAAAGGAAAGCAGTATTCTTACACTCAGTAAAATGAGTCATCAAAGAGCAAATCATAACAAGAAACATCTATTCAGTTCAGTCTAAAGTTAGCACACATTTGCAAGGTTTGAGGATAAGAAAACTAAATTTTTAGAAATTCTTGTTTAAAAAAAACTTACATGAACTCAATTATGTTAAAAAAAATCCATAAAAAAGTGACCAGAAGGAAATACTCCAAAATTACAGTAGTTATATTAAAGTGTATTCAGTAGAAATATATTTTTATTTTCTTCTTTAATTTTCTATAGCTTCCAATTTTTCTACAATATGCACATCAAATTTGTTCTCTCTGTGTTTTTGCATACAAAGGGCAGGCATAGAAAGAGGAAATTAACAAAAAGGAGATGTTGGGGTAGAGGTTTTATCAAGCCTGCATCTGTTTAAGTGCTTAAAGAAGAACGGCTCAGAGACCTGGGCATCAGATGAAGGGAGGAAAAGGTTCCAGGCTGCAGAACACTTCCTACAGAGACAGACCCTCAGGCAGACCCTGCATGTCCCAAGAACAAGGTTAGCCTGAAGGAGGAAAGGATGGTGTCCACAAAAACTTAAAAGAGAATGAACACCTTTCCAGCTGCCACTCAGCCCACCTGGCACCAATGTGCTCCTGTGTGTCACCACGTCCTTTTCCTCTGTCACCTGCAGAGCCTTAGCTTTGAGAGGAAAGATTCTTATTAAAACTCTTCAAAAGGCAGAAAACGCCTGGAACAAAGTAACTGTAACTGTAAAATGTCCTGAAAGGCCAATTAGAAATTGCAATACTGGGAGTTTTATTACAACTAACTCCTCCTTAATTATCAATCAATGGATTCTGTTGGAAAAAAAATCCCTCATATTCTCTGCTGGGGAAATGATGCTAATTATTTTCTGTTAATTAAGGCTGTTCTGGGATTCAGACGTGCCATCCTTTAACTGAAAGATTGACACATCAATGCTAACATAATGTTCAGTGCACCCTTTTAAAGTCTTTACAACCAGTGATAATAAATTAGTGCATGTTATTTTAAATCTCCTGAATAATCATGGCTTTGTCAGGAAATGAAAAATGTATACATAAGCAATAATGCATGTACTTTAATATGTTATTTAATACAGCATTGCAAATATTTAAAGAGAAACTCTCTAAGATACTGTGGCTCACTTGCACATTTTTTATTAAGCCAAAATTAAATACAGTATTCATAAAGGTACCTACTCATACCTCAGACAGCAGAGGATGGTTTCAAATAATTTAATTCACTAGGTTCTCTATTATCGAAAGTAGTACACGTCAGAAATCCCCAAGTCAAAGCAACTACATACTTGTCAATTATTTAACCAAATGTTGTCTAAGTGGGATACTGAACTCAGCTATGTTAAAATTTAAAATATTAAAAATATATACAGTGGTACCTCGAGATACAAGTGCCCTAACATACGAGATTTTTGAGATACGAGCCATCGAGCAAGCTATTTTTGCTTTGAAATACGAGCAACATTTGAGATAGGAGTAATCTCGAGGATCGGCTGGCTGCACACGACCCACCAGTTTACTGCGACTCGAGAGTCTCATAGTTTCCCATGTCTCAAGGTTATGGAACAAATTAAACTCGTATCTCGAGGTACCACTGTATATAAATCTGGGTTCCCAAGGCTTTCTCTTATTCTTTTCCCGAGTGAACAAATTTCAATATAAAATGGCCCTCAAGAGGGATCAGCCAGTTTAGCTTCAGTCTACATCATCCAGAATCTAAAAGTTCCAGAAGCTGTGTGACCCAGGTGATGAGCAGAGCAAAATGTTTGCTGTTAAGGTCTTAGGACCTTCCTATTTTCCCCTTGTGGTCTGGCTACTGTTAGTTATGCCTGCACACTTGTGCACACACACACACAAAATTTACAGTTCCCACTTGTTCTTCTATCAGGAATATGGAAACCACCACTGAGATCCTATCAAAAAAATTAAAGAATTTAGTCAATAAAATAAGATCTCTCTCTCCTTTGCCTTAACATGATCTGTACTTTCCCACACATGAAGAACAAAATGAGGAAAGTAAATGGATGAATGATGGTAATTACTTCTCACTATTACTGCTCTTCTGCCTCTTTTAGTTGCTCTTCCAATTATAAGTTGAATGGAGAGTTCTAATAAATACTTGCAGGTGAACTGATGGAGACACAGTAATATGAAGAGACTTACCCACATAAGCCTACCAACAGTGAAATTAACCAAATATTATTCCATTACACAATGCATCCTAAACTGAGTACCATCAAACAGCTAAATGCTCTTAACACTAAGCCATTTCAAGAAAATCACCACATTTGAGAAAACAAAGATGGCAGCATAAGGTATAAACCTGTATGTGCTGCCTCTCACAACCACACCAAAACTACAACTAAAAGACAAAATGACTATCACTCAGAACCACGGGAAAACTGGTGGAGTAGAAGTTCTACAACTAGAAAGAAAGAGAGAAGTTCATTAAGACTGTGTAGGAGGTACAGAGGCTCAGAAAAGCAGAGGGTACAAAGGCACATGCAAATCTGGCTGATGACTGGGTATGCTGTGTTTTTTTTTCAATTGGAAGGGAGATATAAGCTCTGGACTCCAGTTTCTGGCAAGACTCTGGGGACCCAGACTCACATGGGGAGAAACTGAGCTGTCTGACATCGGGTTGGCCTTGAGGGTGGCTTTCTTGCAGAGGTGCATGCAGGAATTATTGTTTACTGCACTGGGGTGGGGGATGCAGGGCATGAAAACTCTGAGATAGCTGACTGACAGCCATCACTGTTTGCCACACCCTAGTGATTCCCTGACATCCCGCCCCACCCAATTTCCAAACCCACCCAAACTGTGTGAAGTGGCTTTTGCATATGAATGGCCTGCCCTTTAGCAGCTTACCCTAACATATTGCAGCTGGGTCAGACAGCTCCAAAAACTTCCAAATCCCACACAAAGAGGAGAAATCTGCAGATCTCACTGTAGTTCCTGCTGCATGGCCTCAAACAGTAGCTGATTTGCACCTCTTTGAAGATCCAGGAACCAGTATACCTAGAGGTCAGTGTAAGACAACACCAGATTTCAACTCCTCATATACATAAGTGACACACTCAAGAGGCAGACTCAGTGAGCACCAAAGCCTCACTGAAGCAAGTCCTGCCCTATAAGGTTGTCTTCAGCACAGTAGTTCATCCATCATAGACAGAGCTGATCCTCACAGCCAACTGACCTGGAGGTCAATTCCTCCCAGTGATTCCAACAAAAATCAAGGCTTAAATACAACAAGATTGTGCACACAACCCCAAAAGGGGTACACCAAGAGTATCCACCTCAGGTAACTGGGGAGGCTGAGCCACTGGGCCCTATAGACACCTAGCACACAAACCAACTCTATCAACACAGGGAAGCAGCCAAAATGTGGAGACAAAGAAACATGTCACAAATTAAAGAAATGGAGGAAAGCAAACTAATGGACAGAGAGTTCAAAACCACAGTTATAAGGTTACTAAAGAATCTTCTAGAAACTGCCAAGAAACTTAGTGAGACCTCTTAATAACTTAGAGAGACCTTCAAGGATCTTAATGATAATGCCAAAAAAGTGGAAAAGGACTAGTCAGAAATTAAGTATATATATTGTCTTAAATAAAGAATAATATACAGAAATTCAACAGTAGACTAGAGGATCCCAAAAATAAGACCAAAGATTTGAAATATGAGGAAGCAAAAAAAGACCCAACCAGAAAAACAAACAGAAAAAAAAATCCAAAAGTATGAAGATAGTGTAAGGAGCAACTGGGACAACTTCAAGTGTACCAACATCAGAATTATGGGGGTGCCAAAGAAAAGAGAGAGCAAAATATTGAAAACCTATTAGAAGAAATAATGACTGAAAACTTTCCCTACCTGGTGAAAGAAATAGACTTACAAGTCAAGGAAGCACACAAAACCCCAAACAAAAAGAATCCAAAAAGGACCACACCAAGACACATCATCATTAAAATGCAAGAGCAAAAGACAAAGAGAGAATCTTGAAAACAGCAAGAGAAAAACAGGTAGCTACTTACAAGGGAGTACCCATGCAATGGTGAGCTGATTTCTCAATAGAAACTATGCAGGCCAGAAGGGAGTGGCAAGAATTATTCAAAGTGATGAATAGCAAGAACCTACAACCAAGATTACTCTACCCAGCAAAGCTATCATTGAGAATTGAAGGTCAGATAAAGAGCTTCACAGACAAGAAAAAACTAAAGGAGTTCATCACCACCAAACCAGGATTATATGAAATGCTGCAGGGTATTCTTTAAGAGGAGGAAGAAGAAGAAAAAGGTAAAGATAAAAATTATGAGCAACAAAGTGACAACAAATACACATCTATCGACAAGTGAATCTAAAAATCAAGTCAATAAAAAAAATCTGATGAACAAAATAAACTGGTGAATATAATAGAATCAGAGACATAGAAATGGAATGTACTGACAATCTCAGGGACAAGGGGGTGTGAGGGGTGAGGGAAGAGATTGGACAAAAATCTTACACCTATGGATGAGGACAGGGAGGAATCAGTTGGAGGGGAGCTATAGGGGGATAAAAGAGTAACATCTATAATAATCTGAACAATAAGCATTTATTTTAAAAAAAGAAAATCACCACATTCATAATTGCCAATTGTCTGTATTTTTAGTTCAATGTGTAATTTATCTCATGACCATCAATAAACAGACAAATATTTATTTAGAGCAAAAAAGGCAACACTTACTAAGCACATAAAGTCTGGTTAATTATTATTTGCTAATTCTCAAAATAAAACTGTAGGATACATCACATTTATAGAAAAGAAACTAATGTTTAGAAAGGTTTAACAAAGGTTTTACATGACCTCAAGGTCATAGGCCAGTATGTAGCAAGATTAATATTCAAGACTAAGTAATTTAACTTAAGTCATGTTCCAGTCTTCCTACTCCCATCATAATATCCTATTAAGTAACTATCTAGCTATAGCAAGCTCTACACTAGGTATTCAAGATGTTATAAAGATTTAGAAGATATGGTTGATGATTATTTGGGTTAATAGAACTTTCTATACCTATAGATGAATAAATATATAGATAACTAATAATACAAGGCCAAATATTATCAGTGTCTAGTTAATAAGTGATATATGCTGAACTGGTCACTCCTCCTTCTTGCTTACTTTCTATCTGGCCCATGCCACTGTTTTATATAATCATTGTTAAACTATATTGTGATTATTCACATGGTTAAGCTTTCTACTAAAATGAGTGTCCCTATAGGGCAAGGTGTGTGACTCACTTAAATCAAAATGACTAAACCAATGCCTGCACATAGGATCAACAAAATATTGTTTGTAGGATACATGGACATATGAAATGTCTTAACTCAGTAGTCAGCAAACTCATTAGTCAACAGAGCCAAATATCAACAGTTACAATGATTGAAATTTCTTTTGAGAGCCAAATTTTTTAAACTTAAACTTCTAATGCCGCTTCTTCAAAATAGACTCTCCCACGCCATGGTATTTTGTGGAAGAGCCACACTCAAGGGGCCAAAGAGCCACATGTGACTCAGGAGCTGCGATTTGTGACCACTATCTTAACCCATAAGGAGTGAATGTATTTCTTTATTTGATTAATTTTTGTTTACAGAGCATCCGCCATATGCCAGGCTACAAAGCCAAATAAGACAGATGCAGTTTCCTCAGGTAGCTTACAATCTAGAGGAAGGATGCATTTGGTCAACAGGCTGTGGAAACACAGTGCCCCAAGCACAAATACCATGTTTGGGGAATTAGAAACTGTTATGGGGGACCTAAGCCAGACACAGGAGATGAGAATCTGCAACTCACACAACCTAATTCATTACCCCAATTCAGATTGGGTTAAGGCACTTAAGGAGGAAAAGAAATGAAAGCAAACTTCCCTTACCTACAGGTGAATAGCCCCTGGGAAGAGGCACCTGAATAGCCACTGTTGTTATGCTCAGCTGAAGAAGAAGGAGTGGATGTAGCAATCAAAAGACAAGACAGGGCATGCCATTGAGAATACAGCTTGAGCAGCACTGGATTGTTTAACACTCTGACTATCTGCAATGCTCCCCTGGCCACTTCACTATCTGCAGGCACAGATAGCCTCATCCTTCTAGGAACATAAGTCATCACTTTCCTGTCCACTGAACATATATTTAGATGAAGAGAAGGTCAAGAATAAAAATCAGCTTCTTTGTACATATGGCAGTGCCTGTTGAGTTCATAGAGCATTGCCCAACATTTTGTACCTCCAGCCTTATAATAGGTCAAATCCCAAACTGGCAGAAATGCCCTGGCTGGGTTTTGACATCTTTCTCTCCTGCAAATAAACAGAATATTTTTTTACCTACAATAGGTAATTACATGGCTTTCATTCAGCTCTTGTAATTCATTCATACCTTTTGACATTCATGAGTCATGGGTCTTTTACCCTTGTCACAGAAAACTAATCCCTCCCCTTCATGGGCCAACTACCCTAAAGATGGCTGAACATGTAATTGTCTTGAAATGTAACATATTTTCCACATTATTTATTATAACTGTGCCTGCTAGCACCTCTATGGTAGAGGTTATGTCAGCATTTTTCACTATAGCCCCCTATTTCCTGCAGTAAAATGGTGTTCCAGGCTCAAACTCAGCACATGGAACATAAGTCCAGAAGGGAATTTTCTACTACTTAAAAAAAAAAAGTAATTGGTTGCGACATTTTTTTTTTAAATTATATTACAGAAAAGGGAGAAATGTCATAAAGTGAACATGTTTCCCATTTGTGCTCCTAAATCTAAAATTAAGATGAGGGCATGGTGATAAAGGTCCTCACCACTGACAGAGCAGGGCAGCTCCATCCCTCTTTTCTGTCCTTGAGAAGCCAAAAGAAGGAAAGGGAACCATGTCCAATCCAAATTTTAAAATCCACTAAAGGAATAAGAAAATGGATTGGAGTAAGAAAATATGAAATGGCCTCAAATTTGGGAGTAGACCAACCCCCAGTACAGGGACAAATATAGTCTGATTAATGGCACTCTCTGAGCTGCCCATGGGTTAGAATTAGTTGCAGTAAAATAGAAAAAGGATGGGATCTGGCATCAATACACCCACACCCCAGTTCTGCCATTTATTAGACATGATTTTATGAAAGCCTTTCCTCAAATGGCTGCATTGCCTCTGTAAAGATATAAAATAATACTGTTATAAAGGAAGGGGCAAGGCTTTAATGTTTTTGAAGCGATGATAGTCATGGCTGTGTTCACAACTAGAGCTTGAATGATGAATCATGCCTGGTCATTTTAACAAATACCCTGATGTCAACAGGGTATTAATTTTATAGGCAAAGAATCATTTTTGAAAAATCCTCCTTTATATTAAAAGTACGGCTTTAAAAATTTATTAAATTTTAATTTTAAATAAATGCTCATCTTTCCTTGATCTTAGAATTATTCAGTTACCACATTTAGTTAACACATTCTCCAGAGAACCAACACCTTAAAGTGATTCAGCCAAATGGAACCAAAATATTGTGATAAATAAAGCCCAATTGTTTTTTTGTGTGTTTTTTTTGTTTTGTTTTGTTTTAGGTTAATTAAAAATTTTAATTCATTTGACTAGTAACTCTTTTCTGTTTTAACCCTTGTTGATGACACTTTCGGAAAGCACTTTAGCGCTGTTTTATCTTTATTAAGTGCTGATAGTTAGACAAAGGGCTCATTAACCTACTGTCCCACTGTAGAGGTTGGTCCTCAAGGAAGATGGCTTGATCACTTACCAAACGGCCCTGAGGAACCTAGTTATTGTCACCACCCATTACCTCTGCACAGTGAGCAGTTCCCTCTTTAAAGACCAGTTCATAAGCCTGTTTATGAGATTGAGGCATGAAATCAGAACACCCATTTATTTATTTTTACAAGTTAACTCTCAGGTACAGGACTAAGATTCTAAGGTAGTTGCAAGTAGATAATTCTTTCCATTTTGGAAAATTTGTTAAAACTGTATATCCTTCTAAAGAACTTATCAAATTTATAAGTAAACATCTTATTCCTCTGATTGAATGCAAGCTCCACAGAGGAAGAGGTCCTCTCTGTTCTGCTCTACCTTCAGCAAACCACATATAAACACAAGCAAATATACATACATAAATGTATTTACAGGTTTGATTAAAAAATACTGGAATTAACAGCAGTTAGATATTTGATGTATAAAGCTCAATTGCTCTTTAATAATAATAATAATAATAAACCACAGAAAAGTGGGGTTTGAGGAACATGCATTTAAAGAGAAATTCCCATTTCTCCTCTTAGTATATGGGAAATTGCACAGGGATAGGAATACTTCCCTTTCTACATGCTGGATACCTAAGTTATCCTCCTCTGTTCAAGATCCCAGAATCTTGGGAAAGCTGTTTCCTTGCTCTACATTTAGATATTCTGATAGACTGATAACTAACTACCAAATAAGAAAATTGCTTTCTGTATCCTTGGTTAGCCCAGGACAGAAGTTGGAGACTCATCTCCTTGGAGGGAAAGGTCCAGGTTTGAGCAGAGGAAATTGAAAACTTTTAAGATACTACTAGTTGGCCAGTGCAAAGTGTTACCCTTTCTTAAATGACCAGGGATTAAATGGTTTATGTGTTGCTCCAAATCATAGAATAGTAAATTTTTTAAAGACTTGAAAAACTTTGAGATATTTTTCATAGTTTTCTCCCATAAAACCTTCCTATCCTCATTTTGCCCTCTTTCCCAACATGTTTGCAGTCTAGGCTGATCTCTGATGCCCTCAAACAAAGAAACACCCCATGCTCATTTTATCTCTGTGTTTTGTCTCTTTGACTGGCATTCCCTTTCCTTGGCCAAATTATGCCTATCATTTACTTCTTTGACCATTTTATATTTCATTTATCTCCCTTCCTCCAAACTCCATCAATGATTTCCATCACATAATTTAGCAAAACAAACATATTCTAACAAGTATCACTTTTACTGAATCATGTGTTAGTTCTATATCCTCAACATAATTTGAGAAGACAAAAATATAACTGTCTTGAGAACAGGATAAGTATCTCTTCATTTTCCCTAGGCTCCATTTTCATTCAGAATAGGGTGAAATGAATAGTAGTGTTCCATAAACATCTACAGATAATGGATTTATATCTACTAGATTGAAATGCAGTTCCTATATCCTCTTCAAATGAAAGGAATTACAATACAGTCCACAGTAAAATGAATCTTCACTAATCACTAATGTAAAAGCAATGTTCCATATCTCCATGAGATCAAGTGTAAAATGCTTAATCCATCTACTCATTTATCTCCCAAACATAAAGAAGTATTTGATTTTGCTCTGCTTTTTTTACAATTTTATAAAGGAATAACTATTTCACAGATGTCTGTGTCCTACATCAGGATTTCACAATCTCTCTGATTCTAATGTGTAGCTAAGGTTGAAAAACCCTTTCTTAGAAAAATATACTTGAGCAATGGGAGAAACTTCTAGAAGAAAATCCTGCCCTGTTTAAGTACCTGGGCATAGTGGTGGTTACTGTGAATATATAAAAGTAAATATACAAAGTTTTTGACATTAAAATACTCACAGCCCCAGAAGAAAATTATTTTTCTTAATCATAGCTTCACAACAAAACTCCCAAAATATAGTTGCTTAAAACAATAACCATTTTTCTTATATTTCACAATTTTTGTGGTTATGAATTCAGATAGGTCTCAGCTAGGCAATTCTTTGTTCTGTGTGGTGTTGATAGAGGTCTCTCGGTGGTATTTCACTGGTGGATGGGTCAGAGTGTCTACATATCTGGAATTTGTGAAGGGATAGCTGGAAGGCAGGGCTCACCTAAGGCTATCACATGAAAGTCTATGTATTCTCTCCAGCATTGTGGCCACAAGATACAACCTCCTACATGGAGTCTGTGTTTCCAGAACAAGTGTTCCAGAGATAAGAAGCTATCAGCCCCCAAATCTAAAACCTGTCACTCCCAACACATCACTTTCAACATATTCCGTGGCTCAGGCAGTCACTGAGCCTACTGGTTTTAAAGAAAGGGAATGCAAGCCTCTCTGGTGTTTCAATGGGAAAAGTGACAAGGAACTTGTGATCATCTTTACTGTCCCACAGAAGGGCATAACAAGAACTTAATTATAATGCTAGGTAGAAAACAATTATTTTCATAAAAGAGATACAAATAAATATTGGGAACATTTTTTTAAAAAGATCACTTCCATGTGAAAAAGTAAAAAATGTTTTCCCAAATGAGTTGATATTTGGATTGAGCCTTGAATGATGGATAGAAAATATTTTGAGATGTGAGCTGAGGAGAAGACAGAAATTAGTAATAATAAAAATAACAAGAACAATAATAACTAGTGTTTATTGAATGTTTACTCTTTACCAGATTCTATGCTAAGATTTGACATGTATTGGCTAGTTAATTCTTCCAACAACCCTATGCTATTAGGATTATAAATACACTATTTGAATAGTATATGAGGTAGATACTATTATTTTTACCACTTTTACACATGAGGAAACTGAGACACAGAAACATGAAGTAACATGCCTATGGTCATAGCTGTGTTGAGCCCACACACGTAAATTATTTGTCTAAGATCATACAATTGATAAGGAAAAATTGTAGGACAAGAAATCAAATCTCCCAATTTCAATTACACTTCTTTCCCTGCCACCCAATAAGTACTAAGGAACAAAGGAATGTTCAGTTTTCTACCTTCAGACTTTTTTGACCCCTGATTTTCAAGTTCTTTCCCCTGTCTTCTTGGTAAAATGTGTCATAGAAGAATGTGTGATCTTTGAACCATCTCTACCCTTCTCCAATCTGTGTTCTCCTATTCTCTTAATAACCTTCCCTGATTTTCATTCCAAGGAGTGGATTCTAGATATCATCAAAGAAAAAGTTTCAGACAGATTCTTTCTAAGCAACTATCAAATAAATAAGAAACACACACTCGCATGCACATGCACACACATAATAAGTTCTGATTTCTCCCTGAAAATATAAAGTGTGGGAACTTAATGGGATAAGAGGCTCATTGCAGCTGACTTTGTAGATGCTTCTCTAAATGCTATCTATCATGTGACAGAACTGACTGACAGGAGCATGGATCAGCCCAAAAGGGATCAAAGGAATGGCTGTAGGTAAAGTCTGCATGCCTGGTTTACTATAACAACCCCCTCAGAAACAATGTGCTAAAGCTACATGTCTTTTAGGCTAAATCAATACATAAATTCTGTCTGTAGAGTACCTAGGTCATGGACCCTAGATCGATAATCAAATACCAAACAAGTGGGAAAATTAAAGAAAATAACATATCCATAGCCTGAAACTTGATCTTGATACACAACACAAAAATCCAATTTCCTTGATCTTCCCAATCCTTTCTGGAAAGAGTGAGGGGTGATCAGGAGGATGAGAGTGTCTTATCTAAGTGTCTTATTTCTTTATATATATATTATGTCTAATTTCTTTCTATAAGCAGAGATAAGATGGGGAAAGGAGGATAAGTAAGATACAGTCTGTTTAAAGGCCAGAAGAATAGTTAAGAGTATGGCAATTGCAGTATTTACTGGCTGTGTACACTTAACTATGTATCCTTTAGCAAGTAAATGAACTTGTCTGTGTCATATCATTAAAATCAGGATAACAGTAACACACATTCATAGAATAACTTATTTAATTATAAGTATTAAATAAGTTAAAATCTAGAAAATACTCCAAATAGTACTTGGAATACAGTAATTACCATATAAATTTTATCTATTATTTTTAAATCTCTAATATTTTCTTCCCACTCCATTGCCTTTCTGGCATCATCCCCCTCCTGTCTCCACACTGCTCACTTCTCTCCAGGTCTAACACACACCTAGCCTAATTCATTTGTACAGTCAGTCCTTGAATAACATCATTTTGTTCAACATTGTTTCCTTATAGCTTAAATGAGAAAAAAAAAACATGATTATTGGCAGAAGCACTGTCTGTGTGAGTTTGCACTTTCTCTCCATGTCTGCATGGGTTTTCTTCAGAGACTCCAGTTTCCTCCCACATTCTAAAGATGTGCTGGTGAGATGAAATCGGGTGTCTATGCTGTCTCAGTCTGAGTGAGTGTGGTATGTGTGTATGGCCCTGCCATGGTGTGTCCTGCCCAGAAGAGGGTCACTCCTAGCAACCTTAGCTGAGGGACAGGCTTTAATCACTTATGAATAAACAGGTGGGAAAATACTGATCCTAGTTGTTTTTATTAAATATATGTAGAGCTCACAGTTATTTAAATATTTAATATTAGAAGTGTTTGGGTTCTTTCTTTAGAAGTTTTGTGATGTTTTCATGGCCAGAAATATACCATAGAAACTTAACTTGTGTTTACATCAACTAACCTATGGGAAAATTAATTTCTTTATACATAGTTTCATTTAAAGTCACATTTTCCATAAGAACTTATCCACAATGTTAAGGGAGGAGCTTCTGTACTTTTATGGATTCTGTCACGTTGCTCTTCCCCAGGATTCCTCATGGCTGTCAAACTCCTTCACTCAGGATCTGCTGGCAGAGGTTATCCCTGACCTACTCATCTGAAATAACCCAGCATGTTCACTCTGCCTCCTTACTTTGCTTTTTATTCCTTCAGTGCACTGTATATTTGGTTATTTATTTATTGTCTATCTTACCCAGTAGAATGTGAGCCCCAACAGAACAAGTATTTTGTCTCTTTAATTCATTTCAAGTAATTGTTCTCCTTTATTCCCACTGTAGCCCTAGTGCTTAGAAATATGCCTGGAACAAACTAGTTGTTCCACTAGTGAATGAAAACTGAAGAGAGCACAGAGCATTGTAAATTTTCTCCAAGGTGATGTGTGTTAATAATAATGCTTTTCTCTACACAGAAAACAATAGGAAAAGGGCTGTGCATGATTGAATACTTGCCTAAGGCAGTTAGTCAATATAGTAGTTGCATCTGGATAACCTGGAAAAACACACTCCCAAACTTGGCATTTTTTCTCCCTGAAGCAGATTCAGGGATTGACTCACTGGCAAACTGGTTTCAGCTGACTTTGAAGGTCTCCTGTTCTGATTCATTCTGAGAATGGCCCCCACATAATTCATATGAAGATTTTCACATAGAATGTGTAAAGCTTTCAGGAAGCAACATAGTTCTTATGACATTGAATTTATAAGGAACCAATGACAGTGATATGCTAAAAAACCTCTATTACAAACAAATTAATTTGATGAATAAATATGATGAATATACTTTAATTTTAAAATGACATTATCATTGCCCTATAAAATAAAAACATAAATAAGGCACAATTGATGTCTACAAGAAATATGTAATTCTTGGGTAAACAAAACATAAAATATGAATTAATTAGCAGAAAAAAACAACCTTATAACATGAAGTCATGTATTCATACTGTGTTTCCCAACCATGGGGAAGAAGTATCTGGGTTTATTTTATAAAAATACAGATTTTCCATGTCTAGTCACAGAATATTCCAATTCAACTATATTGAGGTGTATAATTGGAATCTATATTTTTTATAAGTGTCCAGTGAATCTTAGGATTTAGAAAACTTGGAAATGCTTTTCTAAAATGATAAAATGTTGCTTCATTATGTGCAAAAGGATTTAGAGAAAGTCAAATTCAATGGGGGGAGGGGGACAGCATCAATAAAGGCTTAGTGAAATATGTCATTCTTTTTCTCATCTCATCTACACTGCCTAGCTTTTCTAATGAATGCAGTTGTCTACATCCTACCATCTCTGCTGTTTTTTTTACCTCCAGCAATTTGGCTTTGTCCTCCCCACCCTTCACCCTCAATTCCCACTCCCTACCCTTTAATCGCAAAAGGGTTTTTTTCTCATTTTCCTTAGCTTCTGGTGAGGAAATTCTCTACTCTTGATTTTCCTCTGACCTTAAACTGCCCAGATTTCCCCATCTCTCTTCTTTTTCATGTGATTCGCAAAACTCCTGTGCTCTTTTTCTAGACTCTTGAAAGATATTAATTTATTACTTCTTCACAAATGTGTATAGCATGTTCTATTCTAATCCTTATAGACTCTTTATTGCATTGTATTTTTAAAACTCTGGTTTTCCCAACTTGATTGTACATTTATGGAGAAAACGTCTATCTTGAATTAAACAAATCATTAGTTTCTGGCAATAGAAGTCCAAATAAGATGAAAGTTAGAATGTCTGTTGCTCTCCTGCTATAGACACATTGCTGTAGTTAGGTCAACACTGCTGAAATAGTCACATACTGTACCTAAATAAAATATAGACACACTAAACATATCTTATTATGCAAACCATGCTAACGCTCATATTCAAGATTAATATTTACATGGTTATTTTCATTGAATGTGATCTATGGCCCTCTGTATCATTGCTATGGTTATTCTGATAAATCATCTGAATTTTGAAACTTGAATTCTTGGATAATTCTTGCTGATACTTCAACTTCATAGATTTTAATTTTTATATAGAGTTCAGGGCTAATTAGAACTTATTAACTAAGCTATTAAGGGCAATGAAGATTTGCTATTCAAAACCTTGAAGTAACATGTAACCAGAGTTCATGAAGTCCTGCATAAAGCCTCCTGCCCAAACCATCTGACTACCAATGATTATTTCGGTAATTGCTTGACTCCTCTGTTCATGGCAAGGACACAAAGTTTGGGAAGAACAGTTTGTTACCAGCAAATCATCAATGAAATCTAGAGCAGAAATAGAGTTCAACTGCAACAGTCCTTAATATAATTTTAATTTTAAAAATCAGTCTTACTGTCAGATTAGCTCAGAGAACGTGCCTGCAACTTCCAGGATTGGGCCTGTGTTCATGTTCTCAGTCCCTGGACAGTTTTAAAAACTCTCACACAAATAGTTAGATAGGTACCTGGAAGAGCACTGGGATTTGTGGTGAAGAGTAGAGGTCTCAGCTCTTTTCTGAATCATGCCAGGAAAGGTGTTTATAGTTTTGTGAAGTGCTTCTCTCTATGAAAAACAACCCTTGGGAAAACAAAAACATTGTGGTTTATTGTTCAGTGTTTGTGGGTTTTTTTTAACTTTTTTCATCTTTCAAGAGGAATGATAGAAAAGAATTTTAAAATAAAGTATTTGTGAGTTTTCCTAGCACTGCCTTTCTGTGTCTGCTTGAAGCAATTCCTGGTGTGAACTGAAGAGCTCTGATGCCCTGTAGCAGTGACCTGCTCTTGGGCTGTGGCAATCAAAGGAGTTTCCTGTGAACACCTCCCTGCCCAATAAGAACTTTCAAAAAGAGTTAAGACTAACCTGGGAGAGGCCAATAAAAGGAAAAAGAAACATATATAATACTTTCAACAATAAAGAAACAATATATATAAAAGGCTAATATGTTAAGTGTTCCTCTGACCATCCAACCAGTTGCTATAATGCACACTGACCACCAGGGGGCAGATGCTCAATGCAGGAGCTGCCGTGACACACACTGGCCATTTACAGAGAAATGGCACTGTGAACCTGGCACCCACAAAGCAACACTCATCTTCCCCCAAGTGAGACATAGACCCTGCCACCACCCTAGAGCAATAGCCCACCAAATCACAGCCAATGCTGCTAAGACCTCATGGGGCAAAATGTGGCCCACAGCCCAGCCCAGCCTAGAAACAGTCACTGTGTGTGCTGGGTAATGACGTCACCTAGCAACTCCTGGCTTCCTTTCCCTAGTGAATAACCTCATTGCAGTTTCTTCAGCCCAGAAACAGGACTTTGCTTTCAGCCAAGTGCAAACATTTTACACTTTAACCAAATGTTTGTGAAGCGTTTTCTTGTGCCTCATCTCATTTGATTCTCACAGAAGTCCTGGAGTACGTAGATAGGAGACTTGGTAGAACCTATTTTCTTTTCATTAGCCAGAAATGGAGATTTAGAAAGTTTAGAAATATGACCTGACTGAAAAGAAGAAAATGACTTGAGGTTTTCTTACTGCCCAGAATATAGTCAAGCATTGCTGCAGTTAAATATTTTACCCTTTGTTCTCCCTGCATGATCTATAATAATTATCTGTTTTGTGTTGATATGTACTGCTGTGTTACTGACAATTACCTGAAAGAGAAGTTGGAGTGCTTCACTGGGTTGGAAAAAGTTTAAATCAGAAAGCAGGCCTAATTAAGCAAGTTTATAAATATAAAAGGCTAAGTTGATCGTGCATGCACAATACATAGAGAGCTCTCACTGGCACCAATCACATGTGTGTGTTTGATCTGTTATTGTCTATAGTGAATTTGGTTGGAATTTCTATTATGGAGAAATAGTGAATAGCAATATTAAAATATTTCTTCTAATTAATTTGCTTTCAATATGCACAAATCCATGCAATGAGCCACTAGTTTAAAAATAAAATCAAATTTAGTTAAGCCCAGACAGTGTTGCTCAATAGTTGAGCATTGACCCATGAGCCAGCAGGTCATGGTTCAGTTCTGATAAGAGCGCATGCCTGAGTTGCAGGCTCAATTTCCATTAGGGGATATAAAGGAGGCAGCCGATCAAATCTCTCTCATCATTGATGTTTCTCTTCCTTTCTCCATTCCCTCTCCCTTTCTCCATTCCTTTCTGAAATCAATAAAAAAACTTACATTAAAAAAAGAGTTAAAACTAAAACACAAATGTTGAGGGGACGAGGTAATATGTTCCATCAAAGAACATAGTTGACACTATTTTTAAAAATACGTTCATGCTTTAACTATTTCTTATGCTCACTCTTCAAAATAGAAAGCCTTCATTGGGTGTTGGGAAATAGCTCTTCTTGCTTGAATACTCGGTAGTCTGTGACTTAAGGATTCTTCCTACCTTAATATCTCTCCACTTGCCTGCTTAAAAGTATTGTAAAGTATCATCAATCCCACACCCCAGCTGGGTGATACTGGATAAGTAAAAGAATTAGCATTTAGTAAACACCTGCTATGTTATCTGATACTTTGCTTTCTTTATCTCATTTTATCCTATAGGGTAGGAATTTTTATTCTATATTTTACAAATAAAAAATATAGTAAAATCCAAAAAGTTTAAATAAATTGTCCAAAGTCCCAAATTACTAAATATTTGAGTCTTGATTCAAAGAAAGTTCTATATAAATAACAAATCCATGATTTCCTAACTTCCCATCTACTTCTAAAAATAACAATACCTATATTTTGGTAATTCATATGCCATTTTAAGAATAAAAGGAAATTCTGTCTGTAAAAATATTTGGAAAGGTTAAGAGAATTTTGGAAATGTAGATTTGTTCATTATTTGCAGTAAATTTTCTCTCTCTTCCTTCTCCTTCTCTTTCCTTCCTTTTTTCTCATGCATACCAATAACTTAGAAACCAAGACACGTTCAACAACATATTATTGCCAAAACTCTTTCTTCTTAGAATGTTACGTAACCTATATCAATGTTGTATTTTTTCCAAGTTAGTCATTCATGTTTTCCCATACAATATCCAATAAAAGCAAAAGAGTCATAGCTACAGTCATCAGAAGTCACCATCTGAAAATCTAGCTAAGAAAATGAATTTGCTTTAAGTTGAAACTTTGCTTCTATGAATTAATATTACCAGCTTTTCTCAATACTCCTAAGACTCACCATGTACATACAAAAAAGGTTAACATTTGTCTAGTTGATTGGATCAATAAGCAGATTTGGTAAGCGATGCAATGCTATTGTTCTTTCTGTTATTTCAGGCATGTTGATGGTGTCCAGAGAGCTATGGGTCTGGATCACGGTAGCACCATCCAGCTCTGCACTTGGCAGAGAGGAAGAAATACAGTTTCTATCATTCTAGACCAGTGGTTCTCAACCTTTCTAATGCCGCAACTCCTTAATATAGTTCCTCATGTTGTGGTAACCCCCAACCATAAAATTATTTTCCTTGCTACTTCATAGCTGTAATTTTGCTACTGTTAATGAATTATAATATAAATATCTGTGTTTTCCAATGGTCTTAGGCTCTACAGCAGCAGTTCTCATGGCCCATAGGTTGAGAACCACTGCTGTAGAACCTAAGATCCTCGGAAAACATAGGTATTTACATTACAATTCATTAACAGTAGCAAAATTACAGTTATGAAGTAGCAAGGAAAATAATTTTATGGTTGGGCATCACTGTAACATGAAGAACTGTATTAAGGGGTTGTGGCATTAGAAAGGTTGAGAACCACTGCTAGAGAATGATCAAGGGAGTCATGGGAATCATTAAACTGAAAATTCCTCAAGACTTACTGTTACAGAAAACCAGAATAAATCAAGCAATGCTTGCAGAGTTTGGAGTCACACTTTATTCACCAGTAGGCTTAGAGAAAATGAATTCAAATTCTACGTAAGGCTATAAGCAGAACTTCCCTTTTTATTAAAGACTCAGCCTTATGTATACTTAGTGGTTATCTCACTGCTGGCTTGAAAACAACACAGTTCTATCCAATTAAAAAATACACCTGGCATGGCATTGAGATTATGGGCATATCTAGATTCTGGCCTACAAGGTCAGATAATTAAGTTTATATTTTT
>JAAGEH010000018.1:72906719-73107302 GCA_011751065.1 Lasiurus cinereus
ATATTGAAGTGTAATTTATAAATTGTTCACATGAAGAAAATTCTCTATGTATATGCTGTGCAATCAAATAAGAAATATAAGTAATCCTGCCCCCCACCCTTCAAAAAAATGACTTGAGACAATATCAGTAGGAGGCAAACAATTTTGAATATGTAAAATTAATTAAAACCCTGTCTCCATTTTATTGTCAATTAAAAAAAAAAGGTTATGATTTTTTTTCATTAATCACAAGTGCTTGTCATCAAAATCAAAGCATATGAGTTAGTGGCAAAGGAACACCAAGATCATTTGCCCTTATGTCCTTAATTTATGAATGAAGACCCTAATACACAGAAACTAATATCACACAATCGTAAAACTCAAACCCAGTTTCCTGATTCCCAGGCAATGTTTTCCCATTATCTTAATCAGTAAAGGACAATGCATTTCAATTTAGCATCATTGTTTCAAAGTACTGTAGACTGTATTTGATTTCAGGAACCCAAGTTGAGACAGTGATAACATATAGATCCATAACCAAAACAGGACGGCTGAAATAACTATCCTTCAGGGTAAAAGTATAAATAGAATTTGAATCATTAACTCCCCATGCAGTAAATTAACTAAATTCTGTAAATTAATCCTTTTGCCCTTCAAAGTTAGCTAGCATATGGTATAATTAATATGAATTCTATGTCCGTTGAAGAATGGGACCTGAGCTATAACCTAGACTTTATTTGTGAATCAGTTGTATCAACTTAGGCATGTTTCTTAACACTCTATTCTAATTTTCTATAAAAAAAATTAAATACAACAGCACACCTATTAGATTGGTTAAAATAAAATACAGCATACAGGACCAAGTGCTGACAAGGATAGCAACTGGATCCCTCATATGTTCCTAGTGTTAATACAAGATGGTACAAAAACAGTGGGAAACAGGTTGGCAGTTTCCTATAAAATTAAACATGTCTTCATTATATGATCAGCATTCATAATCCTGGATATTTACTCTAGGAAACAAAATCATATTTATACAAATCTTGTACACAGATGTTTACAGCAGCACTATTCACAATTGCCGCAAACTGAAAAGAATACCAATGATAAATAAGCAAATAAATAAATGCATAATTACCAAAAGAGACTTGTGCCATTAATAGTGTGTAGAAATTATTTCTATGAGAATTTAACATTTAAGGTATAGAGTGGTGTAAATAGGGTTGGACTGGGAGACAGAAACCTCAGTAGGCAGCATTTTTTAGTCATCTTAAAGATTTAGGTTTTTCATATTTCACAGACCTAGAAAGGACTCTTCAAAGATTCATATGGAACAAAAAAAAAAAAAGACCCCGAATAGCCACAGCAATCCTGAGAAAGAGGAATAAAGTAGGTAGGATCTCAATACCAGATTTCAAGCTATATTAGAAAGCAACTGTTCTCAAAACAGCCTGGTACTGGCACAAGAATAGACATATAGACCAATGAAATAGAATAGAGAACCCAGATATCCACCCAAACCACTCTGCTCAATTAATGTTAGACAAAGGAGGTATGACCATACAATGCAGTCAAGACAGCCTCTTCAATAAATGGTGTAGGGAAAATTGGACAGATACATGCAAAAAAATGAAACTAGACCACCTACTTACACCATACACAAAAATAAACTCCAAATGGATACATGACTTAAACATAAGATGGGAAACCATAAAAATACTAGAGGAATCCACAGGCAGCAAAATCTCAGACATATGCCGAAAGAACTTCTTCACTGATACTGCTCCAAGGGCAATGGAAGCTAAAGAAAAAATAAACAAATGGGACTACATCAAAATAAAAAGCTTTTGCACAGCAAAAGAAACCACCAACAAAACAACAAGAAAGCCCACTGTATGAGAGAACATATTTGCAAATGTTATCACTGATAAAGGTTTAATCTCCAACATCTACAGCCAACTTATACAACTTAATAAAAGGAAGATAAATTATCCGCTAAAAAAAAATGATCCAATAAATAGAACCTTTTCGAAAGACGACAGAAGGAAGGCCAAGAGACATATTTTCAAAGTCACTAATTATCCGAGAGATGCAAAACAAAATGACAATGAGATACCATCTCACACCTGTCAGAATGGCAATCATCAACAAATCAACAAATGACAAGTGTTGGTGAGGATGTGGAGAAAAAGGAACCCTTGTGCACTGTTCGTGGGAATGCAGACTGGTGCAGCTATTGTGGAGAACCATATGGAGTTTCCTCAAAAAACTAAAAATGGATCTCCCATTTGACCCAGCAATCCCACTCTTAGGAATTTATCCTAAGAAATTAGAAACACCAATCAGAAAGGATTTATGCACCCCTGTGTTCATAGCAGCACAATTTACAATAGCTACAATTTGGAAACAGCCTAGGTGCCCATCAGCAGATGAGTGGATCAGAAAATTATGGTACATCTACACAATGGAATTCTGTGCTGCCCTTAAAAAGAAGGAATTCTTACCATTTGCCACAACCTGGATGGAACTGGAGAGCCTTATGCTAAGTGAAATAAGCCAATCTATGAAGGAGAAACACCACATGATATCACTCATTTGGGGATAATAAAGAACATTATAAACTGATGAACAAAAGGATAGATACAGAGGCAGTAAAGCGTCAAACAGATTGTCAAATTACAGCAGAAAGGTTAAGGAGAGGTGAAGTAGATAAGAGATCAACCAAAGGACTTGTATGCATGCATATAAGCATAACCAATGAACGCAAGACACTGTGGGATTAGGGTATGCCTGGATGGTGGTGGTGGTGGGGCAATGGAAAGATATGTATACATGTAACACATTAATAAAAAAAAAAAGATTTAGGTCTTTTATCCTAAAAAAGCAATGGAAAGTTCTTCCTATTTAGTAACTTTAAATATCAACCTAAATATAAGCTTCCACTTAATATTTTCACCAAAAGATCATCTGGCTATAATATAAATTGGAGGTTAGAGACCAGGAGCTTGAAGAGTGTTCAGTGTAACCGACAGATACAAATCTCTTCTCTGGTGTAAGAATGAACTGGATCTGATGACAGATCCAATATGTGAAGGAAAGAGGTATATCAGGTTTCTGACTCAAGCTATTTAGTTGAATTTAATGCCCAGGTTTCTGACTCAAGCTATTCAGTTGAATTACTGATGCCATTTACTGCGATGTTTTTGTTTTCTTGTCATGAGTGAGCATCAGTTACAAATAATCTATTGGGAAAATTAACATAATACAGGCAAGGTGATTGCATTCAGAAGAAATGAGGAACTAAGGCTTATATTTTTCCAAAATAAGAGTAGGTACTAATTTAACTGCTCCTGTTAATCAATATCTTCTTCATCTTTTCTTAAAGAACATGCCAATTTTCTTAGTCTGATCATGATGTCACAACTATCATTCTTATAACACCCATCATTAATTAAAAATGGGAGTGGATACAAATGGACATGGCAAGCTGAAAGTATTCCAAATTGGTAATTTGCTAGGATTTGGGATAAGGAAAGGATAAAAGGTAATTGCTTCAGAGTCTTTGAACACCTGGAGCAAAGAACACCTGGACCATTTGAGAAAAGACAAATGACTTTCATAAGAATTCCTGCAGTGAAGGTAGATAACTTGTTCCACTACTTTGTCCACTCATTACTACTGAATACTAGTAATGCCTTTTCAATGAGCAATGCTCCTTTAGACAGAAACTATAACTTGGGCAAAGGTTGTGTATAAGTGTTGCAGAGTTTAGGGAGGGGAAGGTGGGAGTACAAAGTCATTCCATCCCTCACAGTAAGGTCAGGATCAAGAAAGAGTGGTACATTTTTCTCTTACCTCCCTTTCAACCTTCTTTTCTTTCTTCCCACAGCCTTTTCCTTTCCTTCCTTTGCTCACTTCTTCCTTTTCTTCTCCTCTGCCCCTGCCAGTCTCCGTTTTATACTTCATTTCTTCTTTATTTATCCTTTTGTTTTATTTTTTCTTTTTCCAAAATATACTTTAAGTTGAAGTAAAACAGAGTACAATAAATTAGAATAATAATAGCTAGTAGTTATAAAGCTGGGCATAGTCCTTTCTACATATTATCTTGAGACAATCAAAGGTTGCTGTGCTGATCTTGGGCGCTGTTATAATCATTTGATGTCAAACAGCTGTTGTTTTCAAAGACTGCAGGGTCTTTTTGCTAAAGCCAATTCAAAAAAAGTATTCCAAACAATTTTGCAAACAAATTGAATGATTCTCTTTCTAAATTATTATTTTAATTTCACAGATACATACTCTTATATTGATTTCAGGAATATATGTGGTCCTCTTTTATTATTTGAAGATAACATGGATAAAATCCACCATTATTGGATTCTTCTCCTTTCCCTGATAGAAGGCATCTAATGTTTGAGTAATTTACAGGGATTTGTGGGTAACACCTGGTTTGGGGTTTTGGCAGGCTCAATAGGAATTGCCACGAGGAATTTGCAACCCGCCTGAACTGCATTATTAGATCATATTCAGGAAGTAAATGAAACCACTTAGTAGTTTTGATAAGAGGTAGTTGTAACACTCAGAAACCAACATCAGAAACCACCAGTTTCTCCTTAAATCTTGGAAGATATAAACCTGTACAGGTAGCCTGGAATTGAGGGCAGTGACATCTTTGTCATTATATTTCCAGATTGTCCTGACTGGTAGAGTAGCAGGTACCTATTGGTCATGAGTAGTGCTTAGAGAGGTTTTAAACAGTTGGTCACCCACCTGGGATTCTTTCCTCCTCTGGAAACTATTATAGCTGGTGTGATTTGTAGTGAACAAGACTTATCTAGTCCACATCTCTCAGGTCTGAGCATGTAATTATGTACAGCTAGTGTTCTCAGTAGAGCCTAACACACAAAATAAGGACTTGGATTAAAAGAATGAATTTCAGATGGTTTCCATGTAATATGATTTAAAAGATTATATCCCCAAGTGGTCAACTAGATGTCTTTACTTTAGATTCTAGAGGTTTCACTAACACATTAACAAATAGACACGGTTAATACTATCCTATATTTTAGTTTGACCAGAAACCTAAAATTCTATCTTCAATTTCCAATTATTACCTACTAATCATGAGGTTGGTGACAGTGGGGGAAGCTGAAATCCTCATACTATGCTAGTGAGAATATTAATAGCACAACAATTCTGGGAAGCCCTTTAAACAATATGTGTCAAGGGGCTTAAAAATATGCTGTTGAACCAGTAATCTTATATTTTATCTTATAGAAATACACACGAATATAAAATTTTATGTGCCAATATATTTGTTCAAACAATATTTACACTCCTGTTTACATGCACACACTATTTAAATTCCTATTGAGAAGATAGTGGCTAAATGTATTATAATGACTTCTTCTATGGGGGTCTTGCATAGTTGAAAAATGTGTAAAAATAGAAAAAATGTTTGCAATATAATATATCTAACAGCTATTGAGCTCTTATCCTGCAAAAATCACTGTTCTAACTCCATTATGTGCATTTTCTCATTTCATCCACACAATAATTGCCAGATGAAGAAACAGTTGCGTAGTCATAGTAATTTGCTCAGGACTACCCAGCTGGTAAGTGCTGAAGAAATAACACAAACCCAAAATAGTTTGAGTCCACAGATCTTATTCTTACTCAATAAAATATAATATTTTTTCTCTGGATAATAAAAATATAAGGGATTTGAAATTTGGTCTTTATAGTTTCCACATTGTCTAAAATTTCTCTTCTATGCATCTTATATTATAATCAGAAAATTGTCATTTAATTATTCAAAATTGTCTATCACCACTGAAAATATAATTAAAATCTTTGTAAGATACTTGAGCCACATATCTTATAATTTGCCTTCACATACACTCTTTTTCAGTTAACTAATGATCCCTCTCCATTTGTCCTGTGAATGTCCTGCCAATTTTGTTCTCCTGAACTGACTATTCAGCAGTTTCTGTATGAGACACATTTAGTGCTCATCAAAAACCATTTGCTCCTCTGCATGTCCAGACCTCTGTGAAAGAGTAATGGTACATGACTCATTCTCACCAATGAAATGTGAGCAGAAGTAAGATATAGTAGGTATGTGATCAGAAGTTTTATGTTGAGTAGTTTGGGATAGGCATGACTCTCTGCACTGTCTTTTCTTATACTCCAGTGAAGGACTCCCAAGACCATAGAAGACAATGAATCAACAGATGGAAGGAACTTGTGTCCCTGATAAATTCAATAGCAGAATCTCTCTGTTGACCTACAATGAATGGCACCTTAATTAATAATTAACACTTAATTGTGTTAAATGACCAAGATCATAGAACTATTATAGTAGCTTATTCTGACTAACACACCTATCTATCTTTCAACCCTCCAAACAATTACCTTCTCAACTCTGGATAATTCTTTCAAACTGGTTGTCACACTTCCCCATGAAGTATGGCACTTTTCCCCTGCAAGTTTTTATGAGTAGTGCTACTAAAAAGAATGATTCACATACACTTTGTTTTCCAGTCTGTGGTGAAATATGGAGCCTGCATCTGGATATAATTAAAGGTGATGCTTTCTTCATTGATAAAATCTGAAAAAGTGCTATTTCAGTTTATCTGAATTATTCTAGCCCAACATTTAATAATATCAACTAGTGTTCAAAAACAAAAGTTCTGCCTGGCTGGTGTAGTAGCTACATGCTTGACTGTTGATTCACACACCAAGAGTTTGCCTGTTCGATTCCACTTCAGGTCACATGCCCCGGTTGGTTGTGGGCCAATCCCCAGCAGGATGCATGCAGGAAACAGCCAATCCATGTTAGTGCTTCTTTCTCGTGATCAATAAAATGCTTATTTTTTAAAAAAAAATAAACAGTTCCTCCAAAGAACTGTAAAGACATTTTTGTTAAAAAGAGATATTCCAGGGAAGATACTTACAGAAATAGAGTTGTGGTCACTTGACTGTTTAGTGAGTGATGTCATTTCTGTATCTAGCACTGGTGTGGACTCTATGGGATTTTTAAAAGAAGTCAAAGAAACAGCTTCTGACCTTAAAGAATAAACAGTCTAGTTGAGGAGATAAATAAATGATGCAAAATTTCATGGCAGAATATTTAACCTCTAACCATATGATAACACAGAGGATTCAGAAAGGAGAGGGGTCATATATGCCTCTGCAAGAAAACGAATAATTCTGTGTACATTTTCCATTATTGATCACTCTCCATATTTTGACTGACCTATGCTTCATTAGGCCTGCATACTTAGAAATAATCTTTAGGGTTAAATGGGTACAGTGAAAGGAAAAAAAATTGAGAAATCATTTTGTTCTTAGCATAGGGAAGAAATACCTGGTGGATAAACAGCTAGCCTTATCCTGAGGGGCATCCTCTCAGATGTTCATTCTGTTCTCCTCTTGGAGTTGCATACCTTCTAGTGCCTGAATGATCAAAGCCCAGCTCACAAGAAAAGTGGTATTTTTCTTCTGAGGAGTTAGTGTGCAATATAGTTCCTTTTAAGCTTCTCTTCTTTATCACACTGTAAGGACAGCATGGTAAAATAGAAGTCACTCTATTTTTTCTAACTCTTGAGTGTGAAAATAAAGGGGAAATATGAGGCTCAGTGTGTAATGGGAGATGCAAAATGAAAAGCCACTCATTTGCCCAAAATGTTGGAAAAGAACTAGATGATCGTCTACACAGTGACCTGTCCTTGCATATAAAGAAACTGAGGCCCATAGTAGGAAAATGGTTTTCCAGTATCACTCTGTGTATGAGTGATAAAGACAGAATCAAGTCTTTGAAATTTGTGTTTTTCCTCCATCATGCTCCTAGCCTGAAAACTACATGACTCACTGTGGTTCTTTTCAAAGATCATGGAGGAAACACTAAGGAAAACTAAAATGGTTCTCCAGCTAACCCAGAACCTTACTTATTGGAAAGGAATCCTAACAGCCATTTGCCAGCCTTTTTGTTCAGACCTATATGGAATTTTAGTAAACACAGATACCGGCACCTCAAACAGGGAATCAATAAAAAGTATGACTCCTTTCCCCAAATAGGAGGAAAATAATTGGCTTTGGGCAGAAGGGAGAGGTGGTAGCCTGCAAGAGACAGGAGGCATCAGCCCTCATTTCCATGCCTTTCCCTTTTATTCCTGTTTAAATGATACCTGGTACCTGTCTCCATAATGACACTTATTAAATATATATTCATTATCATTGCTCATGCCTGTCTCTTAAACAAGACTCTCAGCTTCCTAAGAATGGTTTCTCCATCTGAACACTATTGTCATTTGGGACTGGATAATTCTTCACTGCGATGTTGCCTTGTGCATGTAGGATGGTTAGCAGCCTCTCTAGTCTCTATACACTAGAGATGCCAGTAGAATCCCCAATGAAAGTTATAACAAACAAATATGTCTCCACACATTGCCAAGTGCCTCCAGGGGAAGTCAGGGAGATTTTCCCCATTTGAGAATAGCTGCCCCTATGCATGAAGACAATGTTTTAATTATCTTTGAGTCCCCAGCACATAGATCAGTAACTGGTGCTCAAAAATATTTCACCAGTCAGTTCAACAATTAATCAAAGTATAGAAATCTAAAGTTCAACTCCTGGAAATAATGCTATACCTAAATTTAGTAGGCTACATCTGAAGAAGCACTTGCCTCCTCTCTGCAATAAAAAAAAAAAAGAAGAAGAAGAAAAGATATTTCCTTTCAAAGTACCTTCCAGTTCTATTATTATCTGTAAAATGGAGATTTTAAAAAATATGTTTTATTGATTTTTAGAGGTAGAAGGATAGAGAGATAGAAACATCAATGATGAGAAAGAATCATTGATTGGCTGCCTCCTGCATGCCCCCTACTTGGGATCAAGCCTGCAACCGGGCATGTGCACTAACCAGGAACTAAACCGTGACCTCCTGGTTCTGAGGGTGATGCTCAACAATTGAGCCACATTGGCCAGGCTGTAAAATGTGTATGTTAATTTTGTAGGTCCTTACTAGTGATTTTCAAAGTTCATATGCATGAGAATCAACTGAATCTTATTAGCAACATGCACCTGATAGGTCTGCCAGTAAAGTTATATACATATATTCCATCTATTGTTTCTTTCTGGTAGCAGTCCTATCTATTCTGGGTTTCAGCCCAGTTCATCTGGGATGCTAAATTCCAGGTGGTGGGTGATGATTGCCACAATAATCAGTTTGCTCTCTAGAGAAAAAATAAGTGACAAAGACATTCATAGGTTGTGCAAGGGTGGGGAGAAATGAATTGAGAAACTTATCTGTCACCATTCTCCCAGCTCTGATAACCCTGGCGCCCTTAATGAAAAAGAAATGCCAAGGTCCAGCTGGGGATTAAAGTCAAGCCTTCCAGGCCCCCTGCATGTCTTATACCAGCCGCTCTGCTAGGCACAGAGCATACAGACTTCCCGAATCCAAGCCCTCAGGGCTTGGCCCTGGCAGTCTACTGGATTAGAAGAGAATGCAAATCTCACTCCACCAGGAGGAAAACACACTGAATCTGGGGGGCAGGCGCCTCTCTGCTGCATTGTTCACAGCAATGCTGCAGTTTGAGAAGCACAGATGAACAGTCCTTTTAAAGTTTGTTCTGCACTTGCCAAGCTCCAGCTGAAGTAGTAACTTCCATTTATTATGGGGCCCTTACAGAAGCCAGTGGTGGAGGGAATGAGAGATTGATTTTTAGTGAACAAGGAAGTGGGGGAGCTGGGAGGGAGGGTTTGCATGAATAGTGGAAGCATAAACTGCTGGAGGGAGGGAACTTGGAAAGGGGTACAGGTGAGGAGCGTTCCCTGCACTCTGCCTCCTGCTAACGTGTCTCTTTTAATGAGGTCCCCCAGTATTGCGGTGTTTCCTGCAGGGCAAAGAGGATGGAAATGTGACAACAGCTTCATTAGAGGCCAGTTTGCAAGATGAAGCCTTTGGGCTCCCATGCCTACAGTGCCTGCCAGGTCCCTTGAGCTGCAGTTAAGTCCCCACCTCTCCCCCTCAGAAGGGGCATCATAAGTAAACCAGCTCTGAGTTCCCAGACATGACTTACAGAAACCAAAGGCTAGGGACCTGTGGATCTTCCTCCAGCCCTGTCTTCTGTCACTAATTCTCTGTGACCTTAGGCAAAGCATTTAACCTCTCTGGGCCCCCATTTTTTCAATGACTAAATAAGGATAAGTATAATGTTCAGTCTAGGACCATGTGAGGATGAGGTGAGCTGAGCAAAGGGATTCAATAATATTTCTCTCTGAGATTTCTGGGGAAGGGTGAGGTTATATACAGAGGACCCCAAGGAATTCATATACCTGACTGAAAGGCTCTTAAGAAAACCAAGATTAAATTCCTTTTATCTCTAGGAGCCTAGACATTAGCCTGGATTAATAAGCACTATCCTTGCTTGAAAGCTGTACTATATTCCATGCCTTATTCTTAGCACTTCATGAATATTAGCTCATATAAACCTGAAAAAAAATATTCAGAAGGTACTATTATTATTATCCTTATTTAAGAAAACTAGAAATTTTCAATGGATGCAGTCTAGTCCTTGCTCTTGGATTTGGGAAGACCAGTAACTGCTTCTGCCAATGGAATATGACAGAATTCACAATTAGGTTCAGGATAATGACTAAAGAAAGCAAGGAAGCTTATTTCCTAGAGCACTCACCTATGGGGCCTGAGCAGCTCTATAAGGAGCATGACCACCATGTAGCTGCCATGATGGGACAAAGCCAAGCCACATGGAAAGGCCACAGGTGGGTGTCCTGGTGAGCAGTGCTAGTCCTCTGATCAGGCCAGCTCAGCCCAGGAAGTTTGGGTCACAGCCTTTGTAGAAGAGACAGCTATCACCACTGTGCTTTGTCTGAATGCCTGACCCTCCGAATCTCTGTTTTCAGAAACTACATTTTGGGGTAATTTGTTACTGAGCAATAACAGGCAGAAAGCAAACAGAGGTTTAGGCCTGCGACCATAAGCTCCTAGATTGAGAAGCCAGGACTCCCAGGCATGTGGCTCCAACAGGCATGCTCTTCATCACCAGGGTCTTTTGCTCCATCCGAGTGGTTGTGTCAATACAGGCCCTCTGAATAGATGCAAAAGAGTTCTGGTCAGTAATGATTACCATTAATGACAACTATTCTTTTTTATTTTTGTAAACAAAAAATATTTAAAATGCAAATTATTTAAGCATTTATTTGTTTATACATATCAATCAAAAATAATTATCTATTGCAGCTATTCCCATATAATACCTTATAGGTAATAATTATGCTTTTAGAAACTCTAAATTGATAAAAAACATAAACTCAGCCACATCTGGATGGACAAAAGGATTCATATAATAATGTGCCAAGGCCAGTCCTGTGTCTAAACACAAGTCCAAACTTTTCTCAGATGTGTGGCCTTTCTCTACAATGTTCCATCAGGAATATTCTCTCTCTCTCTCTCTCTCTTTTTTTTTACATCTTGGAATCTTTGTTTTACCTTACATTATAGTACAGAGTACCCTACTACAAACTACCAGCCATATAAAACAACCAAGGAAACAGAAATAAGCCCCATTCTCACCTGAGTCACTATTATTATTGAGGATGCCGACAGTCAAGTGTGATCCTCTCCATACTCCAGGTCAACATCAAATAACAATGCAGCTGAGACTGGTTTGGCTCAGTGGATAGAGCGTCGGCCTGCAGACTGAAAGGTCCCAGATTCAATTCCGGTTGGGAGCATGTACCTTGCTTGCGGGCACATCTCCACAGTGGGGCATGCAGGAGGCGGCTGATTGATGTCTCTCTCTCATCGATGTTTCTGACTTTCTATCTCTCTCCCTTCCTCTCTGTAAAAAAATCAATAAAATATATTTAAAAAAAATAACAATGCATTCCCACAATCTAATCTAAAGAGAGGAAAGAAAAAAAAAACACATAAAAACCAAAGGAACAAAAAAGTTCCCTTACTTTCCTTGACTTTCCCAATCCACTGAAATTCATGGCATCTTAACTTCCCTTTAATAAGGGGGAGAATCAATATCACAGTATTAGTACTAGTTTCCATGAACTTCAGAGGGAATATTAAGTGTACATGTTTTTTAAGCTAAAGAACAACAAGAAAATCTTATCAAAATGTAATATTTCTATGCTGTGTTCCAAAGTCCAGAGGAACCTTGCAACATATGATTTCTAAAACGGTTTTGGCCAGGATGTTTCCAGACTCAGATGGCAGAAATCTCATGGTTTTCAGTGTAAATGTTTTTTCCAGAGAATCTAAAGAGATCATATTGATTCAACCCCTTTGTTTAGCCACTTGCCATCTGAGACACAAGACCCTGGGACATTAATTGCTCCAGTCTTGTTTGGTGAATATCTGCTCCTAAATCCTTTCCCTTTCAGCATGTCCTTTGCATGAAAACTATGCCCTTTTTACAGGCCATGTCCAGGTTCAATATTTTCCCCCTTCATCCCTTCCCCAAATGCCTTTACCTTCTGAATTCCAGCAACCTTTGCTCTAGTTATTTATTGTCTACATTTGCCATCATATACATCCTTCTTCCTCACAGAAATGACAAACCATGTGAGGAATAGGGAGCCATCTGAGTTTTACAGTATCGCTGATGACAGTGGGGTTGCTACATGTCCATTATTTGGCAGTGAAAAGAGAATATTCAAGAAAGCTATTGTAGTAAGATGGAAAGAGAGGTCAAGGAAGAGATGAAAAAAAAAGACGAGAGAGAGAGAGAGAGAGAGAGAGAGAGAGAGAGAGAGAGAGAGAAAGAGAGAGAGAGAAAGAGAGAGAGACCCTGATTCAGGCTCTGTAAGAGTTGATCGATTATGGCCAAGTCATTTCCTGTATTTAGAACCAGAGTCAAGTCCCTCACACCCATGTATACTTCGAAATCATGCGAGACCCATACCAGCTGGCCCTACCCCCATTGGGCTAAATCCAGACCTGGCCACCACACCCCTCGCAAGCCCCACCAGGTGAGGGGGGGGCGAAGTCTCAAGTTGCCTGGTCTGGTGCTAGGGCAGAATGTGTGGCCTGAGGTCCCCTGTCAAGCCCCATGGGACCATAGGTCCCCTGGCCAAGTGCCAGGGTGGGGGGCATGGCCTGAGATTTCCTTGAGGAGGGGGAGAGGGCAGGGAAGGAGTGAAACCTCAGGTTCCTGCTGATTGCTTATTAAGGCTCAGCCTCCATTGTGGGTACAGCCATCTTGTGTAAAGGGATCCCCACCTCTGCTGTGGATGTAGCCATCTTGTTACAGTGTGATGGTCAATTTGCATATTCCCTCTTTATTATATAGGATGGATTATGATTATGTAAAAACTCAAATTTGTTGGGCATCCTGTGTTTCCATTTGTTAAATTTTGACAACTTTGCTGGGAAGTTTTGATATGTCACACCTTAAAGTGATGCTCATTCATCAGAGCTCAGTTACATGACCCCACCTAGATTCAAGGGGTGCTGGGAAGTATAGTCCCAGCTGAGCTGCTTCTTCTCAGCAAAACTTTACATCTATCATTTTATATCTACCGGACAGCTAGCCACCTGGGCCATGCACATTAATACCATCAACCTAGCTGACTCAAAAATAAAATAAAAAAGTAGATTAAGGTATTTTTTCCCAGTCATCACAAAAACTTGAGCTGAGGCTGAAATTTAGGAAAAAAGACATTTTATCCCATTCTAAGGTCAAGAAAATGGAGTTTTACTCTATCAGGACAGTTTATTTACCAAATGAAGAAAAAAAATCACAATCAATGTTCAGGTATTGTTTTTTCAATTGCTTTAATAATCTATTGACATGCTGTATTCTCATTCAAAGGATACCAAAATGTCATTTTGATTCAATTCAATGGTTGTTCTCTATGTTAATTCTGAGATCCTTTTTTCCTTCCACCCCCACCCCCACCGCATATTATTTGAATTGACTCCTGGGTATTATACTAAGATACAAGATAAGATCTTATTTTGCTAATCAAAAGTCAAAATTAACTACTACTGTATAAACTGGCTGGTTTTCTTCCTTGCTCTGAAGGTTACGCTAGGACTAAGCCATTACAATGTGGAAAACATCTGAGCTACCACAGCTAGCCTCCAAGAAATGAAACAGGCTATAATGTCTAAAAACTAATATGGAATTGGGGATGGATGGGCCAGACTACAAGATGAATGGAAAGTGGTGTGGTCTGTAGAGTGTTCGAATTTTTTTCAAAAGGAATTTTTACCCCAGGCCAGAAGCCTTTGTGTCAGGGAGACTGTCTCATTTCTCTGCTCAAAGGCTGTCAGAGATGACTGAGATTTGAGAATAGTTTCTGATGTTGACGAGGTCAAGGGAGGCAGCACTGCGAACCATCAGTCACTGCGTCAGCGGTGAGCCGAGAAGACACATGAGCCCCACAGTAAAACCTGGAAAGCTATTTTCTCTGGATGAACAGAAGAGGGGGAGGTGCAGATGAGAGGAAGGAAGACAAGACACAGGTCAAATGGTCACCATGAAGTTTACCACATTAGTATTCAGCTGGAATCAGAGAAACTTTCTCAGTCCCAACTGGGAGTGTTCTGAAGAGAGAAGTTGACTGGAGGCAAAAATCATATTAATATTACTCTGCTTAATCAATATAGAAAATCTTCCAATGTACTTTTGCAAGACTGCTCCATAAAGTTAGGACCTGCAGTGATTCTGATCCCACCTGACTGTGTTTGCAAACAGCATACATAGTTCATGGTCTTCCAGACTTAGGCCTTGAGAATGTGGTCCAAGCAGTGTATTCCCACCTCAGAGATGGACTGGGGGTGCATTAAGATTGTCAGTCTGCAACTCAGTCACCCTTTATTTTCAAAATTAGGCTCTACCTCAGTGAAAGCAAGTCTTAGTTGACTGGACAATACTCTTCTCTGAGGAGGATGGACCAATGGAAGCTACTAGGTTAAACCTCTAAGTTTGGCCAGCACGTTGGGAGCCTTAAGGTCATGAGTGGATCCTGAAGTCTTAAAAGAAAATATGAGAGTTTCCCAGATTTCAATGTCTGTTTGGGATCAAATGAAAAGAGCATCTCAAACTCAGGGACTTGGCCAACTATCTTTATATCTGTTCTGAAACATCAGATGCTATGAAAAACAACAGTTCATATAGAGTCTGTATAGAGATAAAGGAAAGGTAGCTTCCTATTAAATCAATGGAAATATTTCTTAATCTGGAGTATGTGTCTCCAATTCCATTTATCTACTTCAGTAGTTCTCAATTAGGGGGACATTCAGCAACGTCTAGAGATAGGTTGACACAGCTGGTGAGGTTTGCTACTAGTATCCAGAGGAACCCAGAAATGCTAATAAACATCTTACAATGCTCAGGTTACATATGCACATATACCCCTTTCCAAAAGATCATATGGCTCAAAATGTCAATAGTGGCGAGGTTGGAAATTCATACTTCATTAAAAGTAGGATACTCTGGCTATCAGATATATTAAAAAAACTCTTTATCTCATGTATCATCCTAAAATCATGATCTAGTGCTCATGTATATGTATTCCTTTGCACTCCTTCTTTCCTTTGTTTTGCCATGTTTCCTGTCTGTAAATATGAAAATTAATTTACTATATTATATTCCCTGCTGGTATGGTTCAATTGATAGGGCTTTGTCCCATGTATTGAAGGGTTAAAGTTAAATTCCCATTCTGGACACATGTCCAAGTTGCCAGCTCAATCCCCTGTAGGGAGTGTGCAGAAGGCAGCTGGTTGATGTTGCACTCTCACATAAATGTTTCTCTCTTCTACCCTTGCCCATTCTCTCTCTTTCTTGCTCTAAAATCAATAATAATATTTTTAAAATATTTTATTTTTATTCAATCTTGAGAGTGTAAAGTTCCATACACATGTCATAATGAAGGGTCTGTCTCTTTTAACACTTATTAAAGTGTTAGTCAACTCTGAGATGATCAATGGGACAATTTGATAAAAGTAGTGTGTCAAATGTTTTGGAATTAGCCAGCCTGAGATGAAAGAGATTTAATAAGTTTGGATCTTGTGAGATGCTAATATTTAGAATGAGGAACCAGGAAAGAGCCAACCACTCACCCTACCTTCTCTCTTGGGAGTAAAGGGACTGGAGTGAGATTCAAAAAGTTTTCCATTTCTCTCCATTTATTTTGTATTTTAAGATCCCACATTTTGTAGTATGGGGGAGTTTAGAGCTCATGTTAGAGCCCATATTAGCCTTTTCAAAAACTTGATATTAAATTTAAGTTCTCTCTTTTTTTCTTTTTTTAATTTCTTTTTTATTTTATTTTATTTTTTTATTGTGTTACATGTATACATATCTCCCCATTGCACCCCCCCTCCCAGGCATACCCCAACCCTCCAGTGTCTGTATTCATTGGTTATGCTTATATGCATGCATACAAGTCCTTTGGTTGATCTCTTATATACCCCACCTCTCCTTAAACTTCCTACTGTAATTTGACAGTCTGTTTGATCTTTTCTGCTTCTGTGTTGATCTTTTTGTTCATCAGTTTATAATGTTCTTTATATATAATCCACAAATGAATGAGATCATGTGGTGTTTCTCCTTCATTCACTGGCTTATTTCACTAAGCATAAGGCTCTCCAGTTCCATTCAGGTTGCTGCAAATGGTAAGAATTTCTTCTTTTTAATGGCAGCATAGAATTCCATTGTGTAGATGCACCATAGTTTTCTGTTCCACTCATCTGCTGATGGCCACCTAGGCTATTTCCAAATTGTAGCTATCGTAAATTGTGCTGCTATGAACATAGGGGTGCATAAATCCTTTCTGATTGGTGTTTCTAATTTCTTAGGATAAATTCCTAAGAGTGGGATTGCTGGTTAAATGGGAGATCCATTTTTAGTTTTTTTGAGGAAACTCCATACTGTTCTCCACAGTGGCTGCACCAGTCTGCATTCCCACCAACAGTGCAAAAGGGTTCCTTTTTCTCTGCATCCTCGCCAACACTTGCCATTTGTTGATTTGTTGATGATTGCCATTCTGACTGGTGTAAGATGGTAAAACGTTGTTGTTTTGATTTGCTTCTTTCTGATAATTAGTGACTTTGAACATGTTTTCATGTGTCTCTAGTCCTTCCTTCTGTCGTCTTTCCGAAAGGTTCTATTTAGGTCCATTGCCCACTGTTTTATTGGATCGTTTATCTTCCTTTTATTAAGTTGTATAAGTTGACAGTAGATGTTGGAGATTAAACTTTTATCAGTAAAAACATTTGCAAATATGTTCTCCCATACAGTGGTCTTTCTTCTTGTTTTGTTTTTGTGCAAAAGCTTTTTATTTTGATGTAGTCCCATTTGTTTATTTTTTCTTTAGTTTCCATTGCCTTTGGAGCAGTAACAGTAAAGAAGTTCTTTCGGCATATGTCTGAGATTGTGCTGCCTAGTATTTTTATGGTTTTCCTTCCAATGTTTAAGTCCTGTATCTATTTTGAGTTTATTTTTGTATTTGGTGTAAGTTGGTGGTCCAGTTTCATTTTTTTGCATGTATCTGTCCAATTTTCCCAACACCATTTATTCAAGAGGCTATCTTGGCTCCAATGTATGTTCTTGCCTCCTTTGTCAAATATTAGTTCAGCGTAGTGTTTTGGGTGGATATCTGGATTCTCTATTCTATTCCATTGATCTATGGGTCTGTTCTTGTGCCAGTACCAGGCTGTTTTGAAAACAATTGCTTTGTAATATAGCTTGAAATCTGGTATTGAGATGCCACCTACTATATTCTTCTTTCTCAGGATTTCTGTGGCTATTCAGGGTCTTTTTTTTTTGTTCCATATGAATATTTGAAGAGTTCTATCTAGGTCTGTGAAATATGTCATTGGTATTTTAATGGGTAGTACATTGAAACTATAGATTACTTTGTGTATTATGGACATTTTAATGATGTTGATTCTCCCAATCCATGAGCATGGTATGCTCTTCCATATGTTAACACCTTCCTCTATCTCTTTTTTCAGTGTCCTGTAGTTTTCTGCATATAGGTCTTTTACCTCCTTAGTTAGGTTTATTCCTAGGTATCTTAATTTTTTTAGTGTGATTGTAAATGGGATTTCTTTTTTAGTCTCTCTTTCTGTAATTTAACTATTAGTGTATAGAAATGCCACAGATTTCTTGGCATTAATTTTGTATCCTGCTACATTGCGAATTCATTTATTAAGTCAATTAGTTTTTGTATGGAGTCCTTCGGGTTTTTTCTGTACAGTATCATGTCATCTGCAAATAAGGACAGCTTTACTTCTTCTTTTCCAATTTGGATGCATTTTATTTCTTCTTCTTGTCTAATTGCCATGGCTAATACTTCCAGATCTATGTCGAACAGAAGAGGTGTGAGTGGGCATCCCTGTCTTGTTCCTGTTCTTAGGGGAAATGGTTTTAGTTTTTGTCCATTGAGTATGATGTTAGCTGTGGGTTTATCATATATGGCTTTTATGCTGTTGAGGTATGATCCTTCTATTTCCACCTTGCTGAGAGTTTCTATCAAGAAAGGGTGTTGGATTTTGTCAAATGCTTTTTCTGCATTAATTGATATGACTATGTGATTTTTATCTCCCAATTTGTTTATGTGACCTATCATGTTTATTGATTTGCAGATATTGGACCATCCTTGCATTCCTGGGATGAATCCTACTTGGCCATGGTGTATGATCTCTGATGTACTGCTGGATCCAATTTGCTAGAATTTTGTTGAGGATTTTGGCATATATGTTCATGAGAGATACAGTGGTACCTCGATGTCAGAAACCAAATATTGTTCTCACTAAATGGATGTAAACAGGAAGCCAGAAGGCTGGTCAACCTTAATTGCTCTGAAAGGTCAGAGCTAATTACTCACTGTTTAGTTGAAACATTATTGGTTGAAGCAACCTCTATCTGTTTGTTTCATGTTAATTTCTGTTTTTGTTATTTCCTGCCTAAAGACTAGGGGTGTGTCCCAAAGCCTTAATAAAAGGGAGAAAAAGGAAGAGAGCAAGTGGCAGTCCTTTCCACTAGAGGAAGGCTCCCGCCTGGCCCCCCAATATCGCCAAATTTATGCTTTCTAGTCTCTCATTTCGTTTATGTGCGGCCTCCTTCAGAACCCGAACCCTGACCCGGGAACCCTGAACCACGCGGGACGTGGAAAGAGGTTCCCACACCTCGAGATACGAGTTTAATTCGTTCCATAACCTTGAGGCATGGGAAACTATGAGATGCTCCAATCCCGGTAAACTGGTGGGTCGTGTGCAGGTGGCTGATCCACGCTATTACTCCTATCTCAAATGTTGCTCATGTTTCAAAGCAAAAATTGCTCATTCGGTGCCTCATATCTCAAAAAATCTCGTATGTTAGGGCACTGGTATCTTGAGGTACCACTGTATTGGCCTGTAATTCTCTTTCCTTGTGTTGTCTTTATCTGGTTTTGGTATTAGAGTGATCCTGGCTTCATAGAAGGTGTTTGGAAGTGTTTCTTCTTCTTTAATATTTTTGAATAGTCTGAGGAAGATAGGTTTTAATCCTTGAATGTTTGGTAAAACACTCCTGTGTGGCCATCTGGTCCCAGGCTTTTGATTGCTGGAAGCTTTTAGATGACTGGTTCAAATTCTTCCATAATTATTGGACTATTGAGATGTTTAGATTCTTCCTGATTGAGTTTTGCAAGGTTATATTTTTATAAGAATATGTTCATTCCTTGCAGGTTGTCCAATTTGTTGAAATAGAGTTGATCATAATATTTTTTAACAATCCTTTAAATTTCGGCAGGGTCTGTTGTTATTTCTCCTCTTTCATTTCTGATTTTATTTATTTGGGTCTTCTCTCTTTGCTTCTTGGTTAGCCTGGCTAGAGGCCCATCAATCTTGTTTATCCTTTCAAAGAACCAGCTCTTGATTTTGTTGATCTTTTGAATTGTTTTTTTGGTCTCCATGTTGTTTATCTCTGCTCTGATCTTTACTATTTCCATCCTTCTGCTTACACTGGGCTTTTCTTGTTGCTCTCTTTCTAGCTCTTTGATTTGTATGGTTAGGTAATTTATTACCATTTTTTCCTGTTTTTTGCAGTAGGCTTGTAGGCTATGAACTTCCCTCTCAAGACTGCTTTCACTGTGTCCCATAAATTTGTATTGTTGTGTTGTCATTGTCATTTGTTGCTATGATGTTTTTTATTTCTTCCTTGATCTCTGCTGTTTAGTCTCCATGTGTTTGATTTCTTTGTATTGTTTTTATTATAGTTGATTTCCAATTTTATGCCACTATGATCTGAGAAAATGCTTGATATGATTTCTATCTTCTTGAATTTGAAGAGACTTTTTTATGACCCAACATCTGATCTATCTTTGAAAATGACCCATGAGCACTGGAGAACTATGTATATTCTGTGGCTTTGGGGTGAAATGTTCTGAAGATGTCAATTAATTCCATCTGGTGCAGTGAATCATTTAGGATTGATGTTTCTTTTCTGATTTTTTGTTTAGAGGATTTGTCCAGTGGTAACAGTGGGGTATTAAAGTCTCCTACTATTATTGTATTGCTCTCAATCTCTCCCTTAATATCCTCCAGGAGTTTTTTTATGTATTTATGTGTTCCTATATTGGGTGTGTATATGTTTACCAGTTATTTATTCTTGTTGGATTGTTCCCTTTAGTATTATGAAGTGGCCTTCTTTATCTCTTGTTATGCCCTTCACTTTGAGATCTAATTTGTCAGATATAAGTATTGCAACTCCAGCTTTTTTTTTCATTTCCATTTGCCTGAAATACCATCTTCCATCCCCTCACCCTCAATCTGTGTGCATCTCTTTTCCTGAGGTGGGTTTCTTGTAGACAGCAGATATATGGATCATGTTTTCTTATCCAATCAGTTACCCTATGTCTTTCGATTGGAGCATTTAATCCATTTACATTTAAAGTTATTATTGATAGGTACTTATCTGTCGCCATTTTTAGTCTTTACCCCCGAGGTCCTTCTTCGCTTCCTATTCATTTTTATTACAACAGACCCTTTAATATTTCTTGCATTGCTGGTTTGGTGGTAATATATTCCCTTAGTCCTTTTTTGTCTGTGAAGCTCCTGATTCCACCTTCCATTTTGATTGAAAGCCTTGCAGAGTACAGTATTCTTGGATTCAGATCCTTCCTCTGCATTACTTTATATATTTCATTACATTCCCTTCTGTCCTGATAAGTTTCTGTTGAGAAATCATTTGCTAGTCTTATGGGGGTTCCTTTGTGGGTAACTTTCTGTTTCTCTCTGGCTGCTTTTAAGATTCTTACTTTGTTGTTGGTGTTTGCCAATTTAATTGTAATATGCCTTGATGTCAGTTTTCTTGGGGTTCATTTTGCTTGGGACTCTGAGCTTCTTGGTTTGTGTGGGTATTTTCTTTCCTATATCAGGGGAGTTTTCTGTCATTATTTCTTGAAACAGGTTTTCTATTCCTTGCTCAGTTTCCACTCTTTCTGGAACCCTAATTATGCGGATGTTGTTTTGTTTCAAGTTATCCCAAAGCTCCCTTAGGCTCTCCTCTTGCTTTTTAATTTTTTTTTTCTAGAAGCTGCTGTACTTGGGTATTTTTTCCTACTATGTCTTCTAGTTCACTGATGCAGTCCTCTGCTCCTTCTAATCTACTTTTGATGCTTTCTATTGAGTTCTTTATAGCAGTGATGTCATTTTTCATTTCTTCTTGATTATTCTGCATTTCTTCTTGCTGCTTCTTCATTTCCTCTTGGCTCTTACTCACATTGTCGATTTTGTCTTCTAGTCTTTTCATCCACCTTATGATCATTTCTCTGAATTCTTTCTCTGGCCAGCTAATTTCTGCTTCTATTTCGTTTACTTCCTTTTCTGGTGATACCTGCCTTTCTATCATATGCAGGCTGTTTCTTCTTTTGCCCCTGGTCTTTCTTCTCCACGTGTCTGGTTATGTAGTTCTCTCTCCTACATTGATTCAAAGGCACAAACTACAACACAACCAGGTACAACACACAAGCCACTAAATAGAAATGTATTCACGATGTTAATAACCACAAATAAGGTGACCACCAATAAAAGACAAATTAGGGCTAAGTAGAGAAAGAAGAAGAGAAAAATGAGGAAAAAAAAAAGAAGTGTCCAAATCAAAGTGGGAGAGGGAAAAAAATAAATGAACAAAAAATAAAATGAAATAAAAAAATGAAAAGGAGAAGAAGAAGAAAAAAAGAAAGAGAAAAAAAGTGAGAGAGAAAAGAAAGAGGATAAGAGAGAAAAGGGGAACAAAATATAGATGTGAGTAGAAAACTCCAATAGAAGAGCCACTAAACCCAACAAATGCCAGCAACAAGTACCTGGAGGTTAATACAAATTACAAATAACAACTAATATCGAGGGAGGTGAGGGAAAAGAGAGGTAAAAAACAAACCAAAACAAAGCAAACAAAAAGCAAAATAAAACAAGTAGAATAAGCTAAAACAATCTCACAAAAAAGTACAAAAAATTGATATAATCACTGTTCAGGCAAACAACAACAAAAGGACATAGAGAAAAATAACTTTTTGGATAATGAAGACAAGAAGAGAGAAGTTTGTATGGACTTGGAGTAGGGGATTTGAAATTAGATATATAAGTGGGGTGAAATTTTAACCAGGTAAAGAGAAAGAATAGGGAGAATCTAAATTTGGAATAGGGAAAGAGAAACAAGACAACAAAATGGAGAAAGTTAGGAGGAGAGTGTTGGCATAAAGGTAGAGTTGAGATAGAGTACAGTTATGCTAAAGGAAAGATGAAAATAGAATGTAGAACTCTAATCCCAAAATAAAACAAAGAGAAAACAAAATGACACTTGTTTTTTTTTTCTAAAAAGTTAAACTAGTAGTAGTAATAATACTAGTTGAATATAAAAACGTAATAATTAAAAAGGTAAAATCAATTAAGGAGAAAAGAAAAATTAGTTTTTTAATTAATATATGCAAAAATAAAAAATAAAATAAAATAATTTTTTTTAAAGTAAAAGAAAAAAATAATTAGAATGGGCAGTAGTGGAGGTCATTCACTTCCACTATTGTTCTAGTTGGCACTCCTGTTTCCCATTTGGGTGTGTGTGTGGGGGTATTGCAGTTCCCTGTGTTCCACTGCTGAGGTTTGTTTTAATCCCTTTATTCTTTTATGGTTATGCGAGCGTCAATTTGTGAGACATCCACTGTGTGGCAGTGTTTCAGAATTGACCTCTGAGACTAAACACAGGACCTCTCTAGGCTGTGCTTAGATCCTGCTACTCTGTGATTCTCAATACCGGTTCCTGGGGATTCGCTGGGACACTGTAATAACTCCCAGGCTGTCCTTCTGCCTCAGATCAAAATGAGTTGTTTTCTAGAGCTCTCCTCTGTTAACTCTGAGAGTCCCCTTCCACACTTAGGGATCATGCTCTGCCCCACATCTGCGGACCTCTCCAGAAACAGCTTTCCCGCAGCCCGGTTCACACAGTGTGCATGTCCCTGTTCTGCGGGACAAAAGACCTCACCTTATCCCAGGCGAAATCTAACCTTTCCGTGTGCCATGTGGAGCTCCTCTGAGTCCATGTGTCTGAACCAATTGGAGAGTGGTGTTCTGGGTCCCCTGGCTGTTCGGTGGGTACTGCAGCTATAGCTTTTCAGACAACCGCAAACCTCCACCTTCCCCCAGAAAGATGGTGTGGTCTTTGTGTTCACGCTGGTGGCTCCGGCAGACAAAAACCCAGTGGCAGTGTGGCTGCCTGGTCAGGGGAGCCCCGTCCAGCAGTCCCCCAACTTTTCCTGGAGGATAACTGACTCTTAACTTGCCAATAAACACTCCCAGTGTGACTCTCAGCTGCTCTCTCTCCCTCTGCCCAGTGACAAGGCTCCAGATGCGTCTGTCTATTCTGCCGCCATTTTTCCTCTCCCCTAAGTTCTCTTTTTTGAATATGTTCTTAGACTTTTCAGCATTACTGCTTCCAGGGTTTCATCTGTGTTTCTTCTTGTAGCTCTTCCAAGTAGAAATGAATTTTTTTTTGCCCACCTATTGGTCTAATTTCTCTGTTCTTCCTTGTATTTGCAATGCTCATGAATTTGTTAGCATCTGCACATTTCATGACTATGTTTCTAGTTCCCTCAACCAAATCATAAATAAAAATGTTAATAGCACAAAACCTAACTCCACCTGTCCCCTGTGGTACTCTACCAGGCACATTGCCCAATTGGGTACACTGCCATTTATCTTGACTTTGCCTCCAGTTTCTTGGCTGAAGACCTTAATTACTTAAAAGGTAATGTGGTTTTCAAAAGCAATTATCATCTTTAAAATTACCTATATTTCTAAATACTTCCATTGTCTTTTCTTTGTGGATAAAACTTCAGCAGTGGCCTAAACCATGCAATATTCTCTTCCCCAATACTCCAGGTAAGTAGTCTCCAGGGTGAGTCTTAAAATACTACACTTTTAAAAAAACTTAATTCAAAGATGATTAAATTGTCAATGTTTCTGGTTTGGTTCTTCATTTGATAATATAGAAAATTATTGTTTGGCTCATAGGAAAAAATTAATTATATTCCTAATCTCTTTTCCTTGTTGTCAAATGGCAACTCCAAACATCTATTCACCTTTCTTCAGAGAATTACTGAGGTATATGTGAGGCAAGTATACCATAGCCATCCAATGTTCAGAGGGGCTTCCCAAGAAAGCACTGATGGAATGAGGTGCCCTTCACAGGACCCTCTCCATTCCACTCTTGCCCCAGATGCAAACTTGTCAGAGATTCCTCTTTTTGCTTTTGAAAACTGGTTGCCCCAAATGAGTTTCAAAGAGGTAAGTTATTTAAGACAATTATTGCAATGAAGTTCCAAGATCTTTGACAATATGAGGCTTGAGATATGGACCGCTAATACATTTCTTGCAAAATAGAAGACTGCTGTGTAAATCCGTAAGTATTTTTCTATATATCAAATTAAATCATCCATTCAACACATATTAGTTTTAGACCTACAATGGTGTTGAAGTTTGAAGAGGAAAATTTCCTACTTCCAGAGAGCCTACTATTAAAGTGAAATAAGATAAAATAATAGACAAGGAAATCCTGATGTGTGCAGGTAGTGATAAGTACTACATTAAGAAAAATAAAATAGTGCATGGAGTAGAGAATAATGTATAAGAGATAAAGTGGCTACTTTAGGTAGGATGATGAGGGAAGGCCTCCCTCTGATGCAGCATTTAATAGGAACCTGAATGAAAAGAAGAAACCAGTCAGGTGAAGATCTGGTGGAAATGCCTTCTAGAGGTCAAGTTCAGTAGCTCAAGATAGCAATGAGCCTATCATGGACAAGAAGAGCAAGAAGGTCAGTGCAACTGGAGCTCAGCAAGAAAGAAACAAGTTCTGAGACATGGACAGAGGCCAGATCATGTAGACCCTGCAGCAGGAATGGTGAGTGGCTCTATGTTAGTTTCCTGTGCCTGTCAAAATAAATTACCACAAACTGGGTAGCTTAAAATAAGAATTTTTTTTTCACAGTTCCAGAGGCCAGAAATCTAAATTGAAAATGTCATCAGAATTGATTCTCACTGCAAGACCTGAAGGACAATCTGTTCCATGTTTTCCTCCTAGCTTCTGATGGCTTCTGGCAATCCTTGGCATTCCTTGGCTCGTAGGCACATTACTACATTCTTTACCTTGGTCCTTACATTAACTTCTCTGCATCTCTAAGCCCTAGATTTTTCTCTGGTTTTCTCTTATAAGGACATCTGTCTTTGAATTCTGGGCTAACCTGAAATCCAACATGATCTTATCTTGAGACTTGAGACTTTGTTGATGTAATTGAATTACATCAACAAAGATCCTTTTTACGATAAAACATAATCCCAGGTTCCAGGAGTCAGGACATAAACACATCTCTGGAGGGAGGGTGGATGGTTTAACCACAACAAGGAGCCAGAATAGGATTCTAACATGGGCTGAATCCCTGTTTGACCTGACCTGGTACGCTTTAAAGGATCACTTTGACCAAGGTGTAGAGTAGCTTGGCAGGGACAAGGTGAAAGTATGGAGATGACATACACTTTCCCATGGGTCCTACAGCTTTCCATTTACCCTTTTGTCTAATTTATATCATGATTATTAATGATTTCTTTAAAAGTTTGAATTTGCCGAAACCGGTTTGGCTCAGTGGATAGTCAACCTGAGGACTGAAAGGTCCCGGGTTTGATTCTGGTCAGGGGCATGTACATTGGTTGCGGACATATCCCCAGTAGGGGGCGTGCAGGAAGTGGCTGATTGATGTCTCTCTCTCATCGATGTTTCTAACTTTCTATTCCTTTCCCTTCCTCTATGTGAAAAATCAATAAAATATATATTAAAAAAAAGTTTGAATTTAATTTCAAATATTGGATTTCACCTGACACTAGTCAGCTCAAAATCCAACTCACTTATCTAAACAGTATAATGTCGATGTCACTGTTTACCATCACTATAGTATGAGACCTGAGGGGAAAGTATTGCCCACTCTGCTTCTTAATGGTCCACCTTATTTAAAATGTGAGTGATGATCTCCAGCATGGGAGGGTGTTTGATGTACCATACATCCATTTGGCTTTAAGCCCAGAACTAACCTGAGAATCCATTCTTCCTAAACTATACCAAGTTCTGCCTTCTTTTAACATTGTTCTCCTTTGGTGGAAATGGGTTAATGCAAATTCTCTGCTATATTTTTTATTTTAAAATATCTATAATATCAGACTTAGCAACACCAATTGATAATCATTGATAGCTGATAATATCCCCAAAATGATGCAACCAAGCTATGTATCTCCTTGTGGAAATACACCATACCACACATAAGTAGTATTATTCTCCATTTCCCCAAAAATCAAGTCTAAAATGATCAAGATTTTAGATCTAACTATCAATGCAAAGGAAGTACAAGATATGGTCAGCAACATCAAGGGGGCACAATCAGCAAGTTCCAAAAGGTGGGAAACTACAAGGACAATTGATTGGATTTTATTTAAAATGTAAAAAATAAAGAAGGCATTTATAGATAAAAAGAGATTGAAGAAAAATATCAACTACAAACCTTTAATGAAATGTATTATATAATCCTAAATTTACAGAAAATACAAGAGATAGAAGATATGGCCAAGAGCAGCATAACTGGATATTAATGAAAATAAAAATGTATTGTAATCATTTCAGGTGTGACAATAGCATCGGGATCAGTCATTTTTAGTGTTTATCTTTTAGAAATATTAATATATAGAAGTACAGATGAGACATATGCTGTTGTTTCAAAATAATCTAAAGGCAAAGGTATTCCTGGAAGTAAGTAAAGGGTACATCAGGATCATGATACTGTTCTACTTTTATGCATGTTGAAAATTTCCAACATTAAAGTTTAAAAAGCTGAAGAAGTCCAAAGCAAACATAAAATATAAAATAAATGCTATACATACTCAGTGTAGAAATTCTGGAAAGCACAAACATTAAAGTAACTTTACATAATTACTCCTAATGCTGCCCCATTAGATTAACTGCAAAGTTCTCTGCATGCTCTTCAGGGCTGTGTTCTAACCTCAGTGCCCCAAATAGACAGGAGAGTTTCTGTGAAGTTTGAAGAAGTTCATCTTTGAGAACATTTTTCCTTAGGTCCCTGCATATGTCCACATCTCCAGGTCAAAACAGAAGCGCTATGCAAGAAATACATTCTTCTTGTGTATTAGTAAACTTCAGTAGGGAGCTGCAGAGGAGGAAATTGGGAACCAGGTTTGCAAAGTAAATGCTTCAGTGCACGATGAGCTTCCAAATAAACACCCGGATTGAAGCTCTAAAGCTTTCACTGCAGGGTCCTTGCTCCACTTGGATTTTGTCCCCTCCATCTCTGTTCCCTTCTACCAGATACACTAATGCCATAATGAAGAGTCTCTTTTAGTGACGTAGAGTTTACTCCCTTCTGTAGAATATGCTAAGCAAACAACACATTGAGACAGGTGCAGGGACTTTACCATACTCACTGCCACTCAGGATTGTTATCCCAAATGGGCTGGGGACTCAGCTACTGTGATTGGGAGCTCTGCCCAATTTCCACCCTCAGTGTCCTCTCCCTCCCCAGTTAAATCCCATCATAATGTGCTCACAGTGCATGCTGGGTTCCTTGCTGTGACCCTTGTATTTCTGGCCGCGGCTTCTGCGTAGAACAGCTGTGGCACTTGTCACTTGGATTGTTGAGACAATTTCCCCATTCTAATAAGATTTTACTCTTGAGTAAAATGATTTTTCTCAGTATAAGCTTTAGATTTTTCTTTTTTACATCCATAATCAGTTATCAATGAAGGTGGAATTTTTTTTTTTTTTGCACATTTGGAAGTGATTTATATTAGGCATTAAAGACAAACATGAACATTTTATTTTATTTATTTATTTACTTATTTATTTATGTGAGCAAGCAAGAGAAATTCAACAACTTGGAGTAGATTTACAGTTGTTTTTTCCATCCTTTCTCTTGCCCTGGAGCCTGATGGGACTTGAGTGTCCTTGGAGGAATGGCAGAGGGAAATGCTAGGGGCCAATTGCTGATTTTATCATTCAAACACAAAATTTGTTACACCACTTTATCGGTCACAGGGAAAGCAATTATATTGTAGTTCAATTTTCCACTCAATGGTTGTACTGGGGATCAAAGTCCGTTTTTATGATGGAAAAATGCTTTGCTATTTTATTTGTTACTTAAAATAAAGAAGTACTGTTATTATAATGCTTTTTGAGGTTTTGCTACCCCCAATCCCCTATTCCTTCACCAGATACAGTGAATTATGTAGGCCTTCTTCGTCCTTTTGATTAAATAATCACTTTTCTTCCCATCCTCTAAAGCGTATTTTACTGTAGAAATGGAATTGGCACGGTTTAAGGCAACACAGCATTAGAACTCTAATCATAGCCACAAAGGGCAAAACCTGCCCTTCGCTATTTATTCTTTTCTAGACTGGTACGTTTTCAAAAGAAGCAAGAAACCCTTGTAATGGCTTCTGCGAGCATGTTTGTATTATTATGTTTTGTTGTGATTCATGTTTACTCTCACCCATCTTCCAGGTGAAATAATTAATACATTATACCTGCATTAATAAATCCTTTTTTACTATAGAAAATAGGTAAGTGACATTAAGTTTAGAGAAAGATTTATACAAAATTTTAAATAAAAATCATAGGTTTGAATTCAAAGTAAAATTATAATCTTTTTCTCTTATTGCCTATCTGCTTTCCATTGAGAGAATTAAAATAAGTAAAAAAGTAAAACTCACAACAATTTTAAAACTTATTATTATTCTAAAGATCCAAATTCAGGACTAGCTGATGACTTATACTTTTTGTTTAAAAAGTTCCAATTTTAAACCCAGAAATCCAGTGATGGGAGCCTCAACCAATTGTGCTATGGGGCTACATAGTTTGTAAGAGGACTGAATAGCTGAGTGAAATGTAATACTTTTTATTGCACACTTTTTCATATTTGCTAAGAAAACAGAGATAAGTGAGAGTGATTTTTCTCTTTCAAACTATATCAAGTGTACCTTTACATTTCTGGTTTGTTTCAGCTTTTACAATTTGATTGCGATCATCCTCATTTTTTCTGGTCTCCTGCTAATTGCCTCCAGGCTCAGAGTCTTGCAACATAGCCCCTGAGTCCAGGAGCAAGAATTCTGGAATCTGCTGGAGGTGAATAATTATGGCAGTAGCTGAGTGATGGTCTAGCTACCACGCGACACTTTTGTCCTCACTGAGAAGCTTCAGGCGATGGCAGGAGAGATGAGTGTGAGGCCCCATAAAGGTTTTCATGGGGAGGCAAGCAAGTGTGCCCTGAGGGAAGCAGCTCCCGAGGCTGGCTGGTGTCTGCCTCCCTCTCTCCATCTCTGTCCATCCTTACGTCTGGATTTTTATGAGGATTAAGTAAGGCATCTGCTTGCTTTGAGAGTAGGGTAGTCTCCCTCTAAGCGGTTCCCATGTAGGCTTTGCCCTCTCATATGAGTATAAAGTGGTATTTATATAACATTGAGTTTTATGATTTGGGACAAGACATGGGGCCTCTGAAAACAAGCTCATATGTGCGCTAAGAAACATATTTCTGATAATTTCAGCTACTTTTTATTGAGAGTTTATTATGTGCTAAATTCTGTTTATACATTATATTCTTGAGAAATCCTGATTTTTTAGATGAGAACGCTTAGACCCTGAAACCTATTTAAACTACTCTTTAAAGTGTCTCCCAAACTACCTTTAAAACAGTTACTTGCTATATGGTAAAGGGCATATAGGTAATATTAATCAGCCTAAATGTAATAATATACCTCTTCTAATCTTTAACAGCATACTCCAAAGCTTTAAGATTATTTTTTACCTTTACATACTCCAAATGCTTTTAATTACAAAGACCTCTAATTAAATAATTTAACTAAAATTTTAACTTATTTTGGCAGAGCAGACTAATGCAAGTTTCACCTTTCTAAAAAAGTCTGCTGCTTAGTGTTTTGAAACTGTGAAAGTATCCCTTTGCTATCTATATATCTGAAGTTATATGTAGATATAGTTTTATTCTAGCAAACATAATGCAAGTTTTTCAGTTTAGTAACTGGTGTAATGACTAAATACTATTCATTAAAATACCATTTTAATTTAGATTCTGAGATGTCAAATAACTAGATCAACTGTTTTTTCCTTTCTATTCTTTTTAATGAACTTAATGCTGAGTCCTGTTCATCTTGTGATAGTCCAGCCAATCAATTAATAATTTACCTACAAATGGTCAGCTCAAGCCAGAGGCAAAACACCCTGATTTTGCTTGGGACATTGCAAAAAGTAATTGGAGTGGGATTAGGTGTTTTAACCTTTTAGCCTTTAAAAACAGGATTATCTAAATGGAATATAGTGAAAGTAATCCTGAACTTTCCTCCATGCTTCCAATGCATTGTCTCTACATATAGGTCAGTTGGTTGTCATGACACCACACTCTTCATTTGATGCAACATGAGACTATAAATGAGACTAATGTTCTGTACTATGATTCTATGATGCATTTTAAGTAACATTTAAAACTTTCTCTGAATTGGGAATGACATTTATGTGGTCTATTTCAGATATTCCTTCCAGTTCATGAAAGTTTACATTAACTTTGATGTATAAAAACTCCAGTTCTAATAAGAACATAAAACTGAATACCTTATAAATCATGTAATTACCCTTCCCCTTTAAGAAAATCTAATATGTAAATATCCAAATTTAGAAAGTAGACAGAGGGACTGGTAATGATTTTATTTATTTGGAATTTTTTTCCTGTTACCTACTGGATAATGGATTTTTTTTAAATTCCAAGTTGTCCTTGCTCATTTGTTTTAGTACTTATTACATTTGCATTTTTATTATCTGTTTACCTGTTTTCATTCCTTTCTATGCAATGACCTTCTGAAGGGCAGGATCCCTGACTTTTTCATCATTTCTTACTCCAATACTTAAAACATATAAGAAACTCAAATATTATTGTATTAATGAAGCAATGAATAAAATCAATATGAGTTGAAACCTAACTTTAAAGAAATATGTGTATTTTTTTTCTTTTTTTCTTAATCCCTATACCTCTCAGATGCACCAAGCTCTGTTTATAAATTAGTTCTAACCTTTTCTAAAGGGTGTTTTCAGTTCTATAGGAAACATATGGACTCATTTTTTTACAAAGAAATACTATGGAGTTAGATTCTTCCCCTCTGAGAAAATTCCCATAGATTTTCAGAAAGAATGAACTGAGCTAAACACTTTCTTCTGCAGTTTTCAGAGAAAATACTTTTTTCTGCCCTTTTTCTTTTGGTAGCACAAAGAAATAAATGAAAATAAATAAGTAAATAAACTGTTTCACCCCCAATGCTTCAAGTCCTATAATCTGAAACTTTTATTTACAAACACTGGATTTCAAATAGCGTCATCGGTAAATAAGGCTGCCATTTCCAGCTTAAAAGCGTAGCTGATGAGAGATACGATGATTGCCTAAAATATCCTAAGGGTATGAAAACTAAAGTGGAGAAAGAATTATTTAAGCATAACTAAAGCATAACTAAAGGGAGATACAACTGGATGGAGAAATACTGTTAAGATTTTTTTTTTTTAAGAATAATTTCAGGGAGAGTCAGTATATATATATGTATGTAAAAAAATCCCTTGAACTTTCTTCATAGTTTATTGGGCTGTGGAATTGGTTCTAACAGAAAGTAGGAGGGAAAAGCCCCCGTGCTTAACACTAGACCAAAAACTACCAAGGACAAAAGAAGATGAGGACAGCCTCACACAGGTAAGAGGTGTGTATAAGCGATGAAATACCGTCCTATTTTTAAGCATCTTGATTTCAACAAATGAAATCCTGATGTTTTCCTAATTTAATTTTCCAAGAAAATATGCTAAGCAGAGTACTCTGAATAATTTCTAACAGCCCTTCAAGTAAAATTCTTTTTTTCATTTCCCAAAGTTAGTGATTGTTCACACACACACACACACACACACACACACACACACACACCCTTCTAAAATTGATATCTATTTTATCTTGAAAATAACTAGATAAGTAAAAGTGAAAGTCTTTGGATTTTCTCTCCCCCAAATTTATAGAACTCTATTTAGAGTAGCAGAAAAATAAAGACCCATTGATTTTCCTCCCCTACTACAAAAGCGCTCTGATTTTTCAGCCTGAAATGAATTTAAACAAGTTGAAGGCATCTCCTCGGGGGAATCTGTAGTGCTGGATCCTGGTCAGAGACACATTTTTCAGTAGACCTGCACCTAGGGGGAGGAATCAAAATCTTCCTGACTTTCCCTTTTTCTTTATCTCTTCTCTCAATTGCAGAATGAATAAGCAAGAGTATTCCTTTTTCTCTTTTCCTCTTGATTTTCAAGAGACAGTGATGTCAGACAAAACCAAGGAGATTTGATATGGTCCAGAAATTTCTGAATATAAGCAAAGAATTGTTATTCTTCAATATGCCAACTAGGTTGCTCCCTGATTGTAATCAGGATCAATTATGATCAGAAGGCCTAGGGAGTGTGCTCCATAAAATAGGTAGATTAATGCTGGGCCTCGTTCTTCCCAGGGTTCAGTCCTCTTTACTTGGATGATGGTGGGTGAGTGTTATTTTGCCACTCTTTGACCCTCTGCTATTCAGGTTTTTATTGCCCTGCCAGAACTTCCTAGTTTCATTACAGTTTTACCCTTGTTCCATTCCTTAATGAGTAACAATGGATTTCAACTGCAGTAAATAATTCAAAATAAAGATTGAAGTATATCTTGGGCTAAAATCAGCTTATTTGTTTTGACTGACCTGATTAATCTATGAACTTGATAGAGTAGTTGACTAAATTAATTAGTATTCAGTCAAAGCTATGATATAAATGGGGTATGAAGATCTGAAGCTCAAGAGTGTTGGGTGGCATGTAAACTCCACACACACACACAAAAAAAAAATTCTAGGCTTAAAATTAAGTCTAAATTGGGAACTTTCAAAATTAATGTTGTTTGCACAATTATTATCTATGTGATGTTGGGCCAGTTATGTAGCATTACTAATCAATCCTCAATTTCTTCACCCATTGGGTACCTGTGTGTGGCGAGAGTGTGCATTCAAATGAGAACAAGTATTTGTTTATATTACACTAGAGGCCTGATGCACGAAATTCGTGCAAGGGGCTCAACCCTCACAACCCTGGCTGCCTCCCTAGGCCCTTGCAGCCCCAGCTTCATCCGGAAGGTCATCCGGATGGTTGTCCAGAAGGTCGTCCAGATGATTGTTCTGCTGTTTGGTCTAATTAGCATATTAGCTCTTTATTATATAGAATTTGGTTAAGGAATGACATTATGCTTTATATACTGTATATTCAGTGGAATTTGTCAATTTACTATATTAAAAACTTTTTAATGAAACATTTACTATCTGCTGAACCGTGATTCTCCAAGTGCAATCCAGAGACCCTTAGGTATCCAAAAGACCATTTTAGAGTATTGGCAGTGCCAAATTTATTTTCTTAATAATGCTAGTTGTTTATTTCCTCTTATTCTCTCATACCTATATATTGGTGTTTTCCAGATTTCACTCAGTAATTAAATGCAAAAGCAGGCATAAGAAGCGATGTGCAAGATTGTGAAGGGGCCCTGAGAGAACACAAGTTTAAGAACTTCTGTGCTGAACTGTTAGTTGACTTTAGATAGGTGTGTCCTCAGATGAACCTGGACACGGTGGTTAGAGCTACTCCACTGCGTACTTCACAGAGGTGAAACCACAGCCTTTAGTTCATGCTTTTCAGTGACTTTGAGCTAGAGTTAGGGAATTGAATATTTCATTATACTAGATGCTGTTATTAGTCTAAAAAGCGTAACCTGGGGAAGGATATGTATCATGGCTATGTCGATGACTAATCTACAAAACCATGAGTTTAGCATCTTTATTTTCAGCAATGGCTTAGCATCTATACTGTACTAAGTACTGTGATGGAAACTGCACAATGGCCCCTTATTTAAGCTTCAAAACCCTGTGAGGTTACTGTGATGATCACTCTGAAAAAGCAGCAGAAAGTAGTAGGGAAGGTATGAATTACAGAGCTCCACCACCTGCATTCAAATCCCAGCTCTGTCATTTACTAGCTATGTGACAATAAGCAGGGAACTTAACTTCTCTGTGCTTCATTTTCCTCATCTGTAAAATTGGTATAATAATAACCCCTACATCATGAGGTTGTTAAAAGTGTTAAACAAGTCAAAATATGCAGTGCTAAGAAAAATGCCCAAAATTAGTAATCACCATATAACTGCCATTATTATATATATTACCAACCCAAATAATATTCTTGATTATAGAGTTAAATCTACATTTAACACACTCATGGTTATCGTCATACCCATAAGCCAATTGGAAGATGTTATTGAGTATATTATTATACCCGAGTCATCATGGACTCAAAACCTGTGTGGCCCAACCATCTTTCTCATTCATTCTTTGTTCTGGCAAATCCATTCAGAAATGCCTACTTTTGATATAGAAGAAGACCAAGTAACAGAACTGTATTTATTTTATTAATATTTGGGGCATGGGCAGTCCTCTAAGGAAACCCTCAAGGATATCCAGAATTAGAGCTTAGAGTGTGAGGAGAAGTAAGAAGGCAGTCTCATTCACCAAGCTAAAGGGCTTGAATTTGTTTTGAAGAATCACTTGTGTTTGGGACTGCAGAATTTAAACTTAATTGGTCAGGTCTAGACCTTAAACTTATTTTGGCTATAAGAATGGAAGATGGATTGTAGGGGACCAAAGTGGAGGTGGGGTGGGGGGAAGAGAAGTTAATAAGAAAATTATTAACATATTTAAAGTGAGAGGTAATGAGGGCTTGAACTTAGAAGTAACAATGCAAATAAAGAAAATAGTGTATTTATGAGAAATGTGTGTGCAAAGTATGTGTGTGTGTTACATGTTTATGCTACAGTGGGAAACATTGAGTTGTTGAGCTATAAACTATATTATAATTTATCTAATCCCATCATCAACTTTATACATTGAAAAACTTTAAAGAAATGTCTTTAAAAGCCTCAAAGGTACAGAAAGGGTTTAATAGATGCTGAAAAAGAAAGCTTAATCACTTGACCTGGTTTCTAATTTAATCTCTCTCCCTCACCTCTTTAAGATTCAGCTACTTAGGTTCTGAATGTAAATGAAACTACCTTGTCCTACCTGCCTCTGAGAATTGTTGAAGCAATCTACCTACTGAGAAAGTGTGTTTGTAAGAACTGGTAATCTGTAAAACATGCAATACCTATAAATTATTATAAATTCTAGGTCATTTGATGCATGTTCCATTCCTTGCATTGTGAGAAGAGGAAACAGCACTAATGCTGCCAGGAGAGAGGGGAACTCCATGACAATGTCTCCCTTTGCCTGTTCATGGACCAAGGGTGAAGACACATAGATAGATAAAGGTAGATAAAAATGAATGATGGTCCTGGCTGGGTGGCCCAGTTGGTTGGAGCATCACCCCATACACCAAAAAGGGCACAAACCTAGGTTGCAAGTTTGCTTGAGTGTGGGAGGCAATCAATTGATGTTTCTCTCTTACATCGAGGAATCTCTCTCAGGTTAGGAGTAAACAAATTATTATCATGAAATATTTATTTTATTTTTAAATCTTTATTATTGAAAGTATTATACATATGTCCCTTTTTTTCTCTCATTGATCCGTTTTAACACACCACTCCCCGCCCCTGCCCTGCAACCAGTCCTCTGCCACCCTATTGTCTGTGTCCATGGGTTATGCATATATGCATACAAGTTCTTTGATTGATCTCTTCCCACCCATCCACCTCTGTAAATGAGTGATAAAAATGAGTGTCCCCAGTATATAGACAAAGCTTGCTAACAAACACCTAGAATTATTTATATGTATCACACAGAGAAGCAATTCACATCAAAACTGATACATTGGTCGGAGTTTACCAGAAATATCAGTAGTCAAAAACATTTTATGTTATATTTTAAACACCTTTGCTTATCTATCTCTATCTTTCTGTCTCATTGTGTAGAATGTTATATGGCAAAGCATTACCATTTAAGTTAATACATTGAGCCTTGGGTTAATTTAATGAAAATAACCTTGAAGATTTATAAAACAAAATTCTCTGAGTGCTCCAATCTGAGAAAATAAATTCCTTGGCAAGAGGCAAAATAAAAATAGTTGTTCTCATATTTATTTAAGATTTATTTAAGATTGACTACACCTCTTTGCTCCATAAAGTTTTCCTGAATCAACTACAGGCTCCTGTAGAAAAATACAGCACTTTGTAAAAGTATGCATGAAAAATACAGCTGAGTATAGGAAAAAATGAGATCAGGGTAGATTATTCAAAGCTATAGAACTCTTTTAATAGAGTCAAAATAACAATAATAACAATCTGAATAAAATACTAGCACAAGAAAATCATAAAATAATAATCCATAGATCCTGAAGATTTTGACAAGATTCATTATATATTTATATATATATATATATATATATATATAGAGAGAGAGAGAGAGAGAGAGAGAGAGAGAGAGAGAGAGAGATCACAGTCCTAAAGTTAGCAGCTAGTATCTTAGTTAATGGGAAATGTTATAGTCATTTCCACTGAAATTATAAAAAAGGCAAGGATGCTCACCATCTTCACCACTGTTTAATGTGCAGAAGGCATTTTTTCAATGCATTTAGACAACAGACTCAACTAGAGACATACAAAGGGTGGAGGGAGAATGTTGCTTTATTGAGTATGATATTATAGTAACTGGAAAAGCCTAGAGCAGCAATGTTCAACCCTTGTGCTACAGCACACTGGTGTGCCACAAGAATTTTTAAAGCATGCAGTATTTATTTAGTCAGGGCCACTGACCCTTTTTCCCTTAGATTGTCAAATAAAAAAAATGACAACAGCCAACACAATAGCTGTTCAATGTGAATACCTTGACCTAAACAAACAATATATAGGTCACATAGTGATCTGCATGTTATTGGTCATGTTGCATAATAAGATTGCATCTGATTGGTTTATTCTTGGTACCAGAAATCTTTCTATAAAGTATGGGCACCTGATTCTTTAAAAAGTTACTTTGCAGCACTCTGATCAGGTGGCTCAGTTGGTTGAAGCATCCTCCCATACACCAAATGTTGATATATGTATATATCATATACTACTGGCCTGGTGCACAAAATTTGTGTGGGGCAGGTGAGGGAGGGGGTCCTTCAGCCCAGCCTGCACCCTCTCCAATCTGGGACCCCTTGGGGGATGTCAACCTAGAACAGGACTGTGGAGGAGAGATTGGTAGGTCTAACAAAACTAGGATATTACACTAATGATACTCTTGAAAAGAAAATATAGATAATGCCATGGTTATTCCTTTCATCATTGTTTTAAATGACATGATAGGAATATAAACTAAATGCCCAAATATTGGAGATTTATTGGGAGCAACTATAATGCATTCATACAATGGAGCACTATACAACTGATATTTTAAAAATGAACTGATATGTTATTTCAAAAATATATGGTAAAATGAAAAAAAATCAAGTACAAAAGAGTATCTATAGTGTGCTATCATTTATTTCAGATGGTTTAACTTAGTAAAAAATGAAGTTGTTCTCAAACCCACTATGCCAGACACCTGTTGCACTCAAGGAAGGCACATTTGCACGATTTTTATTTCATTTTTTCTCAAGTCTTATATAGCTAATGCTTTCTTTTTTTATTGATTTCAGAGAAAAAAAGGGAAAGGTAGAGAGAGATAGAAACATCAATGATGAGAGAGAATCACTGATCAGCTGCCTCCTGCATGCCTCTCATTGGGGATTGAGCCCTTAAATGGGGTTCAATGCCCTGACCAGGAATTGAACTATGACCTCCAGGTTGTCCTAACCACTAAGCAATACCAACTGGGCTTTAATTTTTTTTAATCCTCACCCAAGGACATTTTTTTTTTAATTTTTAGAAAAAGTGGAAGGGATTGAGAAAGAGAGAGAGAGAGATTTCAATGTGAGAATGAAACATTGGAAACATTGATAGGTTCCCTCTCTCATGAGCCCCAACTGGGTATGTGCTCTGACTGGGAATTGAACCTGTGATCTTTAGGTGTATAAGATGATGCTCCAACCAACTGAGCCACATTATTCAGGGAAATATTTTCTCTTTAATTATGAGAAAGCTTGCCCCTAATTGCTACAAACAGTGAACATATTGGGAAAATTATGTAAGAACCAACATGATATAGTCAGTATATTGATATTATTCCCTTATACCAAGAGCATATAACAAAAGAGGAAAAGCATGCAGTTCAGCAAAATAGACTGGATTGCTAATAATTTGCACTATTTTGAGGAAATGGGTTCCCCTAAGCCAATAAAGTAAATTAGTAGCCATTTTTGTCACTTGCTAGTTGTGCAGTCATAAACTCAAAACATAATTTTTTCAAGCCTCAACTTTTAAATCTGTAAAACCAAGATATTAATAATGCTTACTTTATATGGCTTTTGTGATGATTAATCATGCATGCAAATAAATACTCAATAAATGTACCTATTATTGCTCTTTGGTAGCATTGTGCTCTTTCCTTGACTCTGCCACAGACAGAGCTCTGTGTATATGTCACACAGACACATACACACATGAACAGAGGCACAAATAAATATGCCCCAAAGCTGTCCAGTCTTATATTTCATGGCAGCTTCTTCCTTTTCTAAGCTTGATAATCTTAATGTATTTTGTACAGAATACATTTTTATTCTGATTTTAGAAACTTTACTCATAACATTTCTTCCATCTGAAATGTCCTGCTCCCATTTTTCAAATCCTAGCTCATCTCCCTAAACATCCCTTCAGCCTTCACCTCAACACTCACAACCCACAGAGCTTTCATAGTTCATTGGTCTATATCAGGCTTGAATATATTGACTTGTAAGGTTCTTCGGTTATTTTCTGTGTTTACATCATCACAGCAACAAGCTTTTTAAAGGTCTTTGAGAGTGGGAGCCATCTTTAATTCCTCTAATGTAGCCACTGCAGCACCAAGTGGAGTGTGCCATGTATTGTCGATTACTTACAAACGCTTAATCAAACTGAATTGACTGGAAATGCATCTCACTATATTTTGTACATATGTTTCAAGTATAAAGGACCAGGTATCACATAGTAGTGCAGCAAAACTAGCTAAATATTTATAAAATCCTACCCCTGAGACTTTATGAAGAGGAATTTATGAATTATATTATACAAATTATGCCATCATATAATTCTGTCTATTAACTTCAAGGGGATGTTATATCATGGGAATTTTTTGACAGGTTGTCATATTTCAATCCAAGTTATAACAGATTCTGACACTCTAAAAATCTTGACTTAATATGCCAGAAATAGACAGTGACTGTCACTGATGGTCTTGTCTGTTCGAAAGTAAATTCATTCCTCAGGGTCTTAGCATCGCATCTCAGCAACAAGATTCCAACACTGGTTTTGATCTAGGTCAATGAGTAAAGTATCATGCATTCAGGCCTTCCATTGAAATAATAAATGCATTGGGGTTTTCCTCCTCTGGCTTTGGGTTCTTTTTCACCTCCAGTTTCTCATAGTTTGAGGGGGAAAAACAACAGCAAAATTCTAGGTAGAATTAAGATGGAATCATTTTTTAATCAAAATCAAATTCTGGAAGTCAGACTTAAGACAGGTGTAAAACAAAGCAATGTCATAAATTGCTCTGCATGGTTTGGGTTATATTAATACAAAGTGAAGTGCAAGTGGTAATTTAGAATATTTCTATATATTTTATGTGGTAAGCAATAATACACCCACCCCCCTCAAAAAACAAAAACAAAAACTCTACCTCCTAAGCCCCAGACCTGTGAATTAGCAGATATAAACTTAAAGCCCTTGAGATAACAAGAGTATCCTGGGTTGGCCATGTGTGCTCAATATACTTACAACAAGTGGAAGAGGGAGGCAGAAGAATCAAAGAGAGATGTGACTGTGGAAGATGGTCACAGAGACGTTTCATATGAAAACAGATAAAGGAGGCCATGAACCAAGGAATGCAGATGGCTTATTTGAAACTGAAAAAGGCATGGAACATGATTCTCCTGGAGAGCCTCCAGAAAGGAAAACAGTTCTATTTCCACCTTGATTATAGCTAAGTGCAACCATGTTGGGCTTCTAACATGCAGAACTGTAAGATGATGCATTTATATTGTTTCAAGCAACAAAGTTTGTGGTAATATGCTATGGCAGCAATAGACAGCTAGTATACTTTACCTGCAAAATCATGTAATATCTAAGAGGGCATAACCTTTGATCTGTATGCTGAGCATTTCCAAAGCCTAGAATAATGCAATAGTGTGTGGTCCACAATACACACTTAGTACACAACCTCTGAATAAAATATCCTTTTCTATTTTACCAAAACAGTCCCTGTATATTATCTACACTCACTCACAACATGTTTGTTCCTTATATTTAAATGTCATAAGCATCTCTTGACTTCTTTAGGTAGAGAAATATTTGATAACTTCCTCAAGATGATCTGGCTCTTTAGAGGTGTGGTGGAAGCTTGAGACAAGTTCATCTGACTTTTAATCCAGTGACCTTTTCACTGCATAATAATATGACTATTCAATTGCAGTTTGTAAAAGAAAGAAAATGGGTTGACTGATAAAACCCTGATTTTAGCACAATATGTTTCAAGGAATGTGTCTATAAGACAGACTAACACTCAAATTCCATTTGACAATGAAGGTCATTCAAATTAGGAATAAAATGATATCAGAACTTAAACAAAATGTGTTGCCATTCTATTTAGAATTCTCATCAAAGGGAGAAAAACCCCAGGTTCTTTCTCCAGAGCACAAGCATTATTTATTGTGGTGGTTCCTAAAGCCAAGCACTAGGGGAAAAGCAGCCATAGTTCTGCTGAAGAACTACCACAGAAGCTAGAAGACCACAGCAGAGGGAAACAGGCCTATTGTCCCAGAATCAGGACTCCACAGGCACTTTGTGCACAGGAATCCTACTTGGGTCTTCTTTGATTCTATTATAAGCTACTTTTATGGCTGCTTTAGTCTACTGCAGCACAACAATGTCCTAAAACAGTGATTTCAAACAATAATTAGTATTGCTCATTATTTCTGTAGGTCATTAATTTAGAAAGGGCATGGCTTGTTTCTGTTCCACAACATCTGAAACCTCAGCTGGACAATTCAAAAGGCTGTGGGCTACAGTAATATGAAAGCTTGACTGGGACTGCAGGATCTTCTAACATGGTTCACTCATGTGTCTAGAAAGTCAGTGCTAGATATTGACAGAAGACCTCAGTTCTTTTCCATATGGGCCTCTCCTGGGATTGCTTACTATCTTCATGGATGACATTGGTTTCTTCCAGAGTGAGTAATCAAAGAATAGAAGCTGAAATATATTTTATTTCCTGAAGTCACATGTCATCATTTTCACAATATTCCATTGGTCACAAAAATTGCCCTAAATCAACTCAAAGAAGACTTCACAGATGCATGAACATGAGGCAGCAAATATTATTGGGAGCCATTTGGAAGCTGGCTATCACATTGATAGAATCAGACCACTTTGCTCTTAAGAAACATCTTAAGTCTTACAGCCAACATGATTGTCTGCTCGGCTAAAATAGAGTGATGAAAATTGTTTGTCTTGTGAAACTTAGGTTTATAAAGGAAACAGTCCTTTATCATTTCCCATCTTTATTGCTCATGCACTCCATAGGAAGTACTTTCCTTCCTATAAGGAGAATATTAATTAGTAAAGGGAGGCTAGAAAGGAAAAGGATTGACCATAACAAATAAAATTCCAGACTTCAGTGGCTTAATGATAAAAGTTTTTCTCCTTTTAATTAATTTGCATAGAACAAGGTTGGTAGTTTTGCTGGGCGTCACTTAAGTGATAAATCAAGGATCCAACTTCTGTAAATGACCACATTGTCATGGAAAAAAAATGTAACAAGAGTGTGGAGGCTTGTCCAGGGTGGTATATAGTTAGACCTAGGATAAGTGTATATAATTTTACTGGAGCTCAGTCATGTGGACTCAATATAACTGCAAGGAAAGTTGGGAAATGTAGTCCTTTATAGCACCCAGAATAAGTAAATGTGATTAGTGGGAATCCTGACAGTACACTAATATTTCTATGCTGAACTATCTAAGTCAATCTACGACCATGATATGAGAGAGATATTTTTAAAATGCCTTAGTTGATCATGTTAATTATCTGTTTCCCAACTACTACTCAGAAAATAGACTAAAATCCATATCAAGGCTTTCAGTTGTTTAATGCCTTTAAGCAAGTACTTTAGCCCCCAGTTCATCATTTATAAAATGCAGAATAATATTCACCTCACAGTTATGTAAAGCACAACACCTGGAACATAGAAGTGACTCAATAAATTCTGGTTGTTTAGATAATGATTTTCTTTCCATTTTTGTTATGGAATGAGACCAATGTGCTTGAAAAATAATAATACATTATTTGTTATTATTAATACACATTTCCCATTTGGACACGAAGTTTGTTAGAGTGCTTGAAACTTAGATTTATGTTCAGTCATATTAGGTCTATTCCCAGGCTTTCCCACTCTCTTGCCTTGTGAGTTTGAAAAAGTTATTCAGCCTTTTGGAATCTCAGTTTCCAGACCTATTAAATCTTTTAAGGAAAGATAATTGTACTCATTTCATAGTATTTTGTGAGGATCAATTGAAATTATAAATGTATTTTTTTTGGTTTCTAGCTTATAGTATATTGCTTAGTAAATAGTAGCCATTATTATTTTCACTACCACATTTAATAAATTCCTATCATTTAGCATAGTATTATGCTAAATGCTTTAACCTTAAAATAGTCTCTTTTTTCAATGAAAATAAGAATGTGAGCTACCAAAAGTTAAGTAACTTTCTCAAGATCATACCAGTATTACATATAAGTTGAGACAGAACGAGGAAGAGTCTGACCCTGATATCTGTGAACTTTCCACTATATCACTCTGTCTCCCAAATTCAATGCACATTTTTCCAAAAGTAGGTGTCCTCAGTGGGGTATTGAAACATAATGAAGGCATACATCCCTGCTAAGACTTTAACATAACTGGAGCCTTGATTTCCACAATTAGAGGGAGTATAAAATCTAGAGTCCAAACACAATCCATGTAGTATAACTTACAATGGAGCCACACTGACATATCAGTGGAGATACTGACCCTGGATGTCAGGCCAGCTTTCTAGAAGAGGTATCATGGGCCCTTTCCAGTTTGGTTAGTATTAGAACTGCTTTAAGAAGTAATCCACATTTCTTCCAAATGTGTTATTCAAGGAAACTGAACTTGTCCTGCCATAAGCCTTGTTTTGTCAGGACCCTGTCCACCGAAGCATTTGAAGTAAGACCTAGAGTACTTTCAGCATTCTCATGTTCAGTCTTAATCACTAGCAGCTCAAGCCCTTGAAAGAGGATGTATTTAAGGCATCAGCCATTTCTGAGTATTCATTGTACTTTGTTTTGTTCACCTGCATGTTTTGGCCTGAACTGGTCAAAAAAGATGCTAAGATGTAAAACACTTAAAAAGATAGTCTAGCCGAAACTGGTTTGGCTCAGTGGATAGTGTCAGCCTGAGGACTGAAGGGTCCCATGTTCGATTCCAGTCAAGGGCATGTAGCTTGGTTGCAGGCACATCTGCAGTGGGGGGAGTGCAGGAGGCAGCTGGTCAATGTTTCTCTCTCATTGATGTTTCTAACTCTCTATCCTTCTCCCTTCCTCTCTGTAAAAAAATCAAATACACACACACACACACACACACACACACACACACACACATAAAGGTAGTCTATGGCATACCTAAGGATTTATCATTCCAACAATGACCCACAACTTCAGATTATTGATCTGTTGTTGGAGGTAAATTGATAGGTAAAAGGTTACTTATTCATCCTTTCATTCAACTTCAAGTATAACTCTCTCCTTAAGGTCTTCTCTGGGAATCCTAAGTGCACAGTGAATGCCTATAGATGAGCAATGCTTATTCCACACTTAGTTCCATAGTGGCTTTTGATATTATTCATTCAATCAATATTTATTGAACACTTATTCTATTCCAGGCAGTGTACTAGATGCTAAAGATATATCAATAAATAAGATAACATCCTCTACCTTTCTGAAACTTAGATTCTAGTAAAAGACGCAGACACTAATCAGATAGGTATGTATAAGTGACAGTAAAAAAAACAACAAAAAACAACTGGGTAAAGGCAAATAGATTTATGGAGGAAGGGAGGGAGGGAGAGGGGAGAGAGAGAGAAAGAGAGATAGAGATAGAGAGAGAGAGAGAGAGAGAGAGAGAGAGAGAGGAGGGAAATCATCATTTTAGTAGAGAATTATCAGGATAGCCTATATAATGAAGCATCATTTGAGCCAAGATCAAAATAAAGTGAAGCTGTATGAATACGTGGGTGCAGAATGTTCAAAGCAGCAAGAAGAGCCCTTTGTTTGCATACACAGTATGCTCAAGAGACATAAAAGAAGTGAGTGTGGTTGAGACCAGTGAATGATGGGAAGATGAGTAGAAGATAAAGTCAGAAAAAGGAGCGAAGGTGAAAGCAGGTACAAGTATTGGATGTTATTCTAGAATTAAAAGAAACCCATTGGAGAGTTGAAATCAGGGAAAGGAAATCAAATAATACAAATTTTTGAAGAATCACTCTGAGGAGTGTGAAAAAAAGAAAACGTAAAACTAGGGTGAAAGGACATTGGCCACATTGAAAGCTGGAGAAAGGTTAGGCAGTATTCCAGTGGTCCTGTGAGAAGCGCTGGTGCCGATCACAGGTGGGAATAAATCCTTTTAAGACACCCCTTGGCACGTCATTTGCCTGCGTTTCTCCCAAGCTACTGGTTTCTGAACACAACAGGGAAAAGTAAGCAGTGTATCTGTCCTGAGTATCTGCTCTCTTAGACTTTGATCATAGTCATTTTGAGTTTCTACTTGTCATTTTAATTTCATGTATCATGTGTGGTCTCTTGTGTTTTCACACAGGTGGTTCTCAGGGAATTATGCCAAATGGGATTTTGGGACATTTTTATTTAAAGATTTATTGTGGGCCAAAACAAGTAGGAACATATATACCAATATTAATAATATTTCCATGGTAAAAAATTAAGATACTCACTACAGAATTTCTTACATATGTAAGACTAACTTTAATGGTAAAAATAAAAATTAACTCATTAGCTATGATTCTAAATTCCTGTGCATAAATGTGTTTTGTTTTTTATTTGTTAGGCACCTGTGCTAATAAAAGCCTTGGATTCTGAATTTGATAGCAGTGTTAATAAAAGGAAGATTATAGAAACAGCAATAAAACTTATCATGCATGATTAAGTATGGAGGGGCAAATTAATTTGGCACTGCTTTGACAGGAAATTTCCCTTTGTTGTGCTTATATGCCTGCATTTTGTACCAATGGCTGTTTTGATTCCCTGGTTTAATCATGCCTTTAAGCTGATGAGCTACATGCTGATGATAGAACATCAAACTCTAGATGTTTACTCAGGAAATACATAGAGGTCGGAGCAGGCACATGGTCCATGCTGCCTATGGCGTTTTCACAAAAGGGAAGGCCTAATATTTTGCAAAGCAATAGATTCTTTTATGTTTGGAATATCTTTTAAAGAAAAATTCTAATTTTAGTAGGTCTTTAGCAGAAGATAATATATTTTTATATCTAAGATTTTACATCTAATATTTTATATCTAAAATTGAGATTGTGAAAATAAAGTTGATTAAGGTTTAAAGAAAGCTGATAACAAACTATACATCCTAAGGTCTCCCCCAAATATCCATCTTTTACTCCATGAATAGATTTTGTGGAACATGAAAATTTGGAGACAAAGATATGACAGTCTTCTATGAGAGATGGTAAGAAATTCAGAATAAGGTTAGAATTTAAGTTCCTTCTTTATGAAATGATTAAGATGCTTATTATCAGTATTAAATGGACTGTTAAATTATTTTTGGAATATAATAATTTTCCAAGTTTATATGTATTATGATATAATAATAATAAAACATAATTAATGAGATGACATTAAACTTATATATAATGCAGCTACCTAAAGATGAATTGACAGAACTACTAGTTACCTGCTTCAGTGTTTTGGCAGTTATGCTATATTCTGTTATAAAATAAACAATGCTCCCAATAAACTTTTGTCTCAGTCAGATGTGTTTTTTCTAGTTCCTTTCCTATATGCACTGATCAAAGAAACATTAGCCAATGTGAGCTCTCAGGAAATGTAGGAGACAATCTAGGTTAATGCATGGCCAGTTTTAGGCCAACTTATTCCTGGGAAAATGACAAATCCCTTCCTTGCATTTACATATGCAAGAATACTTTAAATTTACTTTTATTTGCTCCATTGATTTGCATCAATATCACAGGATTTTACTGAATTTTATGAAAGACTTCACTCTTATACTTTTATCCCATAGTAATTGTTTCATAATTTGGAAATGATGATAAATATCTCAGAATAGGAAACCATTCTTGCTTCAGTAGTACTAACTGACAAAGTTTCCATCTCATTTTTAATTCAGGTGAATTGCTTCTTCTAGCTACAGAGCATCTGCATTTCAATTTGAAAAAAAAAGCGAAGAATGAATGTCTAAATGAAGAAGTACAAATGCTTAAGAAGATTAAAGCAGGCATGTTCTACATGGCCAAACACTAAATTCTATCCAGCCATCTGAAACTCATGACTGAACTATAGAATTCAAATGGAAGTCCATCCAGAACCAGAAATGTCTTTTAAAAAGAGAAACATTTCTAGCGAAGTTCTTCTGACTCAAAACCTCAATAATAACTTTTGAGAGTGAAAAGGGGACTATTATAATTACATCAGGCAAATTGAGAATGTCCCAGACAAGACAAGTCCATTATGCATCATGTCAGTATTATCAATAGGGAAACTTTACCCTGAGTGAAAGTGCTTTTACCAAGCTGCCCTGAATCTTTCTTTAGTACAAGAAATCTTCCTTTTAAATGATCAACTCAGTGGTCTTGTGTGCCTCTTTATGATAATAGGTAACATTTATTAAGTTACTTACCCTGTGCTCTTAGCACACATACATTTTAACAGTGGGCTAAGAATTTTCACATGCACTATCTCATTTAATCCTCACTTTCTACTTTTTTCCTTATTTTACAGTTGAGAATACAAAAGCAAAATTAAAATGCCAATGACCACAACCTTATTAAGTGGCAAACCAGGATCAGTGGTTTGACTCTGTAATCTATACTCTTAAATAACTTTATTCTTTCATCATAGTTGCTTTTAAACATTAGAATCACAATTGTGCATAATTTCTCCATCCTGTACCCACAGCAGACACTGTTTATCTGTCCCTGTAGTTCCTCCTTCTGAGGCCAGCTATGGCTGCAGAATGGTTCTCAACACAATGCTGTAGGAGCAACTATCAACGCTTATATCTTCCCACAGACCTAGAACTAGTCCAAGTCCTGCTTTTACAAAGGGGAAACAAAGTCACATTATTCTTGCTGAGACTGACATTATTGTTCACTCAACATTGCTACTTACCCCCTTTTTCTTACCACCAAATACTAGTTTTTCTCAGCTCCTAAGTGGTCACATATAACAGAGAGGTTGGGTTTTCTCTAGTCCCAGGGGGGCATAAATCTGGATTAGCCAAAACTAATCATGTTTTCAACATTCCTCTTACCAGTGGCCAATTTAGGAATGAGTATGAGGTATCAATTCTGGCCAGTGCAATTGGAGACTATTAGGCAGGGAGTGGGACCTCTGAAAAAAACTATTCTAAAAACAAACAAACAAATAAAAAAAAACATGTGAGAAGATTCAGTCCATCCTCTTCTTTTTGCTTTGGGGAAGAGTATCATTTAGGATGTTGTTAGCTATAAAACACAAGTCTAAGACACCAATTTCTACATCAAGTGAATGATTAAAAAGTGCTTCATTAGTTTTCCATTGCTTTATAACAAATTCTCCAAAATTTAGCACCTTCAAAGAACACACATTTATTAATCTGTTTCTATCAGTTGAGATTCCAGGTATGTGTCAGCTGAGTCTTCTGCTCCAGGTATCAAAAATATGTAGTGAAAATGTTGCTCAGGATGCATTTTCATCTGGGGGTTTAACTGGGGAAGAACCCAGTTGCAAGCTCATTCATGATGTTGGCAGAATTCATTTCCTTGCCCTTATTTGACTGACAGTCCCAATTTTTTTTTCTGGTTGTTGGATAGAGGCCGCCCTTGGATTTTATAGGCTTTGCACAGTTCCTTAGAGGGCATCTGCAATTCCCTGACTTACTTGATTAAGGCCTCAAGGAGAGCTTCACTTTGTTTTCTGGAGCTATTTGAGGAAAAGAGAAGGAGCATACTTATTTTCTACAAGTGAAAAACTTAGGAGTCTGGCTTCAAAAGTGCCTGGATGGCTTCTCAGTGGTGTACAAGTTACCTCGGACAAACTGAGCAATGACTGTAAATAAAATGTTCTCTCTTCCTCTGTGGTCAGAGGAGAAGAGGAAAATTGTATCCAGAGTAGGTATAGGACAAACATTCACACATTCATTTGTTTTTGCATTCATTCATTCCTAAATTCATCTGACCGACATTAAGTGAGCACAGAATATAGGATAGAAACTCTGGCAGATGCAAAGATGAATTATTCACAACCTAGTGGGAGCAGAGAGAAGCAAAAATATACCAATACGTATAAAATAATATAGAAACTATTACGTATCTTAAAGAATGAACATGACTTGGCAAGGACCAATATATGTTTTCATTACCACTAAATGCTAAGCTTGCCTAGAGGAGGAAGAGCTTTTGTCCAGCAAGAACCCAAAAGTAAATGAGAACATTCAAAAACAGGCAAGGATAACTTTCTGAAGAGAGAAACATGTATGCAAAGGGAAGAAGGGAAGTGTTTGGTATATGAGTATATGAGGAGTAAAGAGCTTTCAGGACAATGTGACAGAGAACAGCACAGAAAGCTTTCTGGGTCAAAATTAGAAGGGTTGCAAAGATAGTGACTAGAAAGAGGATGTGCCAAAATCCATTACATTCAAATTAGATATTTTTTCATAAATCTTCAACTCACACATGGCAATTCAAGTTGATTTAAAGGAGTTAATGCAACTAGTAGTTCCAGAGGTTTCTGTATCCAGTATGAGTTTAAGTAAAAATAATAAATTACTAGAATTTGCATTATCATAATTACCAAAGAATAAAAGAAATATAAAGGTTATTTTCAAAAAGACCATCTTAGATGTAATGAGGTAATATATTGTGTTTCTTCTTGGGAAAGAAAAACCTTGTAAGTTGAATCCTTTTCCTCTTTTTCCCACTTTCCTCCTTTTCCTGTGCCTCTCTCCTAAACTTTACTCATCTGATAGATTCGTGAATACTTTCAGTCCTCAATCTCTTTATTAAAAGCATCTCATCCCAGTAAAAGATAGATTTCGCATGGTAACTTTTCTTTTAAATGAGTAGAACCTTAAGACATAGTAAAATGCTAATTGAGGTCATTCCAGACATAAACCATAAGCCAAAGCTTCACACCATCAGGGCACTAGGCTTGGCTCACTGTGTGACCTCTAAGATCAGGATCCTAAAACCACTTGGCTAGTGCCCAGTGGAGTCTCAGCACTCAGATGTGCAACTTGCTTGGCAGTTAAAAAGCATTCACTTCCTCCCTAGCCTCCTCCTCCTTCCCACCCCATCAAGTTCATTCAAGGGTCACAAACTCAGATCCTGTGGCCTTAGGTGGATTTTAAAATGGAAGAGCTTTGAGGGCATGTATATGTGTATGTTTGTGTGTGTGTGTGTGTGTGTGTGTGTATAAAATACGTATAAAATAATATAGAAACTATTATGTATCTTAAAGATACGTATAACAAATGTGTGTATAACAAATTATGCTATAATGCCATAGTCAAACAAATTATGTGGGAAGCATATAAGTCAACAGACTTTTAGCAAAGCAAATCATTGGATTTGTGAGCATGTATCTTGATGCTTCTGATAATATAAGTGTGTGCTTTTTGGATATATTTTTCCTGGTCTTTTGTTTCTTGCTGAAAACTCATTCCCACACTCTCATGGGTCCCTATTCTAGAACAGAATGTAACCCTTACAGATATTATCAATAATGTTTGAGGCAGCAATAAACATTATTCTATTGATACTCTATGTGGAACCCAGTAATAAAGAGATGAGTTTTATTCTCATGCCATTTTTGAAAAATATAGATAGTTCATGCTATACTAAATGAACATGCAAATATTTTGCAGCTCTACTTTTAATCCCTAACACAGGAGATAATATATATTATATCCTAGTGTTTGACAAACAGTGAAGAATGAATAAATGAATGAATGAATGAATGAATGAATAAATAAATAAATAAAGTTTATATTTATTTTCTGGCTTTTCATAGTTATTATCTTTGAGCATATTCTCAGAATACTACCACCATTGCACTAATGAAGTCTTAAATGGGCAAAACGTGGTACTAGTTCCATTCTGAAGAACACAGCTGCCCATCTTCACCTTCAGCCTCAGGACAACTGGACACTGAGCCCACACATTTAATGAATGCCTGCTTTGCACCTGATACTGAAAATATAGAGCTGAATGAGATTTTGCAAGTCTTCTGCCCTTAAGGGAAGTTTCAATGATAGTTGGGGACAGCAGATGGCAAAGGGTGGGGTGTACAACACATACTCCAAGCATTCAAAAGATAAACCAACACTCAAAAGGAGGTTTCAACAACAAAGGTAGCAAGCACTGCATATGTATTAGAATGGCTAAAACTTTTTAAAATGGCAATACCAATTGCTGGTGAGGATGCAGAGCAAAAGGAACTCTCATTCATTGCAGGTAGAAATACAGAATGGTACAGGGACTCTAGACAATAGTTTGGCATTTCTTAAGGAACTCACTAGCCTTATCCAGCAATGGCACTTCTAGATTTTTACTCCAATTGGTTTCAAAACATAGGTCCTACCACACTTGAATGTTTATAGCAGATTATTCATAATGGCCAAAATCTTGAAGCAACTGAGATGCCCTCCAACAAGTGAAGTGTAAGTAAACTGTGGGACACCCACACAATGCAAGATTTAGTCATAAAAATAGTGAGCTAACAAGCCATGCAAAAACATGGACTCTTGTCCCTAAGTGCATATCACTAGGTAAAAGAACCTGGCCTGAAAAAAACAAAAACAGTATGTTGTATGGTTCTGTTTATATAATATTCTGGATGAGGCAAAACTGCAGAGATGGGCCGAGACCGGTTTGGCTCAGTGGATAGAGCGTCGGCTTGCCGACTGAAAGGTCCCAGGTTTGATTCCGGTTGGGGGCATCTACCTTGCTTGTGGGCACATCTCCACTGTGGGGTGTGCAGGAGGCGGCTGATGGATGTCTCTCTCTCATCGATGTTTCTGACTTTCTATCTCTCTCCCTTCCTCCCTGTAAAAAATCAATAAAAAATATTAAATAATAACAATTAAAAAAAACTCCAGAGATGGTATTCAGTTCAATGGTTTTGAAAATCTAAAGCTGTTCTTAAACAAAAAGCTTATGGGGGGAAATCCCTTAAAGCAGGAAAGTATAAGTTTGGGGGAAAACTAACAGTTTATTAGACTAGTTATGATTGAAGTATTATGAAATATTAGATGAAGATATTTAAGGCCTGATCAAGCTAGAGCAAGGCCTTCAAAGTCAGGGTGTCAATTTCAATATATATATATAATTCAATGACTTATGTTAGCTGATATTGAGCCAAACCTGGTCATACCATTGTGAAGAATTTTCTAACATCTTGATTCAGTGATATCCCCACTTAGAATACTTGGCATTTAATGATGTAAACTTCAAATGACATATGGCATCTCTGTAAGTTCAGTTTACCTCAGTTTTCACATGGTATGCCTTGTCTTACCATCTACAGTATATTTCCCTGAAAGCAAAAACTATGGAAGCTTGCCAGTGTATGCCTCTATACTCTAATGCATTGCAAAACATTAAATCCATAGTAGGCACCCACTAATTTCTATGCAAATAAGTCAAGGTTCAAATAGGTGGATAGATAGGTGGAGCTGGATGAATGAATGCATGAATAGAGAAATATAGTCCATAGAATCCCTTCATTTTTTTTATCAAGGATAGCTGTGTCAATCTATAAGACAATTATGAACAATAATTTTATGTAGTTACAGTTCATGTGAATTTGTAGTCCCTATTATGATGAACAATCAGACCAAATTTTTCCAACACATTTGAGATCCCTATCCCTAGAGGTCGGTCAAAATGAAAACCAGATTTTGGATTGTGGTTTCCATGAGCTGAATTGTGGCCCCCAAATAAGATACGTTGAAATCCTAACTCCTAGTACCTCAGAATATAACCTTATTTGGAAATAGGTTCTTTACAGAAGTAATCAAGTTAAAATGGGCTCATTAGAGTGAGCCCTAATTCAACATGATTGATGTCCTTATTTTTTTTTTAAAGAAAATTTGGATACAGACATGTGAAGAGGCACAGGAAGAAGACAGCCATCTATCTACAAGATAAAAAATGTCTGAGGCTATAAGAATGTAGAAGAGAGGCTTAGGACAGATCTTTCCTCGTACCTCAGAGAAGCGGGACTGCAGATTTGGGGCTTCTAGCCTCCAGAATTGAGACAGTACATTTCTTTGTCAAAGCCACTTAGTTTATGGTACTTAGTTACATTACAGCAACCCTACCAAACTGATACGATCATGACAAGATATTTTTAGTGGGGGAGAGGAATGTTGAAATGCACTTGTGTGCCTGTTTTCCTAACTATAAGAAAGACTCCCAATCTTATCCTTTTATAGAAAACTGAAAATTTCCTCAGAAGCTTTTGACAAACTCACAACACATAGAACTCACCAGTTCTGAGAAGAATTTGAGACATCAAGTAGATAACTCTTTCATGGCATTTTACTGTCAAGAGAAGAAAAGGGGTGGCAGACAGAAGTCAAAATGAGTTCCTGAGAGGGCTTTAAAAAATATTCCTGTAGGCTAATAAGACTATCCAGTAGACAGGAAAATAAGAGAATTGCTTGAGTGACATCTTTGCATAGGTGAGATGGACTAGGGACCAGATCAGGGGTGGCATCCTAGATGGTGTACATAGAGTAATTATTTTCCTTTTCTCTCTTCTTCTCACTTCTGAAACATTTTTTTAAACTACAAAAATCCTATCAGAAAACTTGCCAAAGAGAAGAATTAGAGGTGAATAATCTTATTATAAAAGAACCTTTTAAAGAGCTAGCTGCCCTAGTGCATTTAAAGGATTTTTCATATTGAATTTGTGCTCTACTTTTTAAGGAGCAAGTTTGTTGCATAACACTGGATACATCTGTATACAATTATACTGCACAGAGGTAAAGAGACATGTGGCTACACAGTTATGACTATAGTTTGGTAATTTAAGGTATAATGTAAGGCATTCTGCTAAAGACTTAAACTTTAATAATTTAGGGAGATTGTTTTGTTTAATTTTATCCTGGCAGGACTGTAAGTGGAGGTTGCTGACATGTTAGAATATGTTCATCTGAGTTGATGTTGCAGCTGTCTGAGAATATTTTGGTTTTTTTTCATAAATTAATAAGCTCAAATGTAATTTTGGTCTCCTTCACTGCCTCTGTGCTTTTATGTATTCTGCACAAGTGCCTCAATGTTCCATTCTATTTAACCATAAAATATAATAATGCATTAAAGGGGGGTGGTAACATTTACCATAAAGTTATAGTTTTTTCCACTTTGCTTTCCAAATCCATTTAAGTTAGCAGCACAAAGCATAGTTCCTTTATAAGACTTATGTTCATAGCAAAAGCACATAAATATTTCATCCACCAAACTGGTTCATAAAGAGAACGTAATAGGAAGGGATATTTTAGGTAACATCAGGACATATATGTAAACCTTATATAACTTAAGCCATAAATTACAGGATGTCAAACTCCCTGTGCTGAGAAGTTCATACAAACTTCTTAGATCAGAAGGAAAGCACCTGTTGGCAATGCCCTCCCCTGTAATTATGATATTGGGGGGAATTTTTGCTTTATCTACAAAATGGAGTTTAATGAAATTATGGTTTGTATAATACTAAGAAAATTCAATGTGAAAAATGTAGCCAATCATCTAAAACTTTACTATTCAATGATAGCCATAGTCCAAATGTGACTACTGAACACTTGATATCTTGATTGAGAGGTGATTTAAGCGTAAAATAGACATTGAATTCTCACGGTATAGAATGCAAAATATCTCATTAAAACTTCTGTATACTCATTAGGTGTTATAATAATATTTTGGATATATTGGATTAAATAATATTTTTATTGAAATTAATCCCATCTGTTTCTTTTTACCCTTTTAAAATGGGGCTATGAGAGAATTTAAATTAAATATGTGGCTTGCAAGTATATCTATAGGATAATGCTGCTCTAGATATTTCCAAATGATACATGCTTTCTAATCCATGGCTGGGGGGGAAATATCTGGTTGCTTACCTGCCATATATAATTTGCATGATATTGTGACAATGGTCACAGATTTTGAAAACAGAGTGCCTGTCTCCACAGTCTAACTCTGCTTCTTAATAGTAAGTTACTTCTTTGTTGAACCTTAGTTTTCTCAACAAGAAAAATGAAAGTGATGGAAAACCTACCGCATACAATGTATTATGAGTAATTAATGAGATAATGTGCATGATGATCTTAGCAGAGTGCTAGCCTTGTGCAGCACTCAAGAACTAACAGATATGTTTAGTTTATCCAGTGCATCATTTTTTAAAAATTTGAATGTGATTGCCTGTAGGTAAGGCATATGAGCTCCAGTTTACTCACAGATCCTGTCATTCTCTGTTGTTCATACACAATTTGAATTGTCCTAGGGAGATTTGAACTTATGAAAGTGCCATGGAATTATTCAAAACAACCCCTTTTATCACCAGATCATAGGAATATCAGGCTAATTCAATATTCCAACCAACCAAAAAATGTACTTGGTTCAGTTATATAATCTTTCTTTCTTCCTTTCTTTCTTTCTTTCTTTGTTTCTTTCTTTCTTTCTTTCTTTCTTTCTTTGTTTCTTTCTTTCTTTCTTTCCTTCTTTCTTTCCTACACTGCTGGTGAGAGCATAACTTAGTACAACTTTTATGAAGGGAAGCTTGGCAATGTCTAAAAATATTACCAATGAACATGTCATGTGATCCATAATTCAACTCTGAGGCATCTATGCTGCAGATACACTTGATATGTCTAGAATGGTCAACATGAGAATTTATTCATTACAGCATTCCTTGCAGTAGCAAAATATTGGAAAGAATTCCAAAATATGGTATAGATAAATATATTAAGGAACAGCCATACACTGCAATATCTAATATCTCAATCCCAACCCTTTAACTTTGCCACATTACCTTCTTGCTAGATTGTTTTCTTTACCTCTATAGCAAGACCTGGTAAGAATTGCCTTGGCCAGGGTAGCTCAGTTGGTTGAGGAACATCCCATTCACCATGCACCCAAAAGCCAACATTTTTCTTTCAGTCAGGGCACATACCGGGGTTACAGAAGAGATCCCCAGTTAGGGGCATGCAGGAGGCAGTGGATCCATGTTTCTTTCTCATTGATGTTTCTCTCTCTTCTTCTCCTTCTTCTCTCTCTAAAAAAAATTCTATCAAATAAAGAGGCAATATGCTAACTGACCATCAAGTCCTCACAAAGATGGCGGAGTCCACAGCCAATGAGGAGGGAATATGTTAATTGATTGCCACACCCTCAAAGATGGCAGCACCGAATCCTCTCAGCCCCAATGGGGCAGAGGCATATAGCATGGCCAGGACCACCCCCAGGTAGGTCTGACCGCTCCACGCCCTGCCTCCAGAGTTTTCCAGTTCCCTCAGCCCCCCAGCTGCCCAGGGCTGGCCCAAAGCACAGGCAAGCCTCAAATGGTGGCTGCCCAGCCACATAGAGCTGGCCCAAGGTTCAGGCAAACCTTGGATGGCAGCTGCCCAGCAGCCTAGTGCCGCCCAAGGCTCAGGCAACCAGGGCTGGCCAAGGCTTGACCTGCCAGCAGTGGCAGCAGCAGAGGTATGATGAGGGTGTCACCTTTCCCTGATCACTGGATTGCCTCCCGCCCTTGAGTGTTCCCAGATTGTGAGAAGGGTGAGACCAGGCTGAGGAGCCCCCCACTCCAGGGCACGAATTTTCATGCACCGAGCCTCTAGTAAATAATAAATAAATAAAATTAAAAAAAAACTGGTAAGAATCACTGAAACTCTTTGAAGAATGATATAATGTCCAAAAAAAAAAATTAGACTTTGTTTTTCATAATGTGAACATGAGTCAAAATGCCAGGCAAGCCACTGAGCTATGCAGTGAGTCTGGTTACTTACCTCTCAATATAACTCACCTGGGGGTAGAGACAGAACTTTCAGGTTAAAAAAATATATATATGGCTAGGACCTACTGATGTCTGGTAACTGGCCTGAAGAAGCACCCAGTTTTACATCTTTTTTAAACTATAAACATGGAAAGGTAAGTGATGTAAACTTCTATTTTTTATTCAGAAAGACAGTTCTCTAAACAAATACTCAGAACCCACATATACATAACTTGTATATTAAAAAAAAATAAGCGCATACTAACTAAATGTAGTAGAAACAATGAAAGGTATGAAGAAGCTAATATTTGATGGGAAACAGGATATAATCAAGCCACCTTTGAATTGTGTTTTCTAGAGAAGCTCCAGCAAGACCTCCAGCCAAGTGTGCTTCATTTGCACTATTTAACTTTTCTTCAATTAAGATGAGAGAAGTGATTTAAAACATGAATCCCAGGAAATCCTTCCCTTCATAAATATTAAATGCCAGCAATATTGGAATAATTAAGGTTGAATGGAAACACAAATGGTTTTCAGGTTGCAATTCTTCCAGTTGCAAAACCTTGTTGTTCCCTTATCAGGTCAGAAGAACATCCTTGCAGAAATTGGGTTCAAATTACTACAAAAATGTCCATGGCATCAATAGAAAACCAAGTTCGTACCAGAGCTTCAGTGGTCCCCTTCTCAAAGGAAAATAAGTATGTTCCTACAATCCCTGAGCTCACAGGTAATCCCATGACTAATGCTGAATAAACTAATCTTCAAGGGGAATATTATTCACGGAGTTAAACTTTGCTTGCCCCTCCCCATTGTTCTTTACTTGAGAATTAAATGAAAATTCTACTTGGAGCTCCAGCCAAAAGTTCCCACCTTGAAGGCTTTTGAAAAGAACTCAAGAGAGACCACGAGTCACAGCCTCATTTCCCACCCTGGGACAGATCCAAGAGAGGTCCAAGGAGGTGGAGGAGCTTCCCAGACTGAGGTCTCAGCTCTCAGAGGATTAGCCCTAAGTAATGACATATAATGAATCTCTCTCTCTCTCTCTCTCTCTCTCTCTCTCTCTCTCTCTCTCTCACACACACACACACACACACACACACACACACACACACACACACACACACTTAACACCACTTTTGAGAACCACCACATGAACCTTGCCCTTCTCTCTTAAAATAAAGACTCTTTTAGCTCGGAAGACTGCCAGACCTAAACACCAGCTAAGGAACAGGAATAAGGATTGGAACAGGAGTGGTTCCCTTAACAATATATATCGCTTTCATTATGATAATAAAACATTCCAGGAAGTAAGTTGCCAGGGAGAGAAAAGGAGAAGCAGCTCTCCCCCCCGCCACCCCGTCTCTCTCTTCTGAAGGAAGAGGCAGCGTCTCCTTGCAGAACGACAACCCTGAGGATACAGCAGTTGTCTTCAAATCTGTGACCATAAAAAATCATTATCTCTGTGAAATACAGCAATTTGGGAGATAATCAAACGGTGACCAGGGGGCAGAGCTGCCAATCTGAAGGATTATGCTCCCGCGCACCCGCCTGCGCCTGACCTTCCTGGGAGCCAGCTGTCGGCGCTGCGAAGACGCCCATCCACTCAGGGCACATTCATTAGGCTGCCTTCCGTGCGTGGGCCATTTGCATAACACCCCGGCTTTCTTAATTAGTACTTCATTTCTCCCTTGACTTATTTTGTGGCGAAGTTCAGTGTCCCCCCTCCTGGATTCTCCCTTCCCTTGCTGAAATCCAGGAAAGGGTAGAGGAGGTGGGCGGGAAGGCTGAGAAGGAAAAACGAATAAGACTTGCAAATTAAGGCACTGGTAATTAGTCCATTAATATTTTCAAATTTGCGTGAGACTTCTCCGTAGAAAAAAACTAGGAAGAGAGACTGCTTGGGGAGACATTGATCCTGGCAATTTCTCATTCCACTCTGCATCAAGGGGATGTGGGAGGGATGGGCAGGGCATAGGCTTTTGCCTCCTTCTCTGTCCACTTACTTTGAATACACTCCACCGGGGGTTGAAAAGTTTGGTTTGAAATGTCCAGAATTAGCATTAATTCCATCAGAAGGAGGGATTATTTCAATCCACTAATCAGTTGAGCTAGTCTCAAATTCTAATGGGGCGGCTGGCGAATCTTTTCCTGGAAGTTCTATTCATTTCTAATGTCTTACTCCAACCTCTCTCTTGCTGGATTAGTCTATACAAGTGAAATGAAAATAAGAGCAAGGATATTCAACATGTAATTGTTATAGTCCACCAGGATGAATAATTCAGATCAGAACAAAAGCAAACTATTCTTCTCTTAAAGCTGGAGTTTATTTTACCTGATCCCAGGAGTAAAATGCCTCAACTTCCCCATGTGATACCAGAGCCTGTGAGGTTAGTGAATCTTGGTTCTGCTCATGAAGAGAAGACAGATTCTGTTACATGGACTCAGGAGACCTACTACAAGAAAGTAGAATGTGACTTATTAAAAGCCATAAAAGTGATACTTACGTTAGTCCTGAGGTGTATGAATTTCACCAATAGAAATCAATAATTATTTCTATAAAGTCTCACTTATTTCCACACCTACTACTTTCCTTTCATTTCTTCAATTATTTAACTCTACAAAGTAAACCATTCTATTTGCACTATAATAGACAGGACTTATTTTCAACCAAATGCCTAATAAACCCTGATCCTTATCAAAAGTTTAATGTTAGAGTGAGCTAGGCAGATAATAGGAAAGCATACATTCTCATGAAGTTGCAGTCTAATTGAAGCAGGTTAACCATCTTTGGCAATAACTAGGTTAACATTGTGAATAAGATGTCTCAGCCAGGGGCTTTGTAGACTTCTTGTAGATGGGAGGTCATCTGTTGGTTGCTGTTAGTATGCGAGTCCCAGGATCATTAAATAGAATATCTTTATGACTACATATGTTCTCTGCACATACAGGTAGCAAAATATCTCCTTTCTGTGTCTTAGTTCCTCATCAGTATACAGGTAAACCCAATCCATTACCAGTAAATTTTAAAGAATGTACCTGATGCTTCTCAATATCAATATAAATAATAATTGTCAATGTCACATGATATAAATTACCCAAGTTATTCTTATTTTCATGGTGGAGAAAGCTCCAATGAAAAGCCAAAACCTAAACACAAGAATCTTTGCATATAGCTGCCTAAGGGAGAAAGTGTTTAAGGTAGGCCTTTTCATTGTTTTAGCCATTGGAAAAAGAAATTGTATTTCTACTACCTTTGAGGTAAACATGTTAATTTAAGTCATGATCACTTTAAAAATTCTTAACTTATTTTCTTTAAATATGGCTTGATTTTCCTCCTTCAGTGGGCTCTGTAACTAGTCAACTATAGTTTGTAGCTTCAATGCAAACAGTATCTTGACAGCACAGAGGAAGTGCTTTTTTTAAAAGTCTCTTGTAACCCTAAATCTGAATCTATTTTGCTATGACTATTAAGAACACACACGTACATACATACAAATAAAAATAAATAAAATAAAAAGAGATTTTGAACATTAATTCAAGAAAGAAAACCATTCTTTTGAAGAATGCTCTAAGCAAACCAAGGAAATCATTTTTTAAAAGGAACTTATACTTTTAAAAATTGCTAATACACATTCAGAATTTTTCTTTCCAGATGATTTTTTTCTTAAAATGTAAAGTTTATAAATTTTAATTATGTGAAAAAATATATTTTGTATATATTCATATATGCTTACATTTAGAGTAAACCACATTTATATATGGAACAATATGCAAATGGTAATTTTTATGACTAACAGATTCTCTTTAATATGCAATCATGCATACATGCATAATTTATAAGTAACATACCTATTCACAATACCAAATGCATTTCCTTTTTATTATTTTTTAAAAATTAATTCTTTATTTTCAACTGAAATCAAATCATTCTTTCACCAGGAATATTTTCCTCTCTCTTAAAATATATGAATGCAGTGTTGAATTCCTACAATTAGCTCTAAGAATTCCTTTGGAAGAGTTAAAAACGCAGGGCAAAGGAGAGGCCAAGAAGTTATGTTGGACATGATATATATTACTTATGAGCAATAAGAGAGAGTAAAATAGTATGTGAAGTGATCATTTGAAATGTTAAGCTTTGAAATATTTGCCCATAATGTTATTTTAACATAGTTGGTTGCACTGAATGGATGTGACTCTTTGTCCCAAGTGATACTTCCTATGAACATAAAGTATCTGCAGGTGTTTGCCTCCAGGTAGGTCACTGAAAGACAATGCAAATGAGGACACTTTCCCCAGTAGCAGCAACCATAGAAATTAATAAGCAGAAACCTGGTAGACACTGGCATACTTCTCTCTAGCAAGATAAGTTTCAGGGCATTTTAGAATTTGCCCTCCATTAAGTCCTGAATTACCCCATCCCTCATGTGTGCCACCAATTCATAAGCAAAAAATAAAAAATCAATAAAAAATAAAAGAAATTCTCAATTATCCACCTGTAGAAATCCACTTTCTATTTTATTCAGAGCATATTGATATCCCACACTGGCTACTGACTACCATCAACGCAGCATACTCCTCCCTGTCACCTAGCCAGCCCTTTGGCAAATAATTTAAATACAACCTAAAGCAGGCAAACCTCTGTCTCCTCTCCCAAACATATACATTTCTGGTTTAAAAATAATCTTTTTGCAACAAATCTTGTGTTAGATTATTTAAAATATTAAAATAATACTTTTGTAGCAAATCTTGTTTTTTATTATTACTACATATATTCACTTTGAGCACTTTGTCAGTACAGATTGTTGAGAAGAGGTAAAAGGGAGAAAGAAAATAATTTATGCAATAAGTCAGACTTTTTATTTATATTACTCATTTAATTCTCTTCAGTGTTCCATGAGATATATATGAATGCCCCCGTTTCACAGATGAGGAAACTAAGGACCTCAGGGATTAAATAATTCCCTGAATATCACAAAGGTAGAAAACAGTGATGCCAGGTCTATCTGACTGTAATGCATTTGTGTTTTCCCCCCCAATAAAATGTGGCCTTGGCCTTGTTTGCCTATGCAAAGTTTGCAACTGGTTTGGGAAATCACAAAAAGAAAAATGTGCATTCACAATCCATATGGAACTCATCTAATGAAGTAGCTCATATGAACAGATGCTTCTAGATTTGTTTTGGGGTTAAGACCCAATAAACCCATGTCAGTTGAAAATATTGCAAGTTGAAAATGCATTTAATAGATCTTCCTTGATCTCAGGCTCTCATCGCTGCTCAGCCTGCTCACTCTCATTCTGTGAAGTCTGAACTGGCTACACCTTCTCCTTCCCTTTGCTTCTAGTCTCATCTTTGTGGAGCCCCCCCCACCCCCCCACCCCCGCGACCCAACATGTCGGAAGTACACCTGGTCCAGGGCTCCATCCTGAAAGCACTATGCAGGACCTCATCAGTGTACCTCACCCTGTGCTCCCAGGGCTCCTGTACCTATCCCTGCAACCACAATCTGCCCACCAACATATCCAAAATACTAAAATGCGCTGGCAACTAAGACATCACTACCCTAAGAACTGAAACTAATGTGGACACCTTAGCACTAGAGTTTGAAGTGCTAAATCATGAAACAGTTTCCGACTATGAAATGAAGTTAATGGGTTTGGATGTTGAACAACTTGGGATTCCAGAACAAGTATATAGCTGTGTAGTAAAGATGCCTTCTGGTGAATTTGCACATATATGCCAAGATCTCAGTCATATCAAAGATGCTGTTGTAATTTCCTGTGCAAAAGACAGCAAAATTTTCTGCAAGTGGGGAACTTGGAAATGGAAATATTAAGTTGTCACAAACAAGTAATGTCAATAAAGAAGAAGATGCTGTTACCATAGAGATGAATGAGCCAGTTTAGTTGATTTTTTCACAGAGGTATTAAAACTCTTTACAGAGCTACTCCATTCTCTCCCATGGTAATGCTCAGTATGGCTGCATATAAAATTGCTTATATGGGACATTTAATGTATAGACATCCCAAGACCAGGATGAAGAAGGATCTTAAGCATTTTTAATATCCAAGAAAATAAGACTAAGCTGTTTGAGAATTGCTTCTGAGATCCCAACATGTCCTTAGAAGTCTCTCCTGTCACCAAATGTGTACCTCTAAGTACATATGGAGATCACAATTTCTGCAAATAACCTACCTTTTTTTTTTCCATTTTCTACAATTTGAAACATAAAGTCTGAAGTTAAAGCTGGTCTTATTAACCTAGAACCACTTCTGCCTTATCTTCAAATACTCTAAAATTTTTATAGCAAAGGGTTTTTTTTACTATTAATACAGTTTTAAGAAGCGTGTTTTCAATTTAACTGAAAGTTATTTGAATTTCAAACATCAAAAAGAAAAAAAAACGCATTTAATACCCTAACCTACCAATCATCATAGCTTAGCCTAGCCTATCTTAAACATGGTCAGGATACAATAGCCAAAAAACACTGGCAGCAAAATACACTAGAGCTGTGGTCAGCAAACTCACAAGACAACAGAGTAGCAAACCGCATATGGCTCATGAGCCACAGTTTGCCAACCACTGTGGATTGGCTATTTACCTTGTGGGTGCCTATCTGGGAGCCATGGCTCACTGCCTCTGCTCAGCATCACAAGAATTTCCTACTGCCTATCACTAACCTGGGGAGAGATCAAAGTTCAAAATTCAAAGTATAGCTTCTCCTGAATGCATATCATCCTTGCAGCATCTTTTTCGAGGTCTAAAAACTTTAAGTCAGGGACCATCTGTATACAATACAACATATATAATAAAACCAGTCCAATTTAACTACCTAGTAATGATACGACCTGTTCATCTACAGCACATCTGTCAGGTCTAGGTGATGCAGAGAGAATAGAGGACACACCCTTCCTGAACATGCTCCCAGCTTTCTGATTATGCTTTTTCATACATTTCCTCCTAACATATGCCATCATAGGTAATAAAATAGGAGCTAGAATTCTACAACATTGAGCAAGGAAATGTCCTGCTTTGGGACTGCGTAGCAACCAGATGTCCACAGAGGAAGGTCTGGGAAAGACAGTTAAATACAGTACTTTCCCTCCAGGGCAGTATTGATCAAAGGAGTAACACATATACATGTTTCATCATTCAAATGCTAATGAATCTATAAACCTCATTATTTCTTATCTATCTTTGAGTTTCCACAGCAGTTTTTGATGACATGCTGTATTTCTGACAGTAATGTTTGCACTTTTTATTCAAATTTTCTAGCCCAATAACAGATAGAAAACCTTTAATAAAAAAAAAATTTTTAATTATCTGAATATGATACCAGAGCATGCATTATCTGCAGAATGAGAATAGATACTAACTTTTCAACTCTGCTTGAAATGTAACTGGTTTCAAACAAGGCTTATTACTAGAAACAACAACAATAACCATTTACTGAGACACCAAAAGACATTTCCTAAGAGAATTTTGAAAATCTCAGAAGGTAAATACTATAAAAATGTAGTGTCAGAGGGCTTAGTCAGAACAACTAACTAGCTCAGATATCAATGCAGAAACAGAATGCTCTTCTTTTTCTTTCTTGTTGATGTCCTTCTCTTTGTTACACTTTTTAAAGTATTTTTTGTTGTCATTGTCAATGTTTATTTGTTTTCAGAGAAGCAGTGGGATATGTTGGAAACACCAGGACATTTGAAGTCAGAAAGGTCTCAGTTCAAATGTGTCCTGCTACATACTTGTAAAATGACCTTGAGCAAGGTAATCAATCTCTCTGAGACTCAATCTTTCATCTGTAAGATGGGGTTACTAATTATTAGTGCTACCCGTGTGGCCTAATAAAATTTGCTCAGAATTTCTGAGATGTGAGTTTCTTCTATGTGGAATAAAAGTAATATCTGCTTTATAGGGTATGCCAAGGATTAAATGTGATAATACCTATACACACTTAGCTTGATACCAAGTTCCAAGCAGGTTCTGAATAAAATGGCTGTCAGGAATTTTTGCTGGAAATACATGTGCATGGCAGAATATTTATATAGTGTAAATTAGGAATAATCTAGGTATATTTTGGTATACTATCTTCCAGCCTTTTTTCTATGTATATATACTTTTATATATACTTTTGTATGTAGCTGAGATTATATTACCCATAGTTTCATAGTTGCTATAACTTACTATATGATCAACATTATCCCCATCATTATAAATTCTTTATAATCATTATTTCAATAGCAGCATAATATTACATTTTAGGATATAATACAATCTGATTAATTAAATTAGGATTTTGCTATTATAAATACTATACTATATCATTAGCCACATTTCTGAATATTTCTGCTTAGTTCTATTTTCTAAATGGCTTCTCAATAGCCCTGTGCCAAGGGATACATTGAGTTGGGTGAGTTTGAGGAAAGAAATATAAAGAAAGATAAATTTATCCAGCACAATGAAAGCGAGTGAGTAAAAGAAAGCACAATATTGTTATAGTGATGTGTAAAGAAAAGAGAAACTAGAAAAATGCAACACAGAGACCTTCTTTCCAAAGGCCTATAGGTTAACAAATGTATAATTTAGAAAAGTACTGACTAGAGAATTTTTGGTGTCCCAAGGAGTCTCTACCTATTGAAAAGAAAAATCCTTGCGACAGATCTATAAGCCATTGCATCATTATTTCAAATGCTGGAATTTGATACCCACTCAAAGGGGTCTAGAGAACATTAGACGTTTATAGACCTGAAAATTATGTACGGTTCCCAAGTGCTTCGGAGGTGCAGGAGAGACCTTTCACGGATGTCCCCATTTCTTGATTTTTGAATGCAGAATTAGTAGTTTAAAAGTCCCAAACGGTTTGTTTTTCTGATATTGAGCTAAATTAGCTAGATTCCTGTATACAAATATCTAAATTTGTTAAAGTGTAAATAAAACAAAAAAGCATTGAAATTACATTTTGATAGAAAAATGTGAATGAGTTACCAACTACCATACATACTTCTGCTTCCCCCTTTGATGAAAGAGGTGTTTTATTTCTAAACCCAAGTTGAACAAACTAGTTTTTAAAAAAACAAAGGAGAGAGCAAAGTAGAGATCAAGGACTTTGGATCACAAGTTGTGAACTCTTATTTAAATCATCATCTGAGTGGAAATGCATTTTCACTAACTCAGACTGGATGACTGGGGTTGGGGTAATGGATGAAAGGTTAAGCAACCCATTTTCTTGGATAGTGTGGGAGGAAGGATTTTGACAAACCTGTGTATTTGAATAGAAGTGCAATCTATCTCTTCCTCAGGAGAACTTTTTTCCATGATCATCAAATTTGTTTGTTTTGTCATCATAAGAAACCAGGTAAAATTCTCTTCTCCTCTAGTCCTTCCCTTGCATACATTCCTCCTTGCTGGCTCTGGGGTTTTGTCAAAACAAAATTATCATGGAGCCTGGGGTAGAACTCGATTTTTTATACTATTGATCTTTATATCTAGCAGTTGCAGTTCTAGTAGTGAATTTCTATTCATTGGAAGTCTCCTGGGCTTGCAGCTTCACACCAGACATGTGTGGAGGGAAGTGGAGAGAGACCTCCTACTTGAACCACATGCTTTCAGACCTTCCCATCTGACACAGACCAAAGCACAGTAGGATGCCCAAGGGAAAAAAAACAGAAATAAATAGAAAGATTTCATTTCTATTCATACCTTCACATATATCTCTAGCTCTACTTATTTAGTTACAATGTAAATAGCATATGTGTTATATCAGGAGGGTTAGAGTATGACTCAAGTCAAGTAAGTCCATGTGAATATTTGTTATGAAACTATTTTCTATTTAGAAACAGTTTACTCCTAGCTATCTAAAGCCCCAAACTTACAAGATGTAGGAAAGGCACACAATAAGAAATGATTTCAAATGCTAGCTCAAGTAGGCAATTTTCTCACAAAATCTGTACTTGGGCCATATTCATAAAAATCCTAAATTTCTCAACACTGAATATCTTGACAATTCTGTCAATTGTCTGACAGTTGTGCCTCCCAATTCAGAAACTCACAATCCTATTCTATGGCCACATTTGAAAGATTCACTGATATAGAAAAATGAACATATATCTGAGAACATATTTGACATGTGTAAAATAAAGTCCACTTAGTTTATGTGTAAAATTCCCCTAGAATGTGACATTTCTTGTATCTTTTGGAATAACATTCCTTTCTTTTGCCTACATAGCTTCTGCCATTGTGTCATTTTAGTGTTTTCCACAGTCACCCCACTTATATTCTCTCTATCTTTGTGACAATTATGAACTATTTTTTTATAAATTAAACTGCTGCGACCAATCTCATTTTCAGCAAAAGACCTTAAGTTAGGTGTACAGTATAGTCTCAGAAGTGAAACAACAGAATTTTATTTATATTTTTAGTTTATTCATAGGTTTTTATTGGCATTGAAATGACATTTGGGCAAGATTATATTCCATATTTGTAATACAACTGTTTAAAGGCTCACAATTAAAAAACTACTATTAGTACCATTTGTACAAATGAATACTAAACCCATTAATAACATTGATTTCTACAATTAAGAAAGAACAGTTGGGGTAAAAAAACATTTTTGTAAGTGAAGGGAAATATTTTTCTCAATGTGTAGAATTATACTATCACAGCCAAAGAATTATTTAGATTTATGTTCTACTCAGCTTTAGAGATATAAATGAATGGAAAAGGAAGAGCAGGGAGGTGAAAAGAGAGCAAGAGAGAATAAGAAAAAGATAAGAGTGACAGAACATGAAAAAATATTTTTGTTCTTTTTAAATATTAGGGACATTTTATTATGTGACAGTTCTCAGTGGTAAATATTAAACATAGTGCTCAATTTTCAAGATTAACACACTTTAAGTATATTTAAGTTAATAAATTTACATAAATGTTTGTAGTTTTTTGCTATTTTCTGTCTGGTTCATCTCTGTATTCCCTTTATGCATTTAGCATTTTGTCCCACTGTGGCCTATACGAAGACACTATAATCTCGGGTCTCATTAGAAGACCAGCTGACTAGCTGACCATCATTTCAACAAGACTCATTCACTGGGTCTCTTTTTGCACACATATTTCATTATAGATTTACCCTGAGTACATTCCAAATGACTAAATCATGTTAAGTTTACTGGCTCCTATAAAATAAGGTTATTTTTCTCCAAGAATTTGAAATCATCATCTATTTAAAAAGAGGTGCTGATTATCAATCCCAAACAGAATTGCAGTTACAAAGCAAAGATTAAATAACTATGGGCATTCACCAATGATTTCCAGAATACAAATGATCATGTGAAATATAGTTTACTGTACAAGTCATTTTTATCCAACTTTATCAAGTGTTCATTTTAATAACTTTCACTAGCTTATTTCCACCATTTACATTTAAAATGCAAAACTTATTTTTGTAATTCTACTAAAAATCTTATATAGAACCAAGGAAAACTACTATGCAAATGCCATTACCTAGAAGTTTGAAATTCTAACACTACAAAAGGGTTAATTAATTACATTATCTGTAGCATTACCCAGGCTACATTCTGCCTGCGAGGCATATGGATCCACTCAGCTGCTGAATTTGAAAGAGCTGTGTCCTTTTCATGCAGAAGAAAAATCATCGACATAACCCTCTTCCACCTCCACCATAAGCACGAGATGTTTCTTATTTTACTTGATTATCTTGCTTCTGGTGAGATAATTGAAAGAACCAACATTAAATAAGTAACAAACTATTTCATATCATCCTGAAAATCTGAATACTGCATCACATATTTCAACCAGTGCCCATTTACTGAGATTCTATTATGTTCTAGATAAAATGCTAGACATTGGTGTGGGCTGGGAGATTCAAAGATGAATGAGACTCCAAGCCTACTCACCAGAAACTCACATCAGAGTAAGTTCATAACAAGTTAAGCAAATATAAAACATTGACAAAAACATTTCAAGATTGTATTTAAGAAATTAGTAGTGACCCTGGCTAGTGTAGCTGTTTGTTGGAGCTTTGTCACATACACCAAAGGGTCACAGGTTCAATTCCCAATCAGGACACGTATCTAAGTTGTAGGTTTGGTCCCCCATTGGGGCTTGGTGCATAGAAAAGGCAACCAATCAATGTTTCTTTCTCACATCTGGGTTTTTCTCTCTTTTTTCTTCTCTCTCTCTCTCTCTCTCTCTCTCTCTCTCTCTCTCTCTCTCTCTCGCACGCGCGCAAGCGCCCTCACCTTTCCTCTCTCTAAAATCAATAAATATATCCTCAGGTGGGGATTTAAAAAGAAGAAAGAAAATAGGAAAAAACTTAGTGAAGGTGTGTGAGGTGTTTCCTTAACTAATTTATATGATATAAATTAATGCTATAATTGTTTGGTTCATTTTATTTATTTATTTTCATTTTTTTTTCTTTCTGGTTTTACTCCTTCTGTAGTTTCTTTTTACTTTTAATCCCTCAAAAAAAAGTCCTCTAAAATGCATATAGTACCATAGAAAAAAATGCCAAAAAGCAAAGGGAAATTCAGGGTAGACAAGCAAATGGGACAAATAAGTATACCAAAGTGTACACCAGAAACTCCTGAATAAAAGTGTAGATGGCAAATGGGCTGTGAGCTCTCTAGTGGTCAAAGGTGAAGGAGGCATAATTCAAAGTTTCTAAAATATTGGCACCGCAGCACAACTTCTGTGAGAGATAAGTTGGAGTAAGATTAAACTTGAATCTACAAGGGGCTGTCCTGGAGTAGCAGACTATATTCCCCAAATATCCAATCCCTTGGCAGAGTGCAGTTTTTGAATATGAAATGTCTAAGTTTGTGTTGCTATACAACTTTTTATTAGCCAAGCAATATTTAATTTAATAGAACAGATGTTGTTTTACTTTCTATTTTCAAGATACATTTTTTTAAGTTGAGGTTTAGTATATTTTCACATAATGATTTATTTTTTATTAATATTCAATCATATTTTTGTCACAATTATTATGGTTTTAACATTCAAATTTGTATAAATTTCTGTTTTTTACTTGGCATTCTATCATAGGCATATACTTTTTTAGTTGATTTGAGAGTTTAGTATCCCTTTGAAGAATTATAAATTAAAAAAAATACTATGATTATTACCAATGTTAAATATGAAAAATGTTGTTCTTGTCCTTTTTTATCCCACTGTTCCAGTCATCACACAACCTTAGATTTGCTCTATTGCCTCCACTGTCAACTTTAACTCTGTCTCAAATATGCATACCATTTTCACCAACCATCTGAGTAGAGACTGCAAACTCCCCAAATTAAAAAACAACAACACAAAATACTTAACAAACTTACTAAATAAAACTTGTTTTGCCCACTTTTCCACCACAATAGGATGATGGCTTACTATTGTGATTATGTGACAGGTTCACAAATTCAGAATTCCATGAACATTTAGCACAGACACAAGGATAAAAGTGTAATAATGCTAAGACTATTGTTGGAAAACTTGGAATTCAACTTAAAAAACAAACACACAATTACATTGTTTGTTCACTTGCAAATTTATCTTTGACCATTAGGCAAGTCACCAATTTTTTTTGTTTTTTATACCGATCTTCATTTTGTATATGAAAAAACATTTTCTGGTTTTCATGGTTGTTTTGTAGAATAACATATTCATGATTATTAAGTGACTATGAAATTAAATGACAAGCATTACTTGTTTCCAGAAGCCATATTGTTTTTAAACCTCAACTTCTGGTAGTTAAATAAGACGATCTATGTTAGGTTAAAGTAATACAGGCTAACTAGTAGGTTACACAGCACTGAAACACCTAGATTTGGTCAAAATTGATCTTTTTCTAGATGTTTGGTCTGTATGAGACCGAATAACTACTTGCGTTATATATTTTATTACACTGATGAGAGATCTTTTGTTGTCATATAATAGCAGCCAATGTGGTCATGTCAGGGATTCAGGCATTCCGAAGGCGGCTATATACCAAAAGTATAAAAAATCCTGCACAAAATGTCATTTCAAAACTCTAAAACAAATAAACCAGTTTGGTGCCTTATAGATAAGACAATTTACCGAAGGACTGAACTTCCCCTATATGTTTCAGGAATCTTTTGGCTCCATAGAGGGAATCAGAGAGTGAGGGGGTGGGGGTGTGTTGGTGAAATGTGTACTTTGAGTCTAACCCAATAAATAAGTCAGAGAGAATATATTTTCGGTGAGCACGGGTCATTTTCTACACTCTTGAATTGAGCATGACTTAGAGATAAATCACTTTATTACCTCTTAGGAAAACTTCTCTGGTCTGCTATTTCTTAATTTATAAAATGGGAAGGCTGCCTGGAGGAATTATGACCTGTCACCTAGAAAATGTTTGAGCTCCCTTACAGTCACTAGGCAGCATTTATTGAGCGCCCACTGTGTGCTTAGTGCTTTGTAAATACAAGGTGTCAAGTTAACGAATCGCAATCTTTCTGGTTGCAAAATATTTTTTAAAAGCCTCAGCTCCATTAATATACACTGCCATGTAGTGGAGAAAGGTCTAAATTCTATTGCTTTTGCTTTTACAGATAATTTATGAAAAAAATGAAATATTAACTAGGAATGTGGTAGAATGGCTTTCTGTTTCACTAGGAGATGACAAATGAAGCCGTGTAGGCACACATTTGAATAAGGAATTATCAATCAACCTCAAACTTGACCCACAGCTGTCATCCCTATAAATTAATGTTTACCATTTTTAAGTATCTGCAGGACATCTGGAAACACACAGGCTGGTGGCTGGTGAGAAATTTCCAAGAAATAGTATATCAAAAGCTAATTATAGCAGCAGCGAGCCCAAGTGTCATTTTGTATGGTGAATTATAGACGGGGAGCTCTGTCACCGCAAACTGTTATTCATAACTAAATCATAATGCTTTTAAGTTTTAATTAATCTGCTTAGCTTTAGTTGCAAGGGAGAAGCTTGCTTAACTGTTAAGCCACCAAGGCTCTCTCGGGCTACCCTGAAACTGCATCTGAGCACCTGAGGGAGCGAGACCACATTATCATATAATAGACATTGCGTCTATTAAAGAGAATTTCTTTTAATATGCCAGAGTCTGAATATTTCTTTCTATTTCATTATCCAAAAACCAATTAATTTTCCATAAGAGCACCAAATTAATTACAAAATACTATGGAAATCAGAGATGTCTCTCCTTCCCCACCATTATGGAAATACCAAGCCCCTTGGCAGCAAAGTCTTTCAAAGGTACTGGTTTTTCTCCTTAGTTTAACATTTTATTTGTGATATCAGGAAAACCCTAAGAGCTGGCATTTTTATTTCCCCTTCATTTCTTTGATTCTACTATTACTCAGTCCACACGCCTTCTATTCAATCATCCTTACCCTATGAAGATGAGCTGGAGAAAGCATATTTTTCCATAAAGAAATCCCTCTTATTCAGTGTGACTTCTTGGATTTTTATCTTCTCTGCCCATTCATACTATGAACTACTCATGGGTAGTTTATTCTATATCCAAGACCATCTCCTTCCAATCCTTGGTAGGAATATCTATTTTGAATCTATCCTAGGGATTTAATAAATTCTTATCAGCTGAAAGAAATCTAATTTTAAATTTGCAAAGAGAACTTAACATGTATTGGACTTGCAATCCAAAATAAACCCCAAAAAAAGAGACAGTAACATAAACCTATAGAGTTTGTTCACCAATAAACCCACAAGAAAAATAATAGCCATGACTTGTGGCTATTTAAAATTCAGTTAAGCAAACAAATTTTTCCTTCTGAGGAATTTACAATGACCTTATATAAAAGGGAAACAGTAAAAGAAATGCCAAAAAAAAATATGTACATAGGATGACAATATTTTATCATAAATTTCAATTTTACCATATCTTAAAGAAAGAGATCTTCTAACTTTTATTTAAAGGAGTGGAACCTTTTTCATATTTAATTGTGGGAGGAACTTCTCTCCCCAAAAAAGTTGCTTGGATTGTAGCAGGTGCTAGTCCTGTGTTGCCTTCTTAGATTTCCTTTGATCCAGGAGTGACTCCATCACCATCTGAAAAAAAGGCCTTGATCTTTGAAAACTCTGCCTGAATATGACTGGGAAAGTCTTTCTGGGGAAAACCCTACATCATACCTCCTCTGTTTCTCTGAAACACCCACTACAATGAACCAGCAGGCATTTCATATACCCATATTTTCCAGTGTATAAGACAACTGGGTGTATAAGATAACCCCCAACTTTTCCAGTTAAAATATAGAGTTTGGGATATACCTGTCCTGTAAGATGACACCCGGCTATAGGATGACCCCTGACTTTTGAAAAGATTTTCCTGTGTTAAAAAGTCGTCTTATATGCCGGAAAATACGATATCTTTTTTGGATATAGTATTAGGGTCAGTGTCTTTCATCACTTTCTATCTTGAATTGGTGATTTATCTCTTAGGATATATACCTATATTAGATGCACTGCAATTTACAAGTACAATAAGTATTTTCCTCATGATTTTGTTACCATTTACCTACTTTAGCTTCTAGATGAGGTTATGGTAATAATAATAATAATAATAATAATAATAATACAATGATTTGTGCAGCAGTAAACAATCATTTAAACAAGAGCTCTTCTTCAACCAGTTTTTAAAGAACCATGTAATCTCAAAATTGAGAAAGATACAGGTGAGGCCAGCTTGGCCTTTTCCCCCAGAACCTCGGATCAGTTTCACTTCATTTAAAGGGAAAGCCCCATAGGTGTACTGCTGGTTTCTCAGGCCTCTTCCAAACTGCAGAGTCTGCGGTTCTCTGGCAATGAAGGTAGTCTCCTACTCTACATATCAAATAATGCAGCCCCTTCTATATCTGCTTCTGCAAGAGAGGTAGGGAATTAAAGAAGGAAGAGGGCGTGTACATATTTAATCCTAAATCAAACACAGGAAGGCAAAAGATTTAATTAACTTCTCTTTAGCAGGTTATTTTGTCTGGTACTTTTAAACATTATTATGGTTTAGTGTGGTCCCATCAAAGTGCCAACCATACTTTGAAGCCTCAAAACATAGTCATTTAAATCAAATTAAATTGATTATGTAAGGGGCAACAGGATTCAGTGTGCCCTATTTCTAATAAGGAAACTATAGCATTGCTTTAGAGACTTACTATATAAGGCCACTCTTTGTGTTGAGAATTCTTTGCCCTCCAAAATAGGTTTTGTTCCTATGACTCTGGGATGCACATATATACATTCTACAATTCAGATGACAGGGATGTTTTTGACTTTCTGATCTGTTTTAGGCTCTAAAGCTACCTCAACAATAGTAACTTTTTATCCCTCTCATCAAACAACAAAAAATTAAAAAAAAAAAAAAGAAAAAAATGTTTTTTTAAAATATGTTTTTACTAGTAGCCCCGCACACGAATCCATGTGCCAGTAGCTCTCTGCAGGGCCTGAACACTCTGCACCCACTGCCCAGAGGCTCTCCATGGCCCAGAGACCCATTCGTGGCTGGGTACTGAACACTTGCCTAATTGCTAGGGTGACCAGGCAAGCATTCCTTTCCCCCACAGCCATTCCGTGCCCACTGCCCAGAGGCCCTCCACAGCTGGGGTGGAATGCTCATGCTGCTGCCTCCCAGCATCTGTCCCCAACCCCCAGGGCACTGGAGGACTCCTGCAGGGCTGAGAGGACTGGGCACTGCCGTCTTATGGCTATGGGCACTGCCATCTTTGTGACAGGGTGACAGTTAATTTCTATACTGCGCTTTTATTAGATAGGATTGATTTCAGAGAGGACGGGAGAGAGAGAAAGAGAGAGAGAGAAACATTAGTGACGACAGAAAATCATCCATTGGCTGCCTCCTGCATGCTTCCTGTTGGGGATTGAACCACAACCTGGGCATGTAACCTGATCAGGAATGAAACCATGACCTCCTGGTACATAGGTGTTGGAGCTTAACCACTGAGCCACACCAGCTGAGCAGAAAAATACTGTATTTTTCCATGTATAAGATGCCCCCCTCCACTTTTCCAATCCAAAATTAAGAAATCAATATTTTAAACATAAAACAGAACACATTTTTATTTAGTAATTACCGCAGGTAATATTCACATACCAGTACTATGATATAATGAAGCATATCACTTTATTCAGCCTATGTTGCATCACTGTTCTCTTCTTCATCACTATTAGTTTCAGATATACCAATTTCTTCAACTTCTGTTGTATCACTGCTTTCTTCTGAATCACTGTCTATATATATGAGATCATCCTCAGTTTTGTCCATGGCATTGCTAATTCCACATTCATTGAAGAACTTCACAATCACCTCTTATTTGTCAGAATACCATGAGTTTAGGACTCAATTGCGGACCTCAGTAATGGTTGCTTTTTACACACTTCCTGTCGGTGTCAAGTTATCACCTGCTTTTTGCATCCATCTGCTCCATTCTTCTCTCATCAGTGCTTTAAATGGCTGGTTGATTAAAACATCTAGTGGTTGTAGCTTACCTGTAAGCCCACCAGGGATAACTGCTAACTGTGTTTGCAAATATGATGCAACCCTTTTTGACTTTTCTGTTAAATGTGCTCAGAATTGATCAAAGATGAGAAATCAAGATGGCAGCATAGGCAATCACCTAAACTGCCGCCTCACACAACAATTTCAAAACTACAACTAAAAGACAGAATGGACATCATCCAAAACCACAGGAAAGCTGGCTGAGTGAAAATTCTACAACTTAGAAGGAAATAGAGGGGTTCACAGAGACTCAGAGAAGCTGCAAAAAACTGAAGTACGGAGACACGCACGTGGAGAGAGCGGGCAGCAGTGTGCCTGGCTGGTTTCCTCTGGCAGGAGGGAGACAGAAACTCTCAACTGCACGGAACCCTTTATCCTACAGCATTGAATCCCAGCTCTGGGCAAGACTCATACGGGGGGATTCTGGACTGTGAAAAGGGAAGAGTGCATGGAAATTTAGGGGAGCCATGAAAGGGCAAAAGTCTGGGGCATGCAAACCAATGTGCACAGAGAGGACTGACTATTGATTGTGCCACTGGCTCTCTCTGGTGAGAGGGAGACAGAACCTCCTAACTGTGCCACTTCTAACTGCACTGAACCTCAATTTTGGGCAAGACCCTGGGGACCCAGACTCATACAGGTCCCAGAGAACAAGGGAACCAGAAAGGCAGAGGTCTGGAGGCACCACGTGTGGGCACAAAAAGGGCTGCAGCGATTACCAATTACTGATTACCGATTACCAAGAGACACTTGAGACCCAGGGGCCACATAGGGCCAGGCTGACTAGAAGCCAAGGCTGTCTCTGCTCAGCCCTGAGACTCCACACCACCCAAGCTGAACAGAGAGGCTTTTGCAGTTTTGCAAGTCTTACATCATAAGGCTGATTCCTGCACATAAGTTCTCCCAGCATAGTGAAAATGAAGAAACAAAGAACAGACCACAAACGAAAGAAATGGAGGAAAACAAATGACTGGATATAGAGTTCAAAACCATGCTTACAAAGTTTTTCAAGAATTTCCTAGAAAAGATGATAAATTTAGCAAGACCCAAGATGAGATGGAAAAGGACCAACTAGAAGTTAAAAATACACTGACTGAAATAAAAAAAAAAAATTATACAGAGACCTAACAGCAGACTAGAGGAAGGCAAGAATGAAGTCAAAAATTTGAAATATAAAGAAGCAGAAAACACTCAACTGGAAAAGCAAAAAGCAAAAAGAATCCAAAAATGTGAAGATAGTGTAAGGAGCCTCTAAGACAACTTCAAGCATACCAACATCAGAATTGTGGGAGTGCCAGAAGAGAGAGAGAGCAGGATACTGAAAACCTATTTGAAAAAATAATGACTGAAAACTTCCCACATCTGGTGAAAGGAATAGACTTACAAGTCCAGGAAGCACATAAAACTTCATATAAAAGGAATCCAAAGAGGACCACACCAAGACACATCATAATTAAAATACCAAGAGCAAAAGGCAAAGAGAGATTTTTTAAAAGCAGAAAGAGAAAAACAGTTAATTACCTACAAGGGAGCACCCATATGATTGTCAGCTGATTTCTCAACAAAAACTATGCAGGCCAGACAGGAGTGGCAAGAAATATTTAAAGTGATGAATAGCAAGAACCTATAACCAAGAATACTCTACCTAGCAAAGCTAACATTCAGAATTGAAGGGCAGATAAAGAGCTTCACAAATAAGAAAAGCTAAAGGAGTTCATCAACACCAAACCAGTATTATATGAAATGCTGAAAGATACTCTTTGGTACCTTTGAAATATAAAGGAAGAGGAAGAAGTAAAAGGTAAAGATAAAAATCATGAACAACAAATACATATCAACAAGTGAATCTAAAAATTGAACTAAAAATCTGATGAACAGAATAAATTGGTAAATATAATAGAATTGGGAAAGGGTACAGGGAGAGACTGGACAATAATCATATAGCTATGGATGAGGACAATGTGGGGGGAGGTAGGGTAGAGGAAGGGGTGGGAGTGGGTTTAGGGGAGCTATGGGGGGATAAAAAAGAAACAAATGTAATAATCTGAACAATAAAGATTTATTAAATTTAAAAAAAGAATTGATCAAAGACAAGTAGAGCGGGCTTCTTTAAGAGCCTCCTGGGTGTTCTGGACCAAACCTTTGCAAACCAAATGGCATAATGTCTTTATTCATCCATCCCTTCTCTTGAACTTGCACAATAATGCCAGGTGGTATGGTCTCTTTAGGATATTTTTTTCCTCTTAAAAATAAGCACAGGAAGCCCTTACTGGTTTGGCTCAGTGGATAGAGCATCAACCTGCGGACTCAAGGGCCCCAGGTTCAATTCCAGTCAAGGGCAGGTACCTGGTTGCAGGCACATACCCAGTAGGAGGTGTGCAGGAGGCAGCTGATCGATATTTCTCTCTCATCAATGTTTCTGATTCTTTATCCCTCTCCCTTCCTCTCTGTGAAAAATCAATAAAAGTACATTTTTTAAAAATAAGCATAGGAAGCATCTGCACAGCATGAAAAGCACAGCAGCACAATGTGTCTGTTCATGGCCATATGTTTTGATTGCCACTGTTTTGATTCACATCAGCAGTTCTGTTGGAAGGAGGCACATCGAAATTGAGAGGCATATCATCCATGTTTGCAATCTGACTTGGTTCAAAATCATATTTTTTTCTGAAGTTATATGACATAGGAGTGAAATTGTTGAAATTTACCCTCATAAAATCATAGCATTTTCTGAGCTAACTTTGTTTGTGTTTTCATAGACAACCCTTCTCTCCTCATGAAACTGAAGTACCATTTTGCCTTTCCTGTAAAATCAACAATGTTCATTTCACTTGCAAACATTTTGGCCTGACATTGAATAAGCTTGATTGACACAAATAAGCCATTCTGGAGCTGCTCCATAATCCAAGTTTTAAGTCTCTGTTGTTCCACGTTTGCCCATTTTGCTGGTTTTTCCTCTTAAGGTCTTCTTCTTTCCTGGCATCTTAAGGAGTTGTTCTTTCTGTTTTCTCCACTGTCTATACTCTCAGTGGGAGGCAGTCCAAATTGTCTCTCTGCAGCTCTATTTTCATGTTCTTTTGCATAGTTGATTACATTCAATTGAATTTTGCAGAGTAAGATAGTTTCTTACTGGTATTTATCTTTTTTTATTTTTTGACATCTTTATGGGCTCGGAATGCTCCAGTCCCTCTTGTATCTGCACACTTTCCACTTCCACTTCCAATTACAGCATCAGCTAACATCAGTAACAATAAGGCTCATCATTGGAGGAAGCAAGGCATGGGCAGCTATGCACCACACGGCTCCCGCCTCAGCTGAGTTCTGTATACTCCTATAAAATGGAAAAAATAGCATCTTATACACAGAAAAATACAGTAAGCCTTTTGATTTCTAATACAAAAGAAGAGCTAATTCTGGCATAATAATGGCTAAAACATTGCTTAAATCAGCATCTGCCTCACAGGCAATAGCAGAGGAAAGTGGCAACAGTGGTGGATAAAGAATTAAAACATTTGGAGACATTAAGTTTATATTTTCTCTTAATAAAATTTAATATTTGAGCCTACAACAATGAGCCTCCATCAGAGCTTCTCTGAGTTAGCCACTCCCTTAACATCTACCTTCCTTTAATTTAAAAACAGGAGCTGACAGGAGCAGTTTAACGCAGTTCTTGTCTTTGTGTCAGCCTGTGGCTCAGAGAGAGAAAAGATTTTTCCCAGGAGTCCAGCAGATTGCCTCACCTGTGGAAACAGAAATAGGGGAGACATAGCAAGTGAGACCTGCTGTAGATAGCAGCCTCCATTTTTGTCGTGTCCAAGAGCGATCATGACACCAAACCTGAAAGACTTCCTGAAGGTCATTCATTGCCGGCAACTTGAAGTCATCTTTTAAGAGGAGGGAGAAAAGAACACCTGGCCATAAATTACATTTCAATGGCCTCACATTCCAGAATATCCAATTTGAGCAAACAAGACCACAGATTTCCTTTTAAAATATATGTATATTTATTGACTTCAGAGAAGAAAAGAGAGGGAGAGATAGACCCATCTGTGATGACAGAGAATCATTGATTGTCTGTCTCCTGCATGCCCCCCACTTGGGGTCATCCCCAGTGGCAACCCAGGTGTGCCCTAACCAGGAATCGAACTGTGACCTCCTGGTTCATAGGTCGATGCTCAACCACTGAGCCATGCCAGGTGGGCAAGACCAGAGATTTCAACCACTTCTTACAGGCTGATTACCAGACTGTTACAGGGAAATCCCTGGTTGGGCTCCAATCTGGACTGCCTGTTGCTGTGTCCAATAACAAAGGCAGGATTGAATCATTTACGGCATTTATTGAGAAGGCTTGCCAACCAAGAAGACAGGGTACTTACAAGCATTCAAATCCTATTTTAACAGCAAGTGCAGGGGATAGGATTATAAAAGGGAATGGGCTTGGATGAGGTAGGGAAAGGAATGTAAATACATGCAATCCTGGATGGAGGTCCACAGACATCAGCTATTGCCTTTGGCGAGATGATGTTGATGAGATGATGTTTTGACTCCTGGTGGGTTGATCTGACCATGCTTATCGGTTCTGCTTGCTGCATTCATAGCTGAGTCACCTCTTTAATCCCTTCACACAGTCTTTGAAAAGGAAACTTAAGAAAAACTTAACCCCTATTCACATATAAGAAACTTAATCTCTATTCACCTAAGTATATGTGTTCTAAGATTTAAAATAACATGACTTTTTTCATATTAATTCAGGTGCTCTATTGATCAGATTATAAATCCTCCTATTAAGACCTATTATAAAATAAGGAAACCAGCAGAACAGAGTTAAATAACTCACCTGCAGCCACACAGCTAGAAAGTGAGGGACTGAGATACAACATGTTCTTCCAATGAATTGAAACTAAAAAAAAAAAATCAGATTACTATATTAAGTTTAGTTTGCCAGGTAAGTGATTTTTGAGGACTAAACAAGATATCCCATGTTACTCAGAAAGAAAACTAACATTTATTAACATTTTCTCTAGCCTCCCTTTCTTCTTCATTTCTGCAGCTTTTCTTTGGACTTTTTCTAACTTTAACATGCTTCTCTGGAGATTCTGACACCTGAAAGTGCAGGGAGTTCCAGATGCTGAGACCTGACACAATTAGACAAAGGGAAGATAATGCTGTCTCTTTTGTTTGAACTGCCCCTTTTGCTTGCCAACCTTTGGGTGGTCTTCTTTGCCATAGAAAGATGTGTACAGTCAAACTAGATTTTGTAACCAATGTCTGCATTACACAGACTTACTTCCCTTCCGGTCATGTCTCACCTATGTGCACAAATCCACAGGCTTCTTCAGTTGAACGCTACAGTTAGCCACTGGGGCATCTACGGTAGTTTCCTGGATCATTCTAGGCAGAGGATCTTCTATGGGTCATACACTGTTATGCATTTGTTTAATCTCTGAATTTATTCCTCTTCTCAACCCCACTTAAATACTTAGAGGTCCTGAGAACAATCAGATCAGCTTCTTCCCTTTATGGAAAGTTTTCTTTAATTGGTTTTGGATTCAGTTATGATTACTGCCTTCTGAATCATGATGAGTGGATTAAAACACTGTGGTACATCTACACAATGGAATACTATGCTGTGGTAATAATAATAATAATAATAAAAGGAATTCTTACCATTTGCAACAGCATGGATGAAACTGGAGAGAATTATGCTAAGTGAAATAAGCCACTCAGAGAAAGATGAATATCACATGATCTCAGTCATTTATTGAACATAATGTACAATGTAAGCTGATGAAAAAAAATAAAAAATAAATAAAAAACAGATCCAGAGACAGAGAAGGATCTATCAGACTGTCAAACCTCAGGGGGAACGTACGGGAGGGTGGGGTAAGGAGGATCAACCAAAGAACTTGTATGCATGCCTATAAGCCTAAGCAATGGGCACAGACAACAGGGGGGTGAGGGCATGAGTGGGGGGTGGGTAATGGGGAAGTGGGGAGAGTTGGGGGTAATGAGGGAATAAGGATACATATGTAATACCTTAATCAATAAAGAAAATAAAAATAAAAATAATGACCCAGCTCTTTAAAGCAAAGAGAGTGTGTTTCTTTTGTTTGTGAACTGCCTGTTCTAGGACACAGTCCTTGTCCTTTGTGAAAAGTCTCATCTCCAATTCTTAGCACTTGTATAATATATTCTCTGTCTATCTAAGTTTGAGTAACTAAAGATAATCATTATTATTTCTTGGCCTAATTTTACTACTTCCCCAGAAACTTTAAATGTTTCTTTCTCAGATTCATCTGTCTATTACACATTCTTCTTATTAATTATTTATTATAGTGGCATAAAATGATCTTCACTGCCTTATGAACTTTCTTTTTTCTAAGATTAGTTATATTTAAAAATAACTTATTTTGTTAAAAGAAAAACAGTAGATAGTATCAAATGAAAAAGTACAAACATGAAGACAAAAATTTTAATTCAGATTTCTCCCTCAAGCACCTATTTAATGTCTACATACACAATATGTTTTCTTCTTTTATGTAATACAGTTTTGTTGGCATGCCATATTTTCATGTTAATAAATATATTCACATACAATTTTAATGATGGCATAATATTCTATTATGTGGACATGGTATACTTTATTTAACCCATTCCCATTGTTAAACATTTAGGCTGATACCCATATATATTATGAAAAGAGTATAATAGTAAACATTTTTCACTGCTAAACATTTTTCTTTAACTAATTATACCTTAACACAATCTCAGATAAGTGGGTCACTAGGCTGTACACTTTTAGGGCTTATATTATATATTTTCTCACTTATATTTCAGAAAAGTATATCAGCTTATATTCTCAATATGCACTGTGTAATATTTATCCACACTCTAGGTAAATTGGGTATTATTTTCACTTTTGCCAGTGCTATGTCATTTTAAATTGCATTTTCTGAATTATTGAAGAGAATCAACACATTTTCTGTGTTTTTAACTTTATTATTGCTACTAAGAGATTCATGACAAAGGTGGCCTCTTCTGCTGTCACTTCATTCTCCTAAGTCCTAGAGAATTTGTAGATTTGAATCACTGTTTCAAATCTAAAAATGTGTGTTTAATCTGCAAAATATGCCATGATCTTTTGTTTGCCAAGTATTTAATCTGCAAATATAATTGCTATTGCTGCCTTTCTCGTGGATTATTTCTACTTTTGCATTCTAGCTTGCCTTTTGGGAGACTTCCCTTTCCCAACTGATACCCTGCAGTAAACTGAGTTCTCTGCCAGTTTCATTTTTCTAATAGTGGCCAAAGCCTTGCTTGTGGCTAATGTTGCAGGAAGAACATCATCCCGAGGCTGAGACCTTTCTACACACTGAGATGTCCTCCTTTCTGTAGAGTAAATGCATTTCACTTCTGTATTCCTTGTAGTACCAGCTTCCCACGTTCAGGTCAAGCTCGTCTTCAGAATATTTGTCGCCAAAATCAGGAGTTCTCAACCTTAGCTCTCCATTCAGGACTGGGTAATTCTTTTTTGTGAGCACTGTCCTGTGCATTGGAGGATCATTCTAGGTCTTTACCCATGGGATACCTCTAGTACCCTAAGGTATGACGACCAAAAGTGTCTCCACACATTGCCAAATGTCCCTTGGGGGCAAACCTCCCAGGTGACAACCACTAGCAAGTTAATATCATCTTGAGTTCTATTAAAGTAAGACATGGTATCCTTCTCAAGGTAAGCAGGTGTCTTGAGCTCTTATCAGAAAATACCTGCAGTATTGGCTCTAAATTTTAGTTGTACGTTTTAATAAACACAACACATAGGCTTCAAAACTAGAATAACCCGGAAGGTGAGAAAGACTGGAGATTGCCCATAGAAGGTGTTGTCAGTGTTTTGATTCACTTTATCCACATTATTTGGGCTTCTGCCTAAATCAATGTTTCCCAAATAACTATTCTTTTCTTTTCTTTTTTAAAATACCTTTTACCTCTCACTTAGAAAGACCTTTCATTTTTAGTTTAATAAGTTTATAGAAGACTTAGCAAGAACTATTTATTTTGTGATGTTTTAAAAGGAAGAGCCAGGTAAAAAATATAGAAAGATATATTTCAGCTTCCTTTAAAAAATGGGGTACTCAAAAGTCATTAAATTTCACATTACTGTGATAAGAGATCATAATGTTGTTGGAAGAAATCACTGTAGTGGAAGGATCTAGATTCAGATGCTTTTTAAGGCACTTGAAATTATAAAACCCAGAACATCTCCTTTATTGAAACCAGATATGTACCCTCTTTTTCAATAGTATACTGTTTTGGCATATACAGTCAATGCAATAGTAACCTTGGTGGCCTCACCCAGTCCTGACATCTTCCTGAATGGGGCTGAAAATCCAAGGATCCCTGAACAGCAAGTGCCCACCCCGCCATGTTGCTAAAGGCAGCCCCAGGTTTTGATTCACACCTCCATGAAGATCCAGGCATCAAATAGCCCCAAGTTTTTCACATACATAGAAAAAAAAGCCCAAGTAGAAAGGTAGATAGACTAGCAGGGTTTTCCTAGATACACTGGACAAGGAGATATATCCATTCATCTCTAGCCCACTATTGGCAGGTCACCTTGACAGCTTTATTATACAGAAGATGGCATCTAAAGCCATAAATTCATTACACATTCCATACTCTCAGTCCAAATAAGCTTAAAAAAAATCTTAAGACAACACAATGGAAACATAAACATTAAATTTATTGAGTTTTTCTCATTAGTAGTTTCAGTCCTACACAATTATGCATCCATAGAACCTAGCTTTTTTATAAGTTTACATTATATTATTTCCAATGCAAGTATAAGCTCCCTGTAAATAGCAACTTTCTTTCTCTCTTTCCTAATATCATGAAACTTTCCTTCACGGTATAGTTTTTACTACTAATTGTGTCCACCTTTATTTGTGGATGAAGTTTGTCAGCTCCTCTGAACAATATTCTCAAGTAACTGAATGCTAGAAGGCACAGGATCAATCTGCAATCTGATAGATAGCTCATCAGCCACTAACTATTCTGCTTCCAATAGTCTTTACAGTCACAGCGCTGGGCTGCAAGCAAGTCCTCAAAAAAGTACTGTTGATCCATATTGATTCCCTTTCACTCTAACATTTTTTAAATTCAACAAGAAGGTCAGTTAATTCCTTTTTTAAGGATCAAAAGTTGCATCGAGTTGTTAGATGAAATAATCAGTTGGTTGATCTTTTTTTAAAAAAAAATCACCAGGTAGGCACATCCTGAAATAAAGAAAACTCCATTAACTTTTGAGTCCCATTTGTTCCGTGTCTTGGCTTCCTAGTCGACTGTAAGATTCCTAAGTTCAAAACTGTTTCTTGGTTTAATTGCACACAGTACCTAGTAGAGCATGATGTACACATAAGCCCTCAGTGAGTGCCAACTTTCACATCCCAGGTATGGCAGGTCCACAAAAGATAATGGCTCTTTGCTCAGTCACCTGGGAGGACTGGCTCTTCAGGTGCTCTTTCCAGTGAAATGCGACCCTTAGGTGAAACTGGTAGGGGAAATCTGGAGCAAGGTGTCAGGACACAAGTCTTTTCACCCAGCTTTTATACTTTGGACAACAAAGAGGTGTCTCTAAGCTCTTGGTCTCTCACTGTATCTTATTCCTGATTACCTACCTTTCATGTGAAGCAGGGTGGTTAATATAAAAAATTCTGAGGCCAGATGAGCTCAATCCTGGTTCAGCTACTTACTAGTTCTGTGACTTACACAAGTTACTCAATTTCCCAAAGCCTCAGTATAGACATTATAAAAAATAATTATAATAATAAAACTTTTCTCATAAGATTTTTATAAGAATTAAATGAATGAATAGGTGTTGAGCACTTAAACTAGTGTCTACCACATAATAAGCTCTTCACCATAGCTACCTTTGATAATGTACATGAGAAAAATTAAAAGTGCTCTGTAATATGTTATAATCAAATCATCTGTTATGCCATAGATCTAACAAAATCTGATTTCAGAAATCACTTCCCCATCTTCAGAGTGATTGTCATGTTACTGGACTTTTCTTAGGTAGCATTATAAAACAGGCTGCCTCAGTCTTCTCCCTTCACTATAAATAAATATTGAAATTCTCCAACTTCTCAGGTAGGGAGGAAGCTAATGATCTAAAAATCAAGTACAGAAATACAGCCAATCACCAATTAACTGACAAGCTAAAATCCCTAACAAAATTAATGAAGAAATGCTAAGACATGATACTAGATATGCTTGATCTTTCATCCGGTGTCCAGACCACAATGGCATTCTCAGAATTGTGACCTTCCAATCCTCTCTTTTAAGGAGAATGAGAAGGTAATGACAATAGTCTCTGCTCCCTGACTCTCATCTCTTTCTGGTCTCTTTTATTTGGGGAAAGAAGGATCATAGGTGGTTGCCTTTTTTCTTTAAGGTTGAGTTCTTCCCTTCATTTTTTTCTGATAGAGGGCAGAGTTTCTTCCCAAGTCAATGGGGGTCCTTAAACCCGCTGTGAAGGGGAGGAGAAGGACTGAGGACTGTGAAAAGCTACCTTTAAAATCAAATGAAATTTCAATTGAATGACCTGAACTCACAATTTTAAGGAGCAAATGATGAGGTTCTGTATGGAGATTGAGAAATGCAATCATCACTGATGGATTAAAGTAAATAGTGCAATGAACCTTCATCCTCCTCCTCCCGTGCCTGAACCCCTCTCCCCTTGATAAATACACAAATCTACATGGGTGCACACCATTTCAGAGGGTAATTATCCAAATGATCTAGAACAAACAAAACAAGTGCAAATGTTATGCCTATGTTTAATGAAGACTTTGGAGTGGCTCAGTGAAGTGAAACTCATTCTGCGCCCGTCACGCTTCCCCATCCCCTGACCCCTCACACATGCAGCCAATAAGGGGACTCATTTGAAATTCAGAGGCTCTGAGGCTGGAATTTAATAACAAAACTGGCACCTGTCACTTTTTCTATATCTCGGCTGCACTCTACTGCTTTAAGCATTCAAAACAACTCATCTGGGGGGAAATATAAAGCGACTGCCAAGAAATATTTGCTCTTCACACCTATGATGACCCCTCAAGGAGTCATGAGGTGTGTACTTTTAATTGCAAGTAGAAAACAACTTCCAAGAAGTCATTCATGTGATTTCATTTCCATTGCCCCTGTCTATGTTTACTTGACTACCTTAATCATATGGTAACTTAGCATTCATGCCCTTGCACACACAAACAGCTCTCTTCTTATGATGGAGATAAAACTAATAACATAGGTATATGTGAGTGTGTATGTGCATGTATGTATATATTCCTATATATCTGGCTTTAAGGTAATATAAGGTAGATTTTCATCCGAAGTTATTTTTTTGTTTCTTTGATGTAAACAGGCAAAATGGGTGTAAAGTAAATATCTGTATTGGAGTGTGACTTAGATATCTAGATGTAGCTACATATTCCTGAAATAGATTAAACACAAAACAGTTCCAGAAAGGCAAGTTGTTGCATTTTTTTTAGGGTCACAAAGACTTTTTGAGCATTTCTAAATGGAAAAAAACAAAGAATCCCTCCCACCCCCCATAAAGTCCCCACTGCTTAGAATATGACGGAACAAAAAAAATAATATCCTCGTCATTAAAAGCAGCTCTTTTCAGGTCCTCGCCAGGTAATTCAGTTGGTTGGAGTGTTGTCCCAATACATCAAGGTTATGGGTTTGATCTCTGGTCAGGGTACATTCAAGAAGCAATCAATGAGTATATAAATAAGTGGATCAACAAATCGATGTATCTCTCAAAAAGCATCAATAAATAAAATTTTTAAAAATAAAAGTATCTGTTTTCAAGATAACCTACTTTGTCTTAATTTAAGGTGCTTTTCCCCTAGCAAAACAAATTTGAAAGAAAAGGGGTAGACTAGACCCACTGAACTCAATGAAAATTGGTAGGTCAGTTTCTGAGCTACCTGTCATCTGTATAACTCATCATATACAATATATATATATTTGAAAGCTACAACAGGATATTCTTATTCTGTTGTAGTTACCAACTTCTGGCCCCTTATATGTTGGAAACTGATTTATCAACACTGGAATTCACAAACTGGCAGATTTTATAAAATGTCTAAAATTCAGAATCATGAGTAAATATGGTGAAATGTCTTGCATAGAACACTTGTATTGGAATTATTGCCTCCTGAATATCTGTGAGTGAGTCAGTGAAAAAAACAATATGGTAATCTCTTTCATAGCAGAATCAAGTAAGGGTAAAGATCAACCTATGAAATCAATGAGAAATAATTTTATTTATGCCTCTAATCAAGAGATGAACCCTGGCCAGTATGGCTCAGTCAGTTGAGCATCATCTCATGCACCAAAAAGTCACTGGGTCAATTCTCAGTCAGGGCACATGCCCAGGTTGTGGGCTCAATTCACAATAGAGGGCCTGCAGGAGACAGCTGAGCAATGTTTCTCTCTCTTTTTCTCTCTCTCAAATCAATAAAAAATATATTTTAAAAAAGAGTTGGAATTAATATTTTTGCTTTTTCTCTTTTCTTAACATTTAGATGAGAATCAAAATGACCACTTTACTGTGAGACTGGTCTAAAAATATTTGTGATTGATCCTTTATATAAGTAGAATTATGTAAATAAGAAAATTAATTTAAAGTTCTTAATGATTCTTTTGTGATGTGAATATATTACAATATTTTTTACCCATCCTTTAGAAGTGCTGCTAGGAATCATATTGAGATTATTACATTAGAGTAATAGGGAAGGTATCATAAAAGCCCAACTCATACCTTGACCTGTTATGACTTCTATACTTTATGACCAAGAAATGTGGCTTTTCAAGTGAGTAGTTGCCTATTTTTTTGTTGTTGTTTCTTTGTTGTTGTTGTTTTATAAGTCTAAGCTTATTGTTTGAGGTGGAAAAAAGGAGTTTCAGGTGAACCTTTATACTGATAGAGGACAGCCCTTCCATCTGGGCAAAGATAAGAATTATGCTCTTATATTTTCATAACAGAATATCAACTCCTGTTTGCACATATGGTACCTTAAGCATATGGACCTTTGTTTAATCAGTGATCCAGAATATAGACACTTCAGGCAGTTTTCAAGAAATTCAGTCTTTAATTGCCTTTGTTTCTGTACTTGCTACAATTGTGTTTAGAGATAGCCAATACTGTATATGGGAAAGATCATGTAAATAACATGTCAACACTCTCTTCCTTTAGGATCTCTGAGCTTCATAGTTACAAGAGCTAAATCATCAGAAACAATGCTATTCAGATCTATTATCTTAGGTGTTTGCAGAAAGGATTTCAATAACCTAAGCTGTAATGTTATGTTTTCTATTGTTATAGAAATCTTAGAATCAAGGACAATTTCTGAAGATTCAAAAAATGTCAGAAATGAATTCAGATGCTCACAATTGTGCCCACCCTAAACCCCAAGATATGGCCCAAGACATAGAACTTTGCATAATAATAGGGGTTTATTTATTGAAATGGTTATGTGTGTGGATGTTATGGATGTGAGAATAAAGATAGAGATTAAAACAGAAATAGAGAGCTGGAAATATCTATTCATCTATAACAATAAGGGAAATGAGAAGGCAATCTATATATATAAAAGCCTTAGCTATAATATGTACTGACTATCAGGGGGCAGATGCTCAGCTGACAGATGGTCGCCAGAAGCCAGGCTGGCAAGCTCAGCTGCAGTGGTATGAGCCTCTCCCATGGACACACTTCCTGCCCACCCCCAAGCGGCAGCAGCAGCAGGTGCAGTGGGGCCAAGATGAAAGGGAGAGTCACAGAGCCCAGTTCAGGCTTGGGCTCCTTCCCAGCCAACTGCCGCTTCCTGCACTACTTCATGTTGTGCAGGACAGCAAGCTGGAGCTTGATGAACTGGTGGATAAGGTCAGGCTACAGTGGCTCAGAGTTCCACTGATCCCTGCAGGCCAGGCCAAAGGAAGAATCCATGCACTGGGCCTCAAGTCTATATATATATATATATATATATATAAAAGCCTAAGCTACCAAATGACCAAACGACTGATTGACCAGTTTACTGGTTGCTATGACACTCACTGACCATCAAGGGGCAGACGCTTAACACAGGAGCTTCCCCCTGGTGGTCAGTGCACTTTCACAGCCAACCTCCCCCCTCCAGCCAGCCAACTTCTCATGGTCCTTCTACCTCTCCCCCACCCCACCAGCCAACCTCCCACGGCCCCTCCCCCTGGCCAGCAAACCTCCTGAGGTCATTTTCCTGGTTGGCCAACCTTCCATGGCCTCCCCCAACTGGCCAACCACCCATGTCCCCACCGGTTGGCCCCTATCGGCCCTGATCATTGGCCAGGCTGAGGAACCCCACCCATGCACGAAATTGTGCACCAGGCCTCTAGTTTTGTAATAAGAGATTTTGAAGAATTACTAAAAGATTGAAAGAAGATGGGATTGAGTTATTAAAAGAAAAAAATAACTAAAATATCCACAAAAATATGTCCCCTGAAGTGGAAGTGGCTCTGGGGATGTTTCATTTTAAGGCAACAGAGACTAGAGTGGAAAAGAGCCCCATGGCCATATTAGAGCCATTTTTGAGAAATCCATTCAGAGCACCTGGGCATTCTGGCTTTCATCCCTCCACAGCTTGTCCTAAGTAGGTTGCAGCAGGGCATTTAGCTCTAGGCTAAAGCAGTTGTTCTGAATACTCAGGGCAGGAAGGGAAAGGCACCATAGGAGTTAATGACATTTAGAAGGAAGAAAAGCTGCTAGGGCACTTGTCCCAATCCTATGTCTTGCCTCTCCCCAACAATCATCCAAAGTAAAGTCTTAAATAAGAATTAACATACATTAATAGACAAAGATAAATTCAGCAATACAAACACAAAGATGAGAGCAAACAAGGAAGAATAACCAGATACTTGAGTTCAATTAACACAATAAAAGAGTAACACCAAACTAAATCAACCAAAGAACTAACAATAAAACATGAGAAAAGAGTAAATACTGTAAACTGATTTTAAAAAAGTTTTAATGACTTTCATAGAGATTAAAAAAAATAACATCATCCATTAAAAAACACACAACTAGTAATCTTGGAATAAATGATTCTCAAAAATTTAAACATATTAAAATGTATGGATACTACAAATTTTGAAAGGAGTGAAATAATAAGTGAAGACAATCAAAGAATTACTAAAAGACAAAGGTGCAAGACATTATATAAAAATAAAGACACATTGAGACTGCATTCAGAAGGAACATCATCCACTTAAAGAGTTCTGAAGAGACTAGAGAGAATGGAAAGAGTGAGTAGGAAAAAACTAATAAGTAATAGTAGAAAAATTTTCAAAGCTAAAGATAAATAAGACTGCACAGTAATTCAATATTGAGTAGACTCATTCTCCAAGGGAATTAAAAAAAAGGTTATCTTAATATTTTGGTAAATTTTTGGTAAAATGTTTCGGTAAATTTCCAAAAGATAATTAGAAATCTCAAAATGTTTTCAAAAGAAGAGAATTATCTACAAAGCAAAAAAATCTGTTTGTCATCAGACTTTCCACTGGGTGCTAGAAGGCAATAAAACAATATTCTCAAAGTTTAGAAATAACATTACTTGGACCCCAAATTTTATGCCCAAACTAGCATTCAAGTGCAAAAGCAAAACAACATTTTCTGCTGACAGAAGCTTTCCTTTTAAAAAATGTTACAGCCCTGGCTATGTAGTTCAGTAATTTGACACATCATCCCATACACCAAAAGGTAGCAGGTTCAATTCTGGGTCAGGGAACATACCTGGGTTGTGAGTTTAATTCCTCATCAGGGCCATGTGGAAAGTAACAGATCCATCTCTCTCTTTCTCTCTCTCTCTCTCTCTCTCTCTCATTCTCTCTCTCTCTCTCTCACTCTCCCTCCCTCCCTTTACCTCTCTCTAAAATCAATAACAATAAAAAAATTAAATGTAATAAAAATTACATTCCCTTAAAACAAATAGTACACATAGGAGAATATTTTAGATATAGAACATTTTTAGTTTAAGACTAAATAATTACATATGCCTAAATTAAAAATAATTAGTAATTAAAATCTCAAATAATATTAATCTAGAGAACAAAGAGAAGGAGAGAGATGAAAACGTAAGTATTTTTTGTCATCTTAAGAGGAACATAGCATACTAATTAAATTTAAATAATGCCCCCCAAATTTAAATATGTATATTAAAAGTTTAGTAAAAATTTCATCAATAGAAGACAATTAAACAAATAAAAACAATTCAATTAATCCCAAATAAGACAGAGTCAGGAAAGAAGAGTGGGGAAGTAGGGAGTAAGAGAATGGAAAAAAGAGAAGAAAAATTGGATCACTTGGCACATAAACACTGACCAAGAAAAATGGCAAGGTCAAGTCCAAGCCCAGCAGTAATCACGTACATCTAAGCTTATGTAATTCTTCTATTAAAAAAGAAACTCAATCTGGTTAGGGGGAAAAAAAATGATGACTTGGGTACACTAAAACAAACATTAAAAGTTTGGATATAAATGCACCAAAATTAACTTAAAATTAGAACACAATTGAGTAAGATTTAATGTCTGCAATGCTTATAAAGAAAAAGTTTAATTATTCCTAGACTATGCTAATGAGAAAAGGAAAAAGCAAAAAGATAGAAACTATCTAATAGAAAATTGGCAAAATATGTGAACAGTATGCCTGAAAGTAAGCATTGGGATCATGTGAGATTAAAAATAGGATACAATTTATATTCACCTAATGGTTAAAATTTAAGAGTTTACAAAAGAAAAATAGTAAACAACTTTATATTCATCAAGTTAGGGAGCTATTAAGGAGATTACAGTATATCTACATGGCAAAATACGATCCAATAATAAAAATAATGTACATTTCTAAACAGTTATGTGTGTTTTTTTTTTAATTCTCAAAAATTCTTGTTATGCCAAAACTCAAATTTTAGAAGGCAGTATGATCCCATTTATGTAAAGGGGAAAAAAAGCAATGTGTGCATAAATAGGAAAAGGACCAGATGGAAACATGATAACAACAGTTCCTTTTGTGGAAGGAAGTAGGCGATAGTGTGGCTGGAAGAGCTTGGAAAATAGAAGAGTTTTACTTTTTTCCTCCTGTATCTCAGTATTGTTTGAATATTTGTTGACAAGAATGTATGCATTTATGCATGAATGTCTGTAAATACACATGGATATATTATATAAAAATCATGATAAAAACACCTACAATTGTTTTTCTTATTTGTCTAGCAAACATTTACTGAGCTCCTATTATGTTTAGATGATGATGCAGTCATAAGGAGTGCAAAAATAAGTGAATTTCTACCTCCAAATAAAGTAAAATTTCATTTGATTTACATTAAAACAAATTCATCAGGTTGGGGTTTGAAGGAAATTGATGCTGGAGCCAGTTAATAGGTACAGGAAACTATAAGAATAAGAATATGAGGTTATAGGTGCAGTTGTTGGTGGGATTATTCCAATACAAATTTTTAGTTAAAAATAGCTTATCTCGGAGCTGGAAATCCAAGATGGTGGCATAGGTAAACACCTATACTGCTGCCTCGCACAACAATTTCAAAACTACAACTAAAAGACAGAACGGACATCATCCAGAACCACAGGAAAGCTGGCTGAGTGGAAGTTCTACAACTAGAGGGAAAGAGAGGGGCTCACAGAGACCCAGAGGAGCTGCAAAAAGCTGAGGTACAGAGACGCGTGCACGCTGAGAGAGCGGGTGCCTGAGAACCTGGCTGGCTTTCTCTGGCGGGAGGGAAACGGAGACTCTCAAAGGCATTGAACCCCTTGTCCGGCGACACTAAACCCCAGATCCAGCCGAAACTCATACAGGGGGAGTTTGGACTGTGAAAAGGGAGAAGTGCACGGAAATTTAGGGGAGTTGCAAAGGATCGGAGGTCGGGTCGCGCACGGAACCACGCGGAGGACAGATTGCTGATTGTGCCGCTGGCTTTCGCGAGCGGGCGGGAGACAGACCCTCCGAACTGTGCCACTTCTGACTCCACTAAAACCCTGTTTTGGGCGAAACCCTGGAGACCTGGACTCGTGTGGTCCTGGTTCGCAGGGGAGCCGGAAAGGCAGCGGTTAGAGGCACTGCGGGTGCGCACGCGCACAAGGACCACTCCAGCCATTACCCAGCCACGTGAGACTCAGGGGCCGTGGAGGGCGGGGCCGACTGGAAGGCAAGGCGGTCCCTTAAGCCCTGAGACTCCACCCTCCCAAGCTCAACAGAGGCTTCTTCGGCTGAATCCAGCACAGAAGTTTCCCCGGCACAGTGAAAATGCTGAGACAAGGGAAGGGATTACAAGCAAAAGAACTGGAGTAAAAAAAACGACTGGATATAGAGTTCAAAACCACGCTTATAAGGTTTTTCAAGAATATGCTAGAAAAGATGGATAAATTTAGTGAGACCCAAGAGGAGATGATAAATACACTGACTGAAATAAAAACTATTATACAGAGTACTAACAGCAGACTAGAGAAAGGCAAGGAGCAAGTCAAAAATTTGAAATATAAAGAAGCAGAAAACATTCAACTGGAAAAGCAAGAAGAGAAAAGAATCCAAAAATGTGAAGATAATGTAAGGAGCCTCTGGGACATCTTCAAGCGTACCAACATCAGAATTGTGGGGGTGCCAGAAGAAGAGAGAGAGCAAGATACTGAAAGCCTGTTTAAAGAAATAATGACTGAAAACTTCCCACATCTGGTAAGGAAAATAGACTTACAAGTCCAGGAAGCACACAGAATCCCAAAGAAAAGGAATCCAAAGAGGACTACACCAAGACACATCATAATTAAAATGCCAAGAGCAAAAGAGAAAGAGAGAATATTAAAAGCAGCAAGAGAAAAACAGTTTATTACCTACAAGGGAGCACCCATACGACTGTCAGCTGATTTCTCAACAGAAACGATGCAGGCCAGACGGGAGTGGCAAGAAATATTCAACGTGATGAACAACAAGAACCTACAACCAAGAATAATTTATCCAGCAAAGCTATCATTCAGAATTGAAGGGCAGATAAAGACCTTCACAGAGAAGAAAAAGCTAAAGGAGTTCATCAACTCCAAACCAGTATTATATGAAATGCTGAAAGGTACTCTTTTAGAATAGGAAGAAGAAAAAGGTAAAAGACAAAAAATTATGAACAACAAATACACATCTATCAACAAGTGAATCTAAAAATTAAGTAAATTAAAAATCTGATCAACAGAATAAACTGGTGAATATAATAGAATCAGGAGCACAGAAAGGGAGTAGACTGATAATTCTCAGGAGGACAAAAATCATAAAGCATCAAACAGACTGTGAAATTATAGCAGAAAGATTAAAGTTAGGTGAGGTAAATAAGTGATCAATCAAAGGACTTGTATGCATGCTTATAAACATAACCAATGATCACAGACACTGGGGGGTCGGGGTACGCCTGGGAGGGGGGGCAATGGGGAGATATGTATAAAAAATTAATAAAAAATGAATTTAAAAAATAGCTTATCTCTCATAACAAACAGAAAACATAGTGCTAAAATCCTAATTGTGATGTTGCTTTGTTCTTTTACTCAAAGGACCATAAGTCAAAAGAGCTGGAGGGAAATACAATGCTTCTAACTTCTGATTGTGACAAAACCTTGCACATGTATAATAAAATTTCATTATTTTCTACACTGAAACACATTTGTTTGTTTGTTTGTTTGTTTGTTTTGTGTGTGTGTGTGTGTGTGTGTGTGTGTGTGTGTATTTAGTCTTCCCATATCTTAGCTTCCCTACTTAAAATTCTACATCCATGCTCACTTTCTGTACTGTGTTGCTTATTGTCATTTGGAGAAAAATAAGAGTAAATATAAGTGCCATACAACAGTTCATCCAGGGTTCTTATGTATCTAGTTGGTAGATTTGGGGAAAGTATAAAGTTACACTGGTAAGGCTAAAGAGTACTTAATTTATGGCAGTAGGAGCATCTAAAGCCATGGAGAATACTGAAAATCAGAAACTAATACAGTAGAATGCATACCTTTGTTTAGTTCCTAAGGCTGTGTTGAAGATACGTGATCTTGTATTTATACACTATTTGGGTATAAAGTTAGTATATTATAATGAATAATTTAATAAAGCTACAGCCTAAATGCAAAAGGGGGGGAAAAACCAAAATGTAATTATAACCTTGTGAAATGCCTTCCACAACAGCAAGAAGTCTTAAGGGCAAGTGGATTTAATAGATTCAACGACTAGCATATCATAATAATTCAAATTTGATTTTCTTTCTTCTGCTTTTTCAAGCTCAAAAATATTGCTTCTTATTTCATTAAATATCAAAAATGCTGTGTTCTGGTGGTAAAGTAATACCATAAATTTCAGTTGAGAATTTATTGTACTGCTAGTCTTTATATATCAACTCATAGTTTTTTCTCAACATTAAGATCTTCCATTATCTAAGACTGACTATGTAAAAGGAGCCATTAAAAAACAAAAGTATAAATTTAATAAAAGTATATCATAATTACTTAGTATGGTACAGCAACTGAGTGTTTTAGGTAGTTAATTTTGTTAAATAAGGAATTAAGCCCTGCTTGTTTCAACCTATTTGGAAAATCTCTTAAAAGTACACCCATTCATCCTCCTTCTTAAGAAGTAAAATTAAATTTCTTGCCAATTGAGAGCAATATTCTTTGAATGTACCATTGTAGGAAAAGCCACAGTTGGCAAGATTGGAACTCATTAAAAAAAAAAAAAAATAGGGAGTTAGGATTAAAATATTAAGGTTAACAGTGAGTGCATGTGCAATGTACTTGAAAAATAAAACCAATTCTTAAAAACTAAATGTATAAAGCCCTAACCGGTTTGGCTAGGTGGATAGAGCATTGGCCTGAAAACTGAAGGGTCCCAGATTCAATTCCGATCAAGGGCATGTACCTTGGTTGCAGGCACATCCACAGTAGGGGGTGAGCAGGAGGCAGCTGATGGATGTTTCCCTCTCATTGATGTTTCTAACTCTCTATCCCTCTACCCTTCTTTCTGTAAAAAATCAATAAAATATATTTTAAAAAAATAAATGAGTACAAAAAATAGAATTGCCAGAAAACTCTTCATAAATTACTTTCTCATGTAATTCAAGAAACATTCCTGAAGAGCATATTTTCTCTTAATAACTATACTGCTTTTTAAAATTATCCATCCAGCCCCTAATGGCTGAAATTCTAGGTCTCTTGCACTTCCCACATTTACTTGTTTCTGCTTTTCAAATCTCAACAACAAGTTTTGTGACCACTTAACTCTTCAACAATTATTAAAGTGTCCAGAGTATATATAATCAGATGTACAAAAAAGTAAATTTATTTCTATATTTGACATTTACTTCTATTTCAAGTCCACACAGATGGGGACTCAATATCAGTCAATTGGGGATTCCACTCTCTTGTTGTCCTGGAGTCATATACAAGTTACAAGTTCAAAAGTGTTCAAAAAGGCATGTGGTCTCTGGTATATCCCCACCATCTTGTCTCTGGTATATCCACACTCTGACAGCCACATCTCCATTCCCTGTGATGCTAACCCATACACACAGGTCCCCTACATCCTTCCTTGCTCTAGAATTCATGGCTTCTTTAGGTGCTACTTGGGGGTACCTGGAAAATCTACAGCTTGGGATGTGGTAAACTCTTCTTGACCCTCTGAGGCACCTAGAAACTTCCTGCTGCTCCAAATGGTGACACATCACAGGAAACTCAGAGACACATCCTCTGGATCATCTGCCTATAGTGACAACCATGTACACACTTCTGCTCTCTCATCATGCTGGGAATGGGGAAAGTATAGTGTTTTTTCCATCTTTGCAGACTCTGCTCTGGGGTTGGGTACAGTTTGCTCAGGTCCTCAAACCTATCTGGGGGTTTTTATCATCATCCTCTACCCTGATGTACTCTGGATGGTGTGGGCAAGAACTCCCAGGAACAAACTGTCATTTCAACTCTCTTCACTTCCCCTCTGAGCCTGCCCCTCTTTTGCCTCAAGGGATCTTCTCTGGTCTTAAATTCGAAAAGCCCTACCTTCTGTCATCAGAAATTTCTCCAAATCCTTTGTCTTATATCCATGGAGCAAATAGGCAAAATGGTCTATTCATCTTTAGTTAATGGGGGATATGTGGGATGGCCCTTGGCTTTTATTTCCAGAAGTATTAGCCCACTGAGGAAAAAAGGGTTTTGAAGAGAAAGGACTCTCTCCTAAAAGGAGACACAAGGATATACTAGGAGTCTCCCTATGGATGGAAATCTCATCCCTCAGAGTCCCATAGACAGGAAAGTGTACTCTGGAGGTAAATATCTTGGATCTATGGCTCCTAACACACCAGTTTTCAGTGGCCCAGGTTTTCCATGGAAACACCTGAGAGGTGGCCTGGTGTGGCACGCAGATGCCTGAATGATCTGTCTGCTACCTACATCTCCAGCCCAGTTTGGAAAACTCAGAGAAATTCTCATTCTCTAAACACCTGGAACAATAATTACTTTAGTTACAGATGAGCTGTTTTAAATGCCTATGGAAAATACAAATGTGTGGCAGGAAGTTGGAAGGCCTTGAGAGAGTGAGCTTGGCTGGAGACAATTTTATCTCCTTCAACCTGGTATTAAATTACATATGTGGGTGAGATTTCCCAAGGAATAAGAAGAGAGAAAAAGCAATGAAAGAACATTAATCTTTAGCAGGAAAAGGGGAAGAGGAAATCTAGAAAGAGAATGAGAGTTGTGAGAGAGGAGGAAGCAGAGCCCAGAAGAGAGTAGGTTGGAGAAGTTTTCCAGAAGGAATTATGTAGCTGGTTGAATACAATAGCATTTTCAGTAGAGGGAGGGGCAGGGTAAAGCACCTGTAGTACACTGATGCATTACTGTCATCTTAAGTATATGCCTGAGAATATGTTTCCAAAGCTAGGGCCTTTCTAGAAGAGAGAAATATAGGAGGTCTTTTGGAAATTACTTTACTCTATGTACCTTCCCTGGTTCCTGAAGGCTAACAGCTATTCTTTTCCACCTTCTTCATTTAGTCAGTCAGTCAAAGGATCAAACATCATTGCTCTTTCATGTTCCTCTGAGGTGGGTAGTGGATATGTGTTCCATGCATTATGCTTAGCAATTTAGTTTAATAGATAGATATAGATAGATAGATAGATAGATAGATAGATAGATAGATAGATGATAGATAGAGATATAGATATAGTACTTTTCCTCAAGGAGCATATGAAGAGCAACAAATATGAAGATAAAGACTTTCATTCATCTCTTCAACCCAGTAAGAAGTTCTACCAGACTTTAGGGCCGTTCACTGAAGCTGAGGTTACAGAGAGGGCCTCACTTTCAGAGCTTATAGGCAAAGCAGCCTCATGCATAAATTTGGTAGTTCCTATCTGCCTGAGGGCAAAAAGGTAATTGCTTATTTAAAAGTTTATTTATTTTCAATATATAAATATTAAATAATAAATGGAATGAGCACCGAAGAGACTTATTTACTAGAGAAGTATGTGGGTGTTAATATATAGATTTGCCATTTGTTTGGTTTGTCCAGAGATTTTATTTTTTCAGGCCCACAGTATTAGCTATCTTCTAAATAGAAAGGATGTGTTTGGATCAACACACGAGTCTTGGCTACTCCACAGTCCAGTCTAATTGCTCTGTAGCCTGAAAGCCATCAGTAGAACATCCTTAGCGCAGCTGCAAGGGCTTCCACCTCCACTGCTGTGCTCACCAGCCTTGAGCCAAGCTTCTGGCTGAGCAGGGGAGTGCTCTGACCACCAGGGGGCAGCTCCTGCATTGAGTGTCTGCCTCCTGGTGGTCAGTGTGCATCATAGCGATTGGTCTTTCTGCTGGTCAGTTAGTTTGCCTATTAGCCTTTTATTATATAGGATTAATAAAAGTGTAAACCTACTGTTGTCCCACCTTGTATGTGTACTGGTATATATTTGCCACAAATGATGAGTCTATGAATTTATCAGTGCTGGTATAGACAACTAGTCAACTGCTGATTTTGAAGTTCTTGCCTCTCAGCTTCTAATAAATCCTTCCATATAGGCAGTATTTATAATACCAGAGCTGTGACTCTGTTAAATACTGGTACATTTTTCCTTTACCAATTTGGTTTCCTGTTATATTTCACCAATCTGGGACACTACAGGTGATTCTATAAGATAGAGGAAGAAAATAAAACTTCCTAGTCATTCTTACCAGTGTTGTCACCAAACAGGCACTTAGCTTAATAAGCAGAGCAGTTTTTCCTGGCTTCTTTTGACACCTCCAGGAATGGACCATCACACAACCTCTGAAGTATTATATCAGTTGGCAGTGTCCCCTCCTCAGAAGTCTGAGTACCAGCTTCATTGTGCTTTCCTCAGAGCTCCTGAGCAGGTAGAATACAATTTTCAGAAATTTGAATCCCAACCTGTATTACTTCTTTTGGAATTTATTGCTTCTAGTAATTCCAACATCACCATTCTGTTCTCCTGGTTCTAGAAACGGGAGCTGCTTCCTGAAGTTCTTATATCTGTATTACCTCCATGTGTTTGCTTTTTTGGTCTTCCAACCCTTCTTTAACAATTTCCTCTATTAAATTCTATCTGTTGCCATATCATGTGCTGTTTCTGATTTTCTGACCATAACATCTCAGTGAAGACTGCCTTCAGTAATTCCCAAATGACAGAGTGAGTATAGGAGGGATGGCATTCAGCTGGTATTGGCAATATAGCTGTACTAGCTGATTTCCTCCAACATCTGTTCTGATTAGTCAATTTTGAAACTATAATGGCTGTTCATTATTTTTAATATCAACCATGCCTGTCACTGTACACACTGAAATAATCCCTTTGATACTTAGCATTGCTGATATCTGAGATTTAATTTTTGTGTGCTCCATATGCCTGTAAATATTAATGGCAGACAAAAGCCTGCTATATTAGGGTTAAAAAGTGACCAAAAATGTTTCTGCCTTGACTTTCTTGAATTTGATAGTATAAACCACAGGCCAAAGGAAGGTGCTTACTCAACCAGTTATGCTGATTATTTAATACCAATTTATTTGAACATGAACCCCTCTTTCTGAACCAAACACTGATCCTGAGTTTCTAACTCATCCAATTTGCTCAATTGCATCCATGTCCAAGATAAGTATGGTCCCCCCATGGTCTTGGTGGAGCTGAGGGGAATGGAGGAGAGAGTGATATCAGGAGTGTGGAAATGTGACCAAATCTATCTTTATGGTCATAGAGATTACATTGAATTGAATGTTTCTGATTGTTTCAGATGACACTTTGTGGATTTAGAGAGATCAGGGCTTCTCTAAGCCCTGTCATTTACCAGACAAGAGCACTTGGAAATCTGCAACACAGACCAAATGGGGGAAACTTTACATTTGTAAACAGAAAATTATTTACATAGTCTCCTCTAGACTTGATATCTAAATGAAATGTGATTGTTTTTGTCCCACATCAATTCTCAGGGCAATATTTCTTGCAGTGACTGTAAAATATGCTGACTCAGATTTGGTGGAAATGGGTTCTAGAAATGGGAAATAATATTTGGGAACCATTTTATTTCTAGGAGTTGATAATACTTTGCAGTGTGATACATAATGATGGGCAGCATATAGTGAGCCTATGTTATAAGTCAGGACAAAGTGCTTCACATACATTAACCTTTAAGGTAATCCTGTTATTATCATCATCGTACGGACAAGAAATAGTCATGGAAAGTTATATAATGTGCATTAAATTGCACAACTCGTAATTGGTAATTGGTAATTGCACACTTATACAGTTTGACTGTGTATCTGCACACTCAACCACAACATCATGTTGCCTGTGTTATAGTCATCAAGGCTCATGTGTAGCAATTAGTCCCCTCTCTGAAATCTCAAGGTTTCAAAGAATTATCAAAGAATGGTATAGGGAATTATCAAGATTTCTGAACTTAATACAGAAAAAGTAAAATCCCTAGGCCAAAATTTTCTCACTCATATCTAAAAAACAAATAGACCTAATACAGTTAATAAAGAACCCTTTATTCAAGAAGTTTTAGTGAAATATTTTTGACAATATCAATCAACTAGTCAATAAAACATAGATTACATTTACCTAGAACTACATCTAAGCTTATCTGCTTTTCTCTTTTAAAAAAACACATCTGGGGTTTCCCTATGGCAAGAAAGTTTGGAAAGTATTTTGGACTGCTCTTAAAACAATGCCATAGTTCATCCTATCTCCCAGGTGTTTGATCTGAAAGAGGCAGAGAGAATACCAAATCATTGTAATAATAGAGATGTTTTATAATACAAATGTCTTGGTATAGACTGAATGTTAAAGGACCAAAAGGAAATCTTTTTTTAACTAGGAGAGAGATTTTATGTGATTTGTCTCACCACATTTGAATTTGGTTTAATGGGAAGGAGACAAATATCTATACTAATAAAAGGATAATATGCTAACTAGACTGGGAGACCTTCCGGGACACCTTCTGGATGTCCTTCAGGACAAAGCCATAGTGGCAGAGCTGAGGCAGAGTTGATTAGGGGTGATCAGGCCAGGAGGGAAGGGCAGTTGGGGGCGAGCAGGTTGGCTGGGAGGAGGGGGCAGTTAGGGGTGATCAGGTCAGCAAGGGGTGGCAATTGGGGGCAAGCAGGCCAGGAGGCAAAATGTTTAGAGGCCATCAGGCAGGCAGCCAGGTGAGCAATTAGGAGCCAGTCATCCCGGATTGTGAGAGGGATGTCCGACTGCCAGTTTAGGAAGTTGGGCCTAAACCATCAGTCAGACATCCCCTACGGGTCCCAGATTGGAGAAGGTGCAGGCCAGGCTGAGGGACATCACCCCTGTGCATGAATTTCATGCACCGGGCCACTTGTTGTATTATAAATCACATGTCAACCAGCTAATATCTTTTACCAGTCAGCAAATCATTAAAATGTATTTTTATTGAATTTACCACTGGAATTAAATGCCTTGTTTTCATTATACTTAGATGATGTTTTCTATGATTTTGGAGGCTATTTAAATACATTAGTTTAATTTGTCAAAGCAATCATCTTTTTTTTATTGTTACTGATTTAGCTTCAAGGAGAAAAACTTGGTTGAGAACATACTGATTGAACTTTGATGATTAGTGAAGGAAAGAGACATTTAAGCAGCCTTTTCATATAGTAGGATTTTATAATAACATGATGTTTCCAATATCAGTATGTGAGCTCTTATGATTCTGGAGAATGCCTTTTCTGTTATGACCAGCTAGTATAGTGTCTGTTATTTATAGGCTGTGTGTAAAGTTGTATTTGTGTACATAATTTGAAATCTAGTTATGAAATTCACTAGCTTCTATTAGCTACTTAAATTTTTGTGAACTGGAGGAAGGAATTAATAGGGAGCAGTTTTTATTTAAGTAATGTTATTTATTTATTCATTTATATTCATTAATTCTAAATAAATATAAAGCAATGTTCTAATTCTTTAGCTTCACACACACAAATAATTGGCATCTTAAATTGGAAGTCCCTATATATTCTTTGAGTTTATTAATGAGGCTAGAACAAATAAAAAACTGTAATAAGATCTATGCTTTTTTTTAAGGTGATTAGATATTTCAGTTTGAAAGCAAAAGAAAATTTTCTAACTTGTATTTAAGCTTTCTTTATCCCTTTAGAATTTATACATCCTAGAACTCACCATGTTTTTGAGATTTTTTTTTACTCTAGAGTTATTGGGGATAATTGATATTCATCATTGTATAAATGTATGGTACACAACATGATGTTTTGATTTACATATATTGTGAAATGATTACCCCAGTAGGTTCAGCTAACATCTATCATTTCATATCGATACACTTAAAAGAAAAGAAAATAATAACAATAAAAGAAAATAATTATCTCATTGTGGTAAGAATTCTTAGGATTTTGCTTTCCTAACAACTTCCCTATGCATTGTACAGCAGAATTAACTGGTCATATGTTGTAAAACTCATCACTTTAAAATCTACAACTCAGTGCCTTTTTGTATATTCACAGTTTTGTGCAATTATCCAACTGCCAATTATTTTCATCACCCCCAAAAGAAACCCTAGAACCATTAGCAGGAAACTACTAATCTTCTCTATTAATTTAACTATTCTGGATATTTCAGATAACTGGGATAATACAATTTTTAGGCTTTTGTGTTTAGCATCTTTCTTTTGACATAATGTTTTCAAGATTTATCCATATACATATATCAGTACTTCAGTCATCTTATGGTTGAATAATATTCTATTGTATAGACATACCACATTTTTAATTCATTCTGTAGTTGATGGGCATCTGGGTTGTTTTCACTTTATAGATATCATAAATAATATTGCTATGAGCATTCTTGTATATGTTTTCTATAAGCATATGTTTTCAGTTCCCTTGGGAATACACCTACAAGTGGAATTTCTGGGTTATATAATTCTATATCTAACAATTTGAGAAACTACCTGTTTTCCGAAGTGGCTGTATCATTTTATATTTTCACAGTAAAGTATGAGAGCTCCAATTTATCTTCATCCTTGCCATCTCCTGTTATTTTACATTTTAAAAATTATATCCAGCCCAAGTTGTCTTGGCTCAGTGGATAGAGCATCTATCTGTGGACTGAGGAGTCATGTGTTTGATTCTGGTCAAGGGCATATACCTGAATTGCTCAACCCCAGTAGGGGACGTGCAGGAGGGAGCTGATCAATGATTCTCTCTCATCATTGATGTTTCTGTCTCTCTCTTCTTCACCCTTCCTCTCTGAAATCAATAAAACTATTTTTAAGAAATTATATCCATCCTCATGGGTGTGAAATGGAAGCATTTTAAAATATTGTTTTCTTATTTCTATATCATTGAATCAGAAAAAAAACTTGCTCCAATATCAAATAGACATGGAATATACATCATTTCTAACAAACACGGAAAATTTAATTTAAAAAATACACTGTGTACCTGAAACACTTCCAAACACCTTCTATGAAGCCACCATCACCCTAACACCAAAACCAGATAAAGACAACACAATGAAAGAGAATTATAGGTCAATATCTCTCATGAACATGGATGCCAAAATACTCAACAAAATTCTAGCAAATCAGATCCAGCAGTACATCAGAAAGATCATATACCATGACCAAGTAGGGGTCATCCCAGGAATGCGAGGATGGTACAATATCCGCAAATCAATAAATGTGATACATCACATAAACAAATTGAGAGATAAAAATCACATAGTCATATCAATTGATGCAGAAAAAGCATTTGACAAAATCCAACACCCTTTCTTGATAAAATAAAATTAAAAAAAAAAACTCTCAGCAAGGTGGGAATAGAAGGATCATACTTCAACATCTTAAAAGCCATATATCATAAACCCACAGCTAACATCATACTCAATGGGCAAAACTAAAACCATTTCCCCTAAGAACAGGAACAAGAAAGGGATGCCCACTCTCACCACTCCTGTTCGACATAGTACTGGAAGTATTAGCCATTGCAATTAGACAAGAAGAAGAAATAAAAGGCATCCAATTTGGAAAAGAATAAGTAAAGCTGTCCTTATTTACAGATGACATGATATTTTACATAATAAACCCGAAGGACTCCATCCCAATATTAAAAATAAACTAATTAAGTCAATAAGTTTTAATGAATTAGTTTTAATAAATTCAGCTATGTAGCAGGATACAAAATTAATGCCAAGAAATCTGTGTCATTTCTATACAATAATAGTGAAATTACAGAAAGAGAGTCTAAAAAAGCAATCCCATTTACCATCACACACAAAAAAATTAAGATACCTAGGAATAAACCTAACTAAGGAGGTAAAAGACCTATATGTAGAAAACTACAGGACACTGAAAAAATGAATAGAGGGAGATGTAAACAGATGGAAGTGCATACCATGCTCATGGATTGGGACAATCAACATCATTAAAATGTTCATACTACACAAAGCAATCTATAGATTCAATGCACTACCCATTAAAATACCAACAACGCATTTCACAGACCTAGAAAGAATTTTATAAAGATTCATCTGGAACATAAAAAGACCACAAATAGCCATAGCAATTCTGAGAAAGAAGAATAAAGTAGGTGGGCTCTCAATACCAGATTTCAAGCTATATTACAAAGCAACTGTTCTCAAAACAGCCTGGTACTGGCACAAGAACAGACATATTGACCAATGGAATAGAGTAGAGAATCCAGATATCCACCCAAACCACTATGGTCAATTAATATTTGACAAAGGAGGCATAAACATACAATGGAGCCAAGACAGCTTCTTCAATAAATGGTCTTGGGAAAATTGGATAGATACATGCAAAAAAAAAATGAAACCGGGCCACCAACTTACACCAAATACAAAAATAAACTCAAAATGGATACAGGACTTAAATACAAGATGGGAAACCATAAAAATACTAGAGAAATCCACAGGCAGCAAAATCTCAGACATATGCCTAAAGAACTTCTTCACTGATACTGCTCCAAAGGCAATGAAGCTAAAGAAAAAAAAAACAAATGGGACTATATCAAAATAAAAAGTTTTTGCACAGCAAAAGAAACCATCAACAAAACAACAAGAAAGACCACTGTATGGGAGAACATATTTGCAAATGTTATCACTGATAAAGGTTTAATCTCCAACACTACAGCCAACTTATACAACTTAATAAAAGGAAGATAAACGATCCAATAAGAAAATGGGCAATGGACCTAAATAGAATCTTTTCGAAAGATGACACAAGGAAGGCCAAGAGACACATGAAAACATGTTCAAAGTCACTAATTATCCGAGAGATGCAAATCAAAATGACAATGCCATACCATCTTACACCTGTCAGAATGGCAATCATCAACAAATCAATAAATGACAAGTGTTGGCAAGGATGTGGAGAAAAAGGAACCCTTGTGCACTGTTGGTGGGAATGCAGACTGGTCCAGCCATTGTGTAGAACAGTATGGAGTTTCCTCAAAAAACTAAAAATGGATCTCCCATTTGACCCAGCATTCCCACTCTTAGGAATATATCCTAAGAAATTACAAACACCAATCAGAAAGGATTTATGCACCCCTATGTTCATAGCAGCACAATTTACAATAGCTACAATTTGGAAACAGCCTAGGTGCCCGTCAGCAGATGAGTGGATCAGAAAACTATGGTACATCTACACAATGGAATTCTATGCTGCCCTTAAAAAGAAGGAATTCTTACCATTTGCAGCAACCTGGATGGACTTGGAGAGCCTTATGCTAAGTGAAATAAGCCAGTCAATGAAGGAGAAACACCACATGATCTCACTCATTTGTGGATAATAGAAAACATTATAAACTGATGAACAAAAGGATAGACATAGAATCAGTAAAGCATCAAACAGACTGTCAAATTACAGCAGGAAAGTTAAGGAGAGGTGGGGTAGATAAGTGATCAACCAAGGGACTTGTATGCATGCATATAAGCATAATCAATGAACACAAGACACTGGGGTGTTGGGGTATGCCTGAGAAGGGAGGGCAATGGGGAGATATGTATACATGTAACACAATAAAAATAAGTAAATAAATAAATACACACATAAATAAATAAATAAATAAATACACAAAAAAATAAATACATAAAAAATACACTGTGTACCTGAACACGGGTCTCAAAGAAAAATGGTGTAAATAGACCATACTCACTGATTATAATGCAAAAAATAAGAATAAACTCAATAAAACAACATTAGCAAGCTCTCTTATAACCTAAAGCCTGCCCTCCTCCATACCACACACCCTGATGATGTATGTTCAATGAATTTCAATATAGGTATGTAAAAAGACTAAAAAGAGTAAAATAGCTCATCTAACATGTGCCATTGCCCATGGTAATAGAAATAAAGAATCATGATATGATAAAGGGAAGATCAAAAAGACTTTAGTTTTATTTTTTATTATAATTTCTTTAAAAATAGAATGCTTTCATATACTACTTGTGCTTTTAAAATGTTAGGGGTGCCTTTTTCTGGGTGGGGGAATACTATTTTCTTACTTTCCAAAAATGTAAAAGCAAAAGAGAGAGAAGTGAGAGAAAGGGAGAAGAGAGACAGCAGTCTAAATAGTTAAATGACTAGAAGTGCTTGGGGCAGGAAAGGTGCTTTCTAGTTATTCCATAAATCCCTTTACTGCTCATAGTGTCTCTTTGATGTCAAGAGTCACCAGGATTTGACACTAATAATGAGCTGATTGGGCCAAATATCTTCATTGAGCCTCAATTTTCTCATCTTTAAAAAGAGGAGGCAGATCTGACTTTACTTTTAAGACCCCCTTCCAGAGGGACTATTTTATAGTCTATAAGGTTATAGTACTTGTCCTTTACTGTTGGAGAAGGGCAACTCCTTTCTACTCTTTCAACTAAGCATGTATCCCCAAGGCAAAAAGGGAATTTAGATTGATCAATCACTTCTTTCCTACAACTAGTAATTATGGCAGTGACTAGATGTAAGAGAGATCACTATATATAAAAGGAAAAGGTATAAAAGGTTACCTCCCAGTATATTGTTCCCTCGTTTTGTTGAGGGGAGGTGTTCTTTAAAGAAGTGTCATCTATGGTAGGCCATGATATGATAGAATTACCATCCTTCTGTAAACTATCTTGAGATAAGCTTAGGAGATGGATGAAACCTGTATTCCAAGTTTCTCTATGACCCAGTCCAGGCCACTTCTTCCATATAATTGGTGCCTCCATCTTTGAATGGCCAAACCAATCTCAAGGTCTAATTTAAAGCCTATTCTAAGGAAAGTACCTGTGTACCCTTGGTGAATGAAATACAATGTATTATCTTTTCCAGGCATATTTTAACTTCACTATTGAATAAAGCCACTCTTCAATGACATATGGGGGAAATGCAGAAGTTTTTCATAGTCACCCTGACATTTCAACAATTGATATCTTTCTACTTAGTTACTTGAAAGCTGGCTCTTCTCACTCACTGAAGGGGAGACATCAAATGTCAATAAGTCAAGTCATCACCTTCATATCACACAAGGAACTGGGATTAAAATCTGAATTCATGACTTCTGAACTCTCAGTCTTGCTGTAGTAAGATACTCCAAACAACTTTTTCTCTGATCTCTTCTATTTGCCTAACATATCTCTAAAAATATCCCCTTTTCACTTTAACCCTCTTGTTATCATTAATTGATTCTGGATGTCTTGCTGCCCTTATCTCCATGGCCCTGATGGCTGTCATTGATGTAGTACTGCACTTCCTGGACAGCTTCCTCAGAGCCCACACAGAACTTATTCAGAGCCTCAATAGGGTTTATTAGTTTGTTTCTCCACCTTTCTTTCTGAGAACTGCAGTTATAATTATATCCAATACTGCTTTGGCACCCCCCCCCTACCATTTTATTGAATTTTTATATTTTTTCTTGTACTTACTTGATGCTTTAATATGCTCTCTCAGAGTTTAATTCTCTGACACTGTCATATTCAGTTTCCTCATTTTTACTCTACTATGTACACATCACCACATGGGCAATAGTATTAAACCTATCTCTCGTTTTCCTACTTTCAATAAAATCTTACCTGTCCATAAGCAGGATATCTAACACAATTTCTCCTCCAATTACATTAGCTACAGTTGGTAACAGAAAGTCAGAGTTCTCCAATTCAGTAACTCCTTTGATCCTTCATGGGTCTTTAACCCAGCAGATGTCTGGGGAATCTAAGTCCCTTTGGAGTTCAAGATTATGAGAGTTCAACTGACCTCAGCAGCTGGTTTTCCCTCACCTACCGTTTTGATGGCCTATAGCAGATGCCCCATAACAATGTCTTTGTTTTAAGGTGTTTTGTTTCTCTCAAGCTTCTAAACCCAGAGTACTCTATGCCTCCCCAACCTCTCTATGAGTAGGCAACTTTGTAGAATATGTAAAAATATTGGAAAAATTATGTCAATCATACAGTTTCTAGTATTGAAAGGGTTTTGGCTTTTGTTTTGGCTCTTTGGAGCAGATGGGATAGTGATGATGGTCAGAGAAGAAAGACAAATCTTACTTTATTATCATTATTGATATGTGCTCTCTAGTCTATATTACACAATGTCCGGTCAGCACAGTTGTTCTTTGAGCCCAGAGGTTATTGACTTAGCATCCTGAACCCTCCTGATGATAAGAAAAAGCTTTGCTTTGCAGAGAATTGCAGAGGTTGTTAGAAGGCAGTCCCACTCCCTAACTTTCCTCAGGCTACTAAAGAAAACAAAAAAGAATGTTCTATTTTCTATCCATTTCTCAGAAACCACTCTACTTTTACTTATTATGAACTAAAAAATATATTTGAGCTGCTAAATTTAAGAGATTTCAGTCTAGTGTAGTCCAATTGCAAAATATAGAAAAACCACCTATGTTAGTTGAAATAAAATTCCTTTGTAATAAGAATTCAAGCAACATTGTGCAAATCTGACCAGGGATTCAGATTCTGGGGTCAGAAAGATTCTAGTTTGAATTCTGTCACTGCTTCTATCTATCCAGGCCTAATTAAGTCACATAACCACTAAAGGCCTCAGTTTACTCTCAATAAATTGCTGTAATAGCCATTTACATCACATAAATATTTTGGGGATTAAAGGACATAATGTTTAGAATGCTTAGCACTATTCCTAGGATATAGTATAAACATTTCATCAGTATTATATGTCATTATTACATGCCCTGAAAATATAATCTTATTTTAATATTAAAAACATATAATTTATGTCCCTTGATTAGAAAAAAAATGAATTTCATCTTTTTGAAATTATGTCAATTTTCTATTTATGAGTAAAATTAAGAGTTGAGTAGATTTTGAAAACAAAAACAAAAATGATGCATCATTACTTACTAAGAATCAAATTCTGCCTTAGGACAGTCTACCACCAACTGAATTTTTACAGATTGTGATAATTCTCTGTTTAGCATCAGTAAGTCAGAGAATTTTAGAACTGTAAGGTATCAAAGTTGAATTTATTACTAGTGCTTTGGAGTTACATAAAAACTTTACAGTACGCTTTATGAATGCTTTGTCCTAAATCCCCATGAGGGAGTCTAGTATTAGTGGTACTTTAGAGGATAGCGAACTGAGAGTCAGAATATTTGAAATGACACAAAGCCATGTTAGTATTGTTTCTAATGAGAGATTAATTAGGTTTTCTGAATACCATCCTTCCCAACTAGAAGGAGACTAGTACCTACATTCCTGGAGAGAACCTACAATATATGGCACATTCCCAGAAATGTATAAACCCCACCAACTTAAGGGGGAATAACCAAGTTTCTACCTAATCTCCTTGCTGCTTAGTGGGCTAAACACTGCACACTAAAGCTTCATGACCCCATGGATCACTGAAGATCTCACATGTCTATTGTTCCCCATCTCCTAAAGGAATAGGGGGGTAGGAGTTGGAGAAACCTAGAGCTATCCTTAACTGTACACTTAACAAAAGTACATAGGTAGCAATAAACTCAAAGTCCCCTTCTTGGGATCCTGAACAACAGAAACTTCATTGACAGGTCCATAGGACAAGAACCTGGAAACAGAAATATTTCTCCACGAAGTTGTATTCTCTAAAGGAGATACTTGCTCCATAAAGCTGTGTTAAAAAGAAAGCAAGCCCTGAAAGTATTCGGACAGCTGTCTAGTGACTTGTACAGTTATAAAATGTTTGCAGTTTCTCTGGAATTAGGGGCAACAGCAATTAGGTCTATGCAACAATGATGACTATTACTGCAAGACCTTCCCCTCACCGTACTACAGTAATTATCCACTGTATCTACCCACTGCTTTTGTCCCTTCACTACTTCATTTACTTCATCTATAAATGAAAACCAAAATCATTAGGAAATTGCCAAAGAGAAATCGTGGGATTATTAATAGACAAGTAACACATCAGCAGATGTCTATGGCTCTCTATTTTCCTGGCGATGGAGGATAATAGAGATAATACAAACAAGGGCAGGCTAGAAATAGAATAGAGATAATAAGAATAAAAGAAATCCATAGATAGTTATAAAAACATTCATTTTCACATCTTAGCCCATCAAATATTTTCCCTGACTTACTGATTAATGGCAAAGTGAAGGAGGTTAAATCACACTTCCCACTTTTCTTTGCCCACTCACCCATTAGATTTGCTATGCATCAAATTAGATGGCAGATAGTAAAAAGAGGACATTAAAACTATCCTCAGTAGAATTGATCAGCCCTGATCTGTTTTCTCTGCAAAACTCAAGACACATACATGCCACATATCAGCTGTCTCTTTGTGCTACCTCAACTTTGAGGTAGGTTAGAATTTAAGAGCAGAAATGATCAAATTGCTTGCTTTTGATTCCATCATCCAAAGGGGTATGGCAGTTTTTCTCAACCTTCACAGTAATGGCAGGAGGGCCAAATAATTTTGTTGTAGAAGCTGACTCTGTAGGATGTTTCACAATATTCCTGGCCTCCACCTGCTAGATGCCAGCAGCAGGCCCCTGAGTTGTGATAACCAAAAATATTTCTAGACAATGTCTAATAACCCGAGGGGACACCCCAAATTGAGAGACACCGGTGTAATGGTTATTTTCCCCTTTATTCCAATTATATGTGATTTCCCATAATTCTTTCTGCTTTAAGAAAAATCCCAGCAAAGTTGACATAGGTTGCCTCGAGTGCACCTCTCTTCATTTCGCTTTCTGTCTTTGTTTCCCTTTCTTGCTCTCTCCACACACATGCACATGCTCATGCATACAAGTGCACTTAAACCTTTTATCTTCCAAGCCTGCATGTTAATGATGAAAAGGAGTCCATGGGTTTATGCTGCCACATTACCTGCTAGGCCTTTTCAAATTTATAATATAGCAGATAAAGAGCTGTACAGTAACCTGGTTTGCCATTTCACTGTTAAAACCTGATAGACGTGCCGTGCCATAATTTCAGCCAAAATAAAAAATTTTAAAGCAAAAAGCCCAATGACTCCCTCCCTCATATAGTTAGCACTTTACAGTCCAGTATGGAACATTCTTTTCTTTATGAGCTGTGTGCTATAAAGAAAGTGTACAGAAAGATGTTTAATGTGTCGTCGAGAGCAAAATTACTAGCGTATTATATATGATGCAGTCATAAGGCAAAAGAGCCAGAGCTTGTGTTTGCCCTTAAAGGAGAAGCCGTCGTATAATAGAGAGCCTTAGAGCTAGGGTTTACTGTACTTTGGGAATTAATCACATAAACTATAAATTGGGTTCAACAGGCTGGCTGGGTAAATAGGCGCAGCTAATGAGGACACTATGAGATCTTATAAGAGAGCTGACTGCCCCAGGACAAATAGTCCGTGGCGCACCTGATGGAAAACTAGAAGACATCAAAGCATAAAGGATTAGTGCTCTCACAGTGTTGAGAAATGGCCGGGGGGAGATTCACCAACTTATTACCCACATCCCAGCTAATCCTGTTATCTGCAAAATATAACTGTGTTCAGGAACTGCCACCACCTCAACGTGCAGGAGGATAATTTTGTGTTTACATGAACAAAAGTGCAGGAAATTTTCATCTGACTAAGAAAAATAGAAGAGGATTAGTATGTTTAAAGGTTTTTCTCTTCTCCTCGCATTTAGCCGCCTGTATGAAAACGTATAGAATACAAATCTTCTGTGCATATAAGCAGTGTAGCTTGGATGGGGCCAGGAATGGGGAAAGAGAGCTGCAAAGAAGCTACTGTAATGTCCCAAAACTGGTCGGTGGAATGAGTATCAATGGGAGAAGGGACATATGTCATTTGTAGTGGTCTCTGCACTAATTTCAAACAGACTGAATTTACCTTTTCAAAGCAGGCGGACAAGCACTCTTTTAGAGAGGAAAAGGAACTAATCAAAGAAGGAGAAGTCAGAGGCTGCCCAGTCCCTTTGCTGCCTTTCCTGCCTCAGCAGCTCTCCCAGGGTATTGATTACTGGGGTGACACCCACCTGATCCCAACAGATGATCTCTGCAGGGGAAAGGGGCAGCCCCCCCTCCCCAATTCCCTACCAAGCTGCCTTGGGGAGAATGGCTTCCTGAGCAAGAGCTGACATTCAGCTCAGGCTTCTTTATGCAATCCAAGGTCACACGTTTGGAAGCAAACTGCAGTTCATCTCCAGCCTCTGCAGATTCTGAAGGCAGAGGGTGAGACTGAAGCTGGTTCCTCCATCTCCCAGGGGCATCCTTTCCCTTTGTCTAGCTGAGCTAATGATAACATGGCTTGTGGGGGAGGGGAGGGGTGAGACTCTGCCTGCCTGGCTGAAGGGCTGAGCCTAGCACAGGGCCTTGCTCACAGGAAGAGCTCAAAAAATGCTTATCAAATGAGCCTGTGGGCTCTCCAAAGTTTCCGCAATTAACATGCTATGGAAATCTGGAGTAGTATATTGTTCTCAAGTATAAAGTTATATCAGAGTCCGTTCTGCAGAAGTCCTCTAATCTTGCAGAAAATCCAAGGATCACAGTTGTACCATTTGCCTGAAGAAATAACAAAAAATGAGGCACATACAAAATAGTTGGATTTTTCTGTCTTCATTCTAAGAGACTTCTCTGTTGTAATTAGAATTTCTAATTAACAGGCCAAGGCACCCTGTACCACTGTCCTCTTCGCTTTAGCTCTATTTCCTGCAATTCACTGCCCCCTCAGCTTCTAGACAGTCTTCTTTCCTATTTTTTTTTCTGTTCTTCTTGGATACTCTCTGTCTCTCATGCAGACCTCTCCTGCTCTACCCACAGACCTCCCGGGACTGCTCCTCTCTCTTATCATCAATGTGGAGTTACCTGTTTTTGAAGATTTTGGTGATCTCTCCTCACTCATAATTCTCAGAGTTTCTTTGGTAACCTGGCCTTTAAACCAAGGTTCCTGTGCCCATTGCACCAGCATCCTCTGACATTGCCAGCTGGGGTGCCCACTTTCACCTCAGACTCCACATGCCAATATTTCGGTCACCTTCATCTGCCAACCAGCTTCTCTTCCTACTTTTTATCAGTGGAGTCAAGGATTTCCGAGTGGTTCATATGCCAAACATTGTAGTCATCTTTTATTTGTTCATGAAATCCCATAACCAATCTACTTTCCCTTTACATCTTCCAAAATATTCCTTTTTAAAAAAATCCACTATTTCTATTTTTTGGCGCTTTTTTTAAATCTTTATTATTGAAAGTATTACAATGCAGATAGTGGAGTGGCAAAGGCCTGGGGTGGGATGGGAACCGGGTGGAGGGGACCTACGGGGGAGAAAGAGGGAAGGGACGTCTGTAATAATCTGAACAATAAAGATTAAAACAAACAAACAAAAAGAAAAACAAAACAAAAAGTATTACATATGTCCCTTCAACCCCTTCCACTGACTCCTTCCAGCCTGCCCTGCCCTCTGCCCCGTTGTTTGTGTTCATGGGTTATACATATATGCATACAAGTTCTTTGGTTGATCTCTTCCCACCCACCTCTGCCTTCCTTCTGAGATTTGACTTGCCTGCTTCCTCTCTCATCCCACTGCACTTGCACTTGCATTACCTCAGCACCCCTCTGGCTTCCTTAATTCTCTAGGTCAGTGGTTCTCAACCTTCCTAATGCCGTGACCCTTTAAGACAGCTCCTCATGTGGTGGTGACCCCAACCATAAAATAATTTTCATTGCTACTTCATAACTGTAATTTTGCTACTGTTATGAACTGTAATGTAAATATCTGATACGCAGGATGTATTTTTGTTGTTACAAATTGAACATAATTAAAGCATAGGGATTAATCACAAAAACAATATGTAATTATATATTGTGAAATATTTATTTCTAATTACAAATAAATGAAATGTCTTGAATCGTGGTGTAGCATGGGTAACAGTATTAATATGACAACAGTAAACTACATTGCTACATTTTGCTACACTGAGGAGCGGTGTGTTGGTTCCTAACACCATGGGAAATAGGTGTTTTCCAATAGTCTTAGGCGACCCCTGTGAAAGGGTCTTTCAACCCCCAAAGGGGTCGCGACCCACAGGTTGAGAACCACTGCTCTAGGTGATTCCCACTCCACTCTTTCATAAAACTTTCACAACACATGCTACTTCTTGGCCTATCCAGAAGTCTCAAGCTTTGAGTAAAATAGATCAGAATCCATTTTTTAAAAATATGTTTTTATTGAATTCAGAGAGGAAGGGAGAAGGGGAAAGAGGTAGAAACATCATTAATGAGAGAGAATCATTGATCAGCCAGCAACCCAGGCACGTGCCCTGACCAGGAATCACACCAAGACCTCCTGGTTCATGAGTCAATGATCAACCACTGAGCAACACTGGCCAGGCCAGAGTCCATTTATTTACAGGAGCAAATAATGTAATCTTTCTGAACCTCATTTCATCATATGTAGGATGGGGAAACTAAGCCCTATTTTCTGGGTGATTGTGAGGATTATATAGTTAAAGCATCTAGCCAGGGCCTCATATAGATGAGATATTATAGATATTATAGACGCCCTATTCATATAATTCCTGTCTCTCTGTTTTTTCCCCCCTTTTTCTTTTGCTTTGTTGTTAATGAGATGCCACCTTTAACTCAAAGACCTCAAATCCCAAATTCAATTTTAGGTAATTTAGCCTTATTCTTCACTTCCAGACTATGCCCTCAGCTGGACCCTCACCAGCCACACATCAGGTAATGCTTGTTCCTATCTCAAACTGTTTTCCAGAAGTGCCTTTCCCTCTCCACAGGCCAAGGCCACCCATTCTTCTGGGACCAAATTCAGTTCCCCACCCCTCCCCAAAGCCTCAATAAACCAGTCCCTCCAGGATTACTCCTCTCCTGAACTCCTGTCACCCTCACAATCTCCACCACACAGCTCAGAATCTGAATTCCTCAGGCTGCTAAGCAATCATGATGACAGCATCAGGTGTTTCTCTCAGTATACAGGAGAGGAAGTTGAATACCAGAAGTCCAGTGACTTGTAGAGCCACATGGTTCAGTTCTGGCATTAATTGAAGCAGATTACTGATATTTAGCATGTAAACTTTAAAATATATTTGCACTGGCTTTTAATTATTGCAATTGTATTACTCTTGTTGATCTGAGAAAATATTAAGAAATGTAAGTGCAAGCTATCTATGCTTTCTTACAAAATTGAACACACACACATACACACACACTCTCACATGCATTTGCCATACCTACCTTAGCACAGGGCACAATATAGAAACTCAATAAATGCTTAGAAATTAATTTGGGTTTCTTATCACAAAAAAGATTAATCACTATAAGACCTGTAAGCCCCTGACATAGGTAACTTTTAGTGATTTGGAAATTCCTTCTCTTATATCTTTAAACAAAGGAAGAAAATTGTCTCATTTAAATGAACCACTGCCTGAAGGCAGAGGAATAGATTGGCTTCAGGAGTTCCATTTCATCGCTATAAACCTATGATTATCTCACATCCTGGAAAGAAGATAGAAGACAGGTTGAAAAGAAACCATAAATCATCTTTTGATGCTGGTCTTATAGCCCTTTCTCTCTTTACTCAATACCTTTCCCAACTTTTTCATGGTCAGTACTTATGTCACTGGTCCAATGTTGTCGCCCAGAGCATTTCCACTTACACCCCACACTCCAGGGCTCCTGAAGGAAATTGAAGACTCAGAAAAAAACTGGAAGTCCTAGTGGTTTAGAGCAAAATTTTTAGAATTAGCCAGACCTGATCTCTAGCTGTAACTTTTGACCATTTGCTTACCCTTCCCAAGCCTATGTTCCCTGCTCTGTAGCATAGGGACAATGCACTCCTATGGTTATATGAAGGTTAAACAAGGTAATACAAAAGCAGCTCATGCCTTGATCTAATCAGACCTGCTCTGATACACACGCTCCTGAGTGGTAGATATCTCTGGTAGGAAAGTCATACCATGGCTGTCTCATTTCCCAGTACCACCTGCCCACAAAATGCCTGGATATCGAACAAATACAGGAGAGTGTTCCAATTCCATGCAGTAGTGTGGGGGAAAAGCTTGGATCAGAAGCACATTCTTCTGAACCGGAGACTCAATTCTTTTCCATCTCTTAAACCTTTCAGGCTCTTCAAAGGTGGATCTTTTTTGAAAGTATTAGTGATGGATTTATACTATTGGATTTTCCTCTCCTTCCTTTTTTCCCCCCAGTGGAGCTACAACGAAGGCCTCCATGTTAGAGAAGCAGCCCAAATGTTCTGGCCACTGGAACTCTCGAGACATAATCTGAGGAAGTTTAAGGTAGTCTGTAAAAGGGAGTGAAAAGGATCAGATTGAGGGTTACAGTTCATTCACTTTTGTAGAGAAGTTTTATCATAAAAACATTTGTTTCTGTGATTGAAACACTTTCATCACCAATACCTTCAATAAGAGACATTTTTATTTTAGTGGTTTATTTATTTGATTTCTGGAGGATTATAACAACCAAGGAAAGCAGGCTAATTCTCTTCTTTTTAGGGAACATGTATTCTCTTGTGTTATGTGGAGAAGTGCCCACACCTCCTACCTATTCCACTCTGCTCGGGCTTCATATTATAGACAGATGAGACATACACTGCCTCTTTCCTCCAAACCATGTATATGCCTTGGGTTTGGGATAGTTGATAAAACTGTGTTTTATTTAAGGCAGCTACCCCAGTCCCCACTAAGGGTGTTAATAATGATACAATATATATAGCAAATTAATTTTTTTAAATACAAAAAAATTCCAAATTTCAAAACCGGTCCAAGAGTAAGAGACTGGGACATGAACTACTCTTTCAAAGCAGCATCAGTGTGACCACCCATTCTATATCTGCTGTTCTTTAGGGTATAGCACTTGCAAATACTTCTCAAACTTCAATGTTCACACAGATCCCTTGATGAATTCATTAAAATGAAGATGCCACTTCAGTACATTTGAAGTTGAGCCTGAGATCCTCTATTTCAAAATCACTACCAATGATTCTGTGTCATTGGTCTGTGGACCACATTTTAAGTAGTAAAGATCTAGAGATCTAGAAACCTTGATTCTTGAGAAAACCAAGTGACATTGAAAAAGGTAGATGTTTATTAATATTGTTTACATGAGGAAATATAGAGTCCCAGAGGTATTGACTAGTTTCACACAGCTACAAATACCAGAGTCAGGTGTCTTGACTACCTGTCTATCTTCCTTCTTCCTCCTAAAGTAGGAAATATTGGGAATGAAACAGCATGCATAACTTCAAGAAGCAGAAGATATAGTAAGAAAAAAAATTATGGGAATATTTCTCAATGAAGCTCACTTTAATTAGTCATCCATGATATAAGGGACAAACTATTGGACAAGAGGAAAGAAAGCCAGATTTTTAGCCATGAATCTCTCACCAACTAGCTGTAAGATATCCATGAGCCTGAGTGATCTCTAAGGTACCTTGCAACATTAGCTTTCTATATTTCTAGTCCAGTGCACCTATGAGAGGAGAACAAGCCTTAAAAAATTCTTACTTAATGCCTGTCTGGAGAATTTACCACCATCTAGCACTTCATGTTTCTGCAAAGAGGTGGTGGTGTACAGTGGGAAGAACATTTGGAGACACTTGCCTGGGTTTGAATCATACCACTAGCACTGACTTATCTATACAAGCATGAGAATATCTTTAATTCTGTGCCTCAGTTTCTTTATCTTAAAATGGTAGAAAGCATAGTTCATGTGATTGTAATGGAGTAAAGCATTCAGAACAATGCTTGGACCAAAATTGCCCATTTTAAGTACATCTCTAAAGACTTCCATTTTTTTTTTCAGTGTCAACAACAAGGCTTACTTGAAGATTTGAGCTTCATTAACTTGAAATTCCTATAAAATACTTGTTAATTGTGTGATTATGTTTCTCCCAATAAAGAATATTCCAGGTGCAACTTCATTAATTCTTTTTGGGATCAAAAAGGAAAGAGTAAATTTTTCTGAGTTGTGAGCCTTGAACTTCTTTTAAAAAGAAGGTTTGCTATTGATTTTCATGATAATGGTGATAAAATGAGAGAAACGTATTGCTCTCAGAATGGGGATATTTGTGCAGAGTTTAAGGTAAATGAAGGTATGGACATTTAGGAGCCCACCTCATCCTTCATCTAATGTGTTTGCATCTGGTTTTCCCAGGTTTTGACAGGTTGTTATTAACATGCTAACATGTCCCTCGGCTTCATCTGATCAGGTACCTCCATCCTTAAAATCACTTTGGAGGGAGGATGAAAGGGAAAGCAAAATGATTGAGGTGACAGGTCCCGTGGCGTGTTGAAGAACTGTCAGAAAATGCTGCCAAGAGCTATTTTCAACTGGAAAGGGAACACCCTTTTGCGCTTTGTAATTCATGGGTAGACCACAAGAAAGTGAAAATAGTTAATGTCTATGGAACGTTGCCACTCACACATAGCAACAGCCTTATTTACAGATACAAAAATCATTACTTCTTTCTGTTCCCTGAAGCACAACTTTAATGCTGGAGAGATTGCCTAGGATCCCAAACACACAAGGCCAAACCTTCCAGGTGGCTTCACTCCAACATCCAAATTTGGAACAACAACCTTGTGCATGTGATTTTGACTACTTCTTCCCATAGCTTCCTCTATCCCTTCTGCTGTCACTCAAAATGGATTTGGGCAGGTATCAGAGGAATGGTTTGAAATTCAGTCCCTGGTCTTGATTTATATGCAAAATAATACCTGGATTTTTTTAACCCATGTTCTGTACCCCTATATATGTTTTAATATATTTTATTGATTTTTCACAGAGAGGAAGGAAGAGGGATAGAGAGTTAGAAATATCAATGAGAGAGAGACATAGATCAACCGCCTCCTGCACGCCCCCTATTGCCTGCAACCAAGATACATGCCTTTGACGAGAATCGAACTTGGGACCTTTCAGTCCACAGGCTGATGCTTTATCCACTGAGCCAAACCAGTTTTGGCCCCACTATATTTTTTAAAATATATTTTTATTGATTTCAGCGAGGAAGGGAGAGGGAGAAAGAGAGAAACATCAATGATGAGAGAGAATCATTGATCGGCTGTCTCCTGCATCACCTCTACTGGGAATTGAGCTGGAAATCTCAGAATGTGCCCTTGACTGGAATAAAACCAGGACCCTTCATTCCACAGGCCAATGCTCTATCGACTAAGTCAAACCAGATAAGGCCCCACTGTATTTTGCTCTGTTGAAAATACAGTGTCTTACCAAAGACTGAGTTTAATTCTTTGTCCACGTAGAAGGAAGAGGTGACTGTCTTATATTCCCTAAAGGGTCTCTTTCTACAAGATAAAAATGTTTCTGCACCACTTATTCATAATTCTGGCACTAATTATAATATATAATACTTATTGAGATTGTATTATGTTGTAAGTGCTTTATGTATATTAAATCCTAAATCTTCACAACAACCTCATGGGATAATAGTAATTATCTTCATTTTGCCCAGATAGGTTAAATAATTTCCCTAGGTAACATGGGTAGCAAGTGCACAGCTGGGCTGCATAAATCCATGTGGCTCTACAGTCCATGTTCTTAAGCACTGTAATATTTTCTCTCTCCGCAAAAGACACAGATCAGGAAGATATGCAACTAAAGCTTCTCTGCCCCTACTTTTGTCTCAGTCTGCTTTTCCCCAAAGTTACCTAAATACTGTTAAACAGAAAAGAAAGATTTCATAGTCACCACACATTGCCTAGAGTAGTGGTCGGCAAACCGCGGCTCTGTTGACTAATGAGGTTGCTGACTACTGGCCTAGAGTAAGAGGACAACATTTTCAAAGAGCTAAAGAGGGCATAGTTTCAAAACCTAAGAAGGAATAAAGGGGAGGGAGGTTCCTGTAGATCTACATTAAAGTTGTGCTGCTTCCCAGTAAAGAGTAGTTGGAGCCATCTATATGGCAAATCACCAAAATAACCCATCTGGAATGTGAGAGTCCTGGGTTCAAGTACTTACCTGGGGATGGGCTCTGTTACTGAAATTTAATTTCCCCAATGGCAAGTTGGGTGTTTACTTATTTTCCCCTTAACTCTCTTTTGAGGAGGCTTGCATCAATGATGTATGCATGAATAAAAAATATAATCTATACTAAAAGGATAACATACTAACTAGACTAGGTCGACCAGACATCTTCTGGACAACTGACTTCCTTTCAGACAGTTAGGGGGCTATCAGGCCAGCAAGCAGAGGCAGTTAGGGGTGATCAGGCAGGCAGGCAGGCAGGCGAGCAGTTAGGAGCCAGATATCCCCAATTGCGAGAGGGTGCAGGCCAGACTGAAGGACACTGGCCCCTCATGCACAAATTTTGTGCAGTGGGCCTCTAGTGAAGAATAACAAGAGAAATATCAGCAAGGACATAAAGTCCAAACCAGGAACCAGTGGGGCATGCCTATGCAGGTAGCACACACCCTCATATGGCTTTGACATTCAAAGTTGATTTCAGACTTTCTTTTAGAAAAAAAAAAAAAGTTAGTTTCTTGGGAGAAGCTAAGTCTTTTCTAAAAATTATCTCTAAAAAATTTTCTCAAATGGGTCTTCTTAGGAAGGTTCTCAATTATGTGAAAATAATGTCCTCAGCATTCCAAGCAGATATAAAGACTTCACAAGTCTTTCTTAAAACCTCAGCCAAACTTTGAGTTTTTTAGTACTTTTTAGTGATCTTGTAGGTCTATGAATCTGCCAAGGAAAATTAGTTGCCAAGATAAGAGGTCTTTTTTATTACTTGTTTCTTTTTATTTTATTTTATCTTTTTTTTTGAAATACGTTTTTTATTGATTTCAGAGAGAAGAAGGGAGAAGGGGAGAGAGCTAGGAACATCAATGATGAGAGAGAATCATTGATCAGCTGCCTCCTGTACATCCCTTATTGGGGATCAAGCCCAAAACCTAGGCAAGTGCCCTGACCAGAAATCAAATCCTTATCTCCTGGTTCATGAGTCAACATTCAACCACTGCACCACACTGGCTGAGCTAGAGATCTTTTTCTAAAATACCATTCTAGGTCTTTCCTATTGAGTCCCTATATGATTTCACAAAAAAAAAAAAACATATTATATTAAATATTCTACTTTAAATATATTATGCTGTGAACTGTCTCAAAGAATTTTGTACCTTTTTAAATCTTGAGTTTTATGAAGAATAAATAACTCATTTTTGTTCTTTTGTTTTAAAGGTTATATTGACATATAATGTAGAAAGTGGCATTAAACTAGTTAACACAATCTTAGCTTTCAGAGACATAATTTAACTGTTATCCATTTTTATTTAGCAGTTTTCTTTCTTTTTTGTGTGTTTTTAGCAGTTCTCTTTTTATATTTTGAAAAACTATTTGATGGGCTAAGATGTTAAAATGAATGTCTTTGCAACTATCTATGGATTTCTGTTATTCTTATTACCTATACTTAAACACCTTAGCAAGCCCTTGCAAAGCTCACAGTCTCTAGCTCTGAATCCAAAGAAGCCAATGGATAAAATGGTCTGGCAAAGTGACCATATGAATCAACTTGAACTATCAGTTTATTGGAAATAAATCAATTTAATTTGGGAAAATACAGTAATTCTTTTGATTTCAGCATTGCTCATATTAATCCATTTTTTTCTGATGATAATTGGATGGCATGACCAATTTTCCACTGAGGCTATTCTTCATTCATGGCAATAAAACTGTAGTATCAACATGTGGAAGGAGAAGAAAGACAAGGAGACATGCATCTAGATCTTCCAATACATGTTGCAAACTTTTAAGATTTAAATCTCAATCCATTTGAAATTATTGTCATTTTCTTTCCAGAGGATTATCCTGAAGTCCATGAGAATTGAAGTCCTTTTAAAATATGGGTTTTGCATTTATATTAATTAGTGATCATCAATATGAAGTCAGGTAGCTTATCACATTACTGATTTCCAAAGACTGGTAAGAAAGTGCAAGTCAAAGGGACATTATAAAGGTACAAACAACATTATGCTAATTTTGATGGATTTTACCACAAAATTGCAGAGCTTAAAAAGTTATTCATAACAGAAAAGACATTCCTAAGACCTGTTTGATCTCTTGATTGTTATATAAATTATTGGCATAGGAATCAAGATTTATAATTTTTTAAAAGAGAAAATAGAATATAGTTTTTAAAGACTGCCCACCGACAAAATGGATGTATAATATTGGTGAAGAATAGAACTGCTTTTAAAAAAATAAATCAAGTTCATCAATGTTTTCCAAACCATTCTTTTGGGTATACTTGTTGCCCACACCAAAATGAGAAAAATCCAGCATTTACCTATTTTATAAACTGGCTTTCCATGTAAATTATCTTTGATTAAGGGATTCTAATGCCATAAAAAATAAAAGTGTTTTGAAAACCAATGGAATAAACTTTCTTAGAGTTCACCCAGACAGGATCACACCTGGGAAGTTAATCAGGGTTAACCTGTTGGCAGAGATCAGCACTCACAAGTCAAAACAGGCTCAGAGTACTTTTGAAGGCAAAAGGTCCTCATTCAGGATCATCTTTAATTTAAGCTTTTTAACTGATATACTATCTGCAGAAGTTTTACTAAAGTCTGGGGCTGAGATGGGATTTAGGGGCTTCTATTTTAGGAATGTTATCTTCAAACCATATTTCTGAGAAAAGAAAGCCATCAATAATATGAATACATAATATTTTAAATCTAGTTTGCAGATGGAACAAAAGTTAAAATTACTGAAATGGCAAGACAGGAGCAAAGCAGGGATGTAATTTGCAACATTTTATAAAACAGTTTGCTGGTGAATGTAAAAGCTGAGGACAAAAGAGAGAATGCCCGCCCAAGATAAGGGTGTGGAGAGATAGCAACCCAAAGCATGTAGGTTTTTTTGTTTGTTTGTTTTTAGTTTTGTTTTTTTCTGAAGACATCCTTGACTAAATTTTACATCCAGTTTGGTGGCTTTCTCCACAGGAAAGAAAGAGTAGGCAAGCTGACATGATTCTAAGTTTACAGGTTGTATTAAAGGAAAAGGGCAAAGAGAAAGAAGAAGGATGCACAGTCTTCCTTGGGCAGAAGCTCCCCCAGACAACAGAAACCCAGAAGCAAAGAAGGCTGAGAAGTCCAGGGAAGGGGAGGAACAGAATGCTCTAGCAATAAGGAAAGTGAAAAAATTAAAGTCCTGGTAGAAGTGACTATAAATAAATATACTTTGTAAATGCATCCAACAATGGTGTGTTGACAAAATTTTACCAACTGGCTCTGGAAAAAGGGTAATGGTGGGGAGCCCCAATGTGGAGATTGCTGATTTGCATGGTATAGATATTTCAACCATGACAAAGTATGATGTCGATGAACTCAGAGTTGTGAAGAGATGCACACAGGTGGCTCTCATGAGCCAGTTCAATCATGCTCCCAGCTTCACCCATGTTTCTGTAAGCTGCTAGACACCAAGCTTTATGTCTTTAACATGTAACATTTAGTCCTCTCCTCTCTCACAGGTCAGAATTATTACCAAATATAGGGCACAGAGAGGTCACCTGCATAGCCAGAAACATATGCACTCCCCAATAGGGTAGCTATTCTCCACGTGGAGCTGTTTAAATTTAAACTTAACAATCCAACTCCTCAGTCACACTAGACATATTTAAAATGGCCACATGTGGAGAATAGCTACTATATTGGAGAATGAAAATAAGGAATATTTTTCTCATTGTAGAAAATTTTGTTGGATAAAGCTGGGTGAAAGTCTTTTAATCTAAAATCTAGAGTGTGGGCCCAATAGTCAAAGAAGACCAGATGTCTTAAAAAATAAAAAAAGACTTTATAAATGTAAGTTCTTATAACATATATCTTTGGAGGTGATTTCATCAATTATCCAATGATGCAATTCATCCAAGTATTTGCCTCAAAGATCTGGATCCCTACCATTGTGAGGAAGAAACTTATTTTAAGGGGTCCAAAGGAAATTTTAGAAAGTTCTTTGAAGAATTTAAGAAAAAGATGAGTTTCAAAGCCCAGATTTCCCTTTTTCCCTCTTCAGGAAGTTCTGACATAGCAACCAGAGTGATTTTCTTAAAACATTAATCTGAACATGCCCCCTCTGTTTGAGGGTTTCCTATTAAGCTTCAAATTAATTACAAACATTTTACTTATCTCTCTCTCCTTATTTGCTTCATTTACATGGAATTTTCTTCAATTCCATAAAATTTTCAAAGAATTAAAATGTGTGCATTTCCCAAAAGAGTTAGGAATTTATTTTATTCAGTAAGACAGAGCTGGTAGGTGTTCAATGGTTCTTACTATTGAATGAGCTGCACCACTTTCTAGTAATATATCCTATCTAATAAAAGAGTAATATTCAAATTAACCATCATTCTACTACACCCACAAGCCACACCCACCAGCCAATCAGAAGCAAGTATGCAAATTAACCCCAACCCAGATGGGGGTGGCCATGGAGAGAGCAGGCAGGAGGCTTGGGTTTCCCTAGTTATGAGGAAACCAAGCTTTCCACAAACCCTGGCAGGCCCAGGCCTCCACTCAAGGCTACAAAGTTTCAATTATAGAAGATAAATAAATCCCAACAAAAATGGTGGCAGCCATGAAGCTGCAGCGAGCAGGAGGCTAGGGTTGCCCCCAGTGATGGAGGAAGCCAAGCTTCTGTAGCTCTGACCTGTCTTGGCCTCTGCTTAAGGCTACAAAGTTTCAATTATAGAAGATAAATAAATCCCAACATAAATGGCTGCCACCACTGAGTGAGCAGGAGGCTTGGCTCCACTCCAGGCTACAAATTTTCAATTTAGAAGATAAATAAATCCCAGATGCCAGGGCCTCCACTTTGGGTACCAGGGGGCATGGCTGGCCTGCAAACTAACACAGGCCCCTTACCCAAGCTGCCCCATGCCCCAAGAAACCCCCACCCTGATCTGGGATACCCTTCAGGGCAAACCAGCTGCCCCCACCTATGCACCAAGCCTCTATCTCATCTAATAAAAGAGTAATATGCAGATTGACCATCACTCCAACACACAAGATGGCTGCCCAATGTGGTCAAAGATCCTGCCCCCATGTGGACACAAGATGGCCACCACAAGATGTCCAGCAGGGGAGGGCAGTTGATAGGGACCAGGCCTGCAAGGGAGGACAGTTGTGGGCAACCAGGCCAGCAGAGGAGGGCAGTTGAGCGGGACCAGGCCTGCAAGGCAAGGCAGTGGGGGATGATCAAGTCTTCAGGGGAGGGCAGTTGCAGGGGAACCCATGCCTGTAGGGGAGAGAATTTGGAGGGGACTAGGCCTGCAGGGAAGGGCAGTTAGGGGCAAATAGACTGGCAGAGGAGTGGTTAAGGGGTGATCAGGCTGGCAGGTAGAAGCAGTTAGGGGAAATCAGGAAGGCAGGCAGGTGAGCAGTTGGGAGTCAGCAGTCCTGGATTGTGAGAGGGATGTCCAACTGCCCATTTAGGCCCAAACCCACCAGGATTGGGCCTAAATGGGCAGTGGGACATCCCTTGAGGGGTCTCAGATTGGAGAGTGTGCAGGCTGGGCTGAAGGACAACCCCCTGTGCACGAATTTTGTGCACTTGGCCTCTAGTAATTATATAATTAAGTATTCCTGAGAAGGCGTAGCATACATTGCATTTTTTTTTCCTTATTCAGGAGAAAAAACAAAATGAAGCAATCAAGGTTTCCAGTCATGATCTTTCTGCCCAAATATCCCATTTATAACTTACTAGAGGCCTGGTACACAAAATTCATGCACACAAGGGAGGAGAGGCATTCCCTCAGCCCAGCCTGCATCCTCTCCAATCTGAGACCCCTCAGGATATGCCCAACTGCTGGTTTAGCCCTGATCCCTTCCCCTACCAGCTTGGTCACCCCTAATGCTCCCCACTCCCTGCCAGCCTGATCACCCCTAACTGCCCCCCGTCAGCCTGATCACCCCTAACTGCCCCCTCCCTGCTGCCCTGGTGACCCTTCACTAACCCTCCTGCTGGCCTAGTCACCCCATGCAGCCTGGTGTTTGGTCGTTACTGTAAGGGCATCCTGGCCAATTTGCATATTACCCTTTTATTTATATAAATAGGCCCTATTTTGAATTATCTGAGGACTAAGTATGAGGTTGGAACTCAATGGAACAACTCAGTAGTGTGCTAGTAAATGTTTAACAACCAGCTCTGGGTGTAAGAAAGAGAGTTGATTTGGAGAACCTGCCAGTTTCCATGGGCCAAAAACTACCACCATAGACTATTTCAAGATACTAAGCCATTGAATGTAGAGGTAGGCAAAGATGCACTCAATAAGTTCTTTCAAGCCAGTTCCAATGCACCAGCGAATCCACAACACACACACACACACACACACACACACACACACATCCAGAGTCTCTTTTTTTCCCATTTTTTTTTAAATATTTTTTTATTGATTTCAGAGAGGAAGGGAAAGGGACAGAAAGCTAGAAATACCAAAGATGAGAGAGAATCACCAATCGGCTACTCCCCTAGACTCCCCACCCTTATTTACCTCTTAAATAAAAATTTCACAATTGGATTCATAGTTCATTTTTAACAAGTGTTACAGATAAGTCTAGTGCACACAAAAGTGTGAGAACCTTTTCATAGAGAAACAATACTACTGGCAGCTGGTAGGCAATTAGCCACAGGGAAAATTTCCCATCAGAAATGGAAACCACAAGCTAACTGAGGATGCCTGAGATCGGCTGTGACTCAGTAGACATTAACACAGCTTGTAGGATCTAAAGGACCACAAAGATAACTCACTTTACAAAGAAGCCCCATCCCAAAAAGGAGGGCAGATCTTTGACTGTTAACCATTGCGGGGGACTGTCTCCTGGGGGCTCCTTCCTTACACCTCTGCTATTTCTCCAGTGCTGCCATAGCACCTTTTCATGTTCCAGGCTGTAACCAACACAGTGTATACTTGGAAGAACTTAGCACAGTGGTTCCCAGCATGGGGCACATGCTCCACAGGGGGTCAATTTGTTTTTTAATAACTCAATTCAAGAATGAGTTATTAACAGTGAATTTTTTGCATTTCTTATTTTTCTAGAGGCCTCAGATACAGTATATAAATACATAGTGTGATATATTTATTATGCATTTCAGTTCAAAATATGTTTGAAACTTTATTTGCTATTTTTTCATATCACTTCGTATTATTTTTTAACAATTTCTTAGTGATTTCTCCTTTGGTTCTTTTATTTTTCTCTTTCATGGATGCCATGTTTTTCAGAAGCTTGTTTAGACCAAGTTAATAGCCTTTTGGGTTTCCCCATGTGAATAGTTCACTTTTTGAATAATAAGAATCATATATCATTAGGTGGAGGGCATCAGGATTTTAGAGATGCTTAGATTGGTCATGGCCCAAAAAGGTTGGGAACCCTGACTTAGGGTATCTCTAGGTAAAGTGAAGATGAGAATCTTTTTGCATTGCATACATCACAGAATGGTTGTGATAGTTTATATGAATGCTCTCTGTAAAGAACTTAATGCTCTGCTAACTTCAGGTGGCATTATTACCTGCTAAGAAGTGCTTAGATCTAAAATCCTTTCAAATTTCAACTTAAGGGTCTCAAGATTCTGCATGACAAGTAACTCTTAGTCCTATTGGTTTTGGGGGCTCAGACTGACTCACCACCAGCTCAGATCCCTGGCGTTCTGCCTGCTTATATATTTATGCATCAATAGGCATATATTCCTGCTATTTGGGTGCTCAGTTACTGAGGATGATAGTTTACTTTGTGTGCCAAAATTGAAGTCTCAGGGTGGTCTCTAGCCTCCTGGGATAACCCAAGTGATCAGAAGATAAACTACAGACAAAGTTTTGACTCTTGACCAAACCAAGACATTTCAGCTTTGGAAATATGCCCATCTACCCAGCCTGTGTCAAAACAAAGGGATGGCAAATAGAAATGAGAAGGCTGTGTAAAAGAGATCCTCACACCTGCATCCTGATGGGAACTGGAAAGAACATTTCTTTTTCTCACTAATTAAAATCCACGAATTTTATATAAATACAGATTTTCCCTCCTGCCATACCAGAAAATTTGAGGGAAGACTAAAGGCTAAGAGTTTTTGCTGGCATGATCATATTTATTTTCTATAACACCCCTGCAGGTGGTCCTCCAGAATGGTAAGTATAATAATACCAATTAACATTCATTATCATTTGCTTGTATTGACCACTGGGATAGGTGCTTTATGTACACTTATTTACTCTTCATAAATACCCTATGAGATAGTTACTCTCATGGTCCCCATCTGAAACACCAGGTAACTGAAGTTCAGAGAGGTTAAGTAACTTATCCAAGGTTATAACTTAGCCAGCAATGAAATTGGTGCTGACTCTGAAGTCTCTCTGTCTCCAAAGCCACAGTTTTAACCCCTCCCTGAGGGAAATGTGGGCATTTTGAGTGCCCCATATCACCTTTCTTGTCTTCTTAATTCAGAAATGGAGCACAAATAGTGATTCTGATAGTTGCCTCACAAACTCCATTCCTGGAGAGGATAAGCACAGACAGAACAAGACACTTTAGATATATCATCAGAGAGTAGGTTTGAATAAAATGCTTAGCTTCTAAATTGGAAGAGATTTATTTCCTTGTGTATCTGTCCATGGAACCAGGGGAAAGATGGGGCAGTGGCCAATGGATTCAACTGTTCTTCTTTGTCCAAGGGCCAAGCCCACACTCTTACATGAATGTGTCAGATACAGGGTCTGCTGAGAATCTTGGCAAATATAGGCCCACCAAAGCATAGACAAATACACAAGGAAGCCATTTATGGAAACTTAATAACTGACACAATGATTTAGCTTCTTAAATGAATTTCCGATGTTTATCTTTATGAGGCTGTTAGTACACTGTAAACATTACTTTTGATATAATCTCTCCTATACTGCAAGTGGGTGATGGCTGAATTCTAAGCTACAATGAAACCATTGTGCAATGTGGCATGTGATCCATGAGATAATAGCCATGTTAGCTGCTGTGTTCAGGCAGAGTGCAATTAATAAGTCAAGTGGGAAACAGTATCATGGCTTTATTCTCAGGGGAAGACACAACAGAGTTTGACTCAAATAAACCATGAAGAAATGAACTAAATCAGAGTATGTCCAAAAATTCATTCAACATTAATATGTCTGAGTACAAGTGAAAAAAAAAACAAACTGGTTTCCCTCCATTATATTTGTTTTGAACAACAAACAAACTGGGTTTATTTGCTAAGAGAGAGAAAGAGATGTGAGGGAGAAACATCATTGATTGGTTGCCTCCCATACACACCCCAACCAGGAATGGAACCTGTAATCTAGGTATGAGTCCTGACCAGAAATCAGATCTGCATGGTTGGATAGGGCTCCAACCAACTGAACCACCAGCCAGGGCTTGTTTGTTTATTTTCTAAAATTGCTGTTTTCACCATTGAAGAACTCTTACTCATCAGGGTTATTAAGTTTCACCCAACAGAACTGGTTGTCAGATTCAGATCCTGAAGACCCTGGAAGAAAATTAGATAATTAGACACAAAGGTATCCTACACATTTGCAATCACACGTGTCAAATTTCACTTGGGATGTACAAGGAATAAGGCTACTTAGTCCTAACAGAGGTACACTGAGTCCTAAGATCCAAAGGTGAAAATGCACCTCCTCAGGTCCCATGGATCTGGTCCAGAGACACCAAATTTACATGCTTCAGCCTTTCAAAGGAATGGAGGCAGGCTGAAATGAGAGAAAGGTGGTCATGATCGTGCCTCCCTCCATCTCACTTCTAGAAACTCATCAGTGAGAGAGAAGGAACCTTATAGATTCCTCACCTGAGTAGCCCAACCAGTCAGGGTTTTGAAAACTGTGCTTGCTAAATTTTTAATGCCACCTTTGGTGTGAAATATCTATGCAAACCACTTAACCACTATGTGTGTCAGATAACTCCTTTGCGAACTGGGAATACCAACATCTGCACTAACTACCCTCGTGGGTCATGTAAATAGGAGGTAAGAGTAGATGAAAGACTGCTCTGAAAGTGTGAGAGCACTATAATTCAAATTTTCATCATCACTGCCCTCAATGCCAGTACTCCTTCATTCCTTCATCATCCCCAACTCAGCAGCTATGTAAATTGTATGGGCTCCACACATCCATGTTCTCAGTCAGCATCCCAGACACTGCTGCAGTCAGACTAATCCTGGTCTATGTAAATCGCAGAAAAACTTTACAAACTTGCATTTATATTTTTATTTCATGATTTTTTTATAACCACCTTGTGCCCACTCTTTCTTGGATCTTGACTGATTAATAGCAAACTAGGTTTAGAATAGATTATATCTAATTTTCACCTCAATCTTAAACTTTCTCACATATGACCTCTCCAGCCCACCAACCTCCAGTCCACTGTACAGTAACAACTTGAAAATAGGGGAAAGGGTTCAATGAGCAAACCTACTGAAATCTGAGGTGGAAACCCTTAAAGATCCCTCTCCCCAAACAGCTTTGACATTATAAACGCCCCTATTGCTAAAATCTCTTTCCCTTTGCAATGAGACACATGCTGTTCACTACACATTGTTTAGGAACATCCTTGAGGGAAGACCTATACCACCCATATAAACTTGCTTCCCGGGATTCTAGGGAGTACGAAGTGCTAAAAGGTACCTGGTGGGCTGGCTTAGAAAGGAGAAAGATACATCCATTTGGTGATGGGAAGGAGGGCAGAGTTGAGCTTTTTAAGCTGAGGGAGTGAGGAAAAAGGACCAAAGTCCATCCTGTCTGGTGAGCAGTCATCGCACTGCAGGCCAAGTGGGATTGGAGAGCTCTAATTAGATTAGTGATGTTTTACTAGAAGGCAGAAAGCTTAAAACATTAACTTTTTAAACAAGTACATCAGTTCTGAGTAAACATTTTTCTTTTATTTAGTCATATGGTCTGAGTCAGCCTATTTCCAAGACAGGGTAATGCATGCATTTGATTCCTGAATGCAAATATGCTTTCAATTTTACTATGCAAATCTCCTGATTTTGTAATGCTTTGCCAGGACTCACAACTAGCTATCTGCTGGTCTCTTCTCTCCTGCTTCTTGAAGTCTGCTCTTGCCATGGGTTCTCAGACAGCCAGTGGCAGTCCTTATAGTCCCATTGAAGCTTCCAGACTCCTTCTCCCTGTGGGTTGACTGGCATTTTACCATCTATAATAATAAAAGAATAAAATGCAAATAAACCAAAAGGCTGAACAGCAGAACAATCATCCAGACATCCTTCCAGACTTCTCTCCATCCTCTGGAAGAAGCTGGGGCTGCAGGTCGGGGATCAAGGCAGCTGCTGAGGCTGCGAACACTTACTCTTGTACAAATTACATGCATCAGGCCTCTATTCCCAATCGATAGCATCTCCTTGGTGAAGTCTTCTCTGCTTGCTTACTCCTCCTCACCAGCACATTTACACACCACACACACACACACACACACACACACACACACACACACACACTGAGAGAGAGAGAGAGAGAGAGAGAGAGAGAGAGAGAGAGAGAGAGAGAGAAGAGGGGGGAAGTAGAGAAAGAGACCTGCTCATGTGTTTAGCACAATGTGGGAGTCCTGGTGGTCTTTTAGCCTATTGTGTGTTATTGGGTATTCATTTCTCTCTTGGTCCCTGCAGAATATGGGTTCTTCAAAGTCAGGAGTTTCTGCTGAATTCCTGAGAGCTGGCACAATGTTCAGCACATATTCAACACTGAATACATATGTATTGAGTGAATAAATGAGTGAATATGATGACTGGGTAACTCTCTAAATGAAGGGTGGAAAGGCCATGTAGGAAAATCACCCAGTAAAATGTTCCCTAACAATGACACAGCCTTTCTTCGGACGAATTTCAAATGCTTTCTGAGCACTCAGCCCTAAACCACTAGGGAATAGGGTCATGACCCAGGCACTGCTCATGAGACCCTTCACAGTGGTGACTGTAGCTGCAGCCATGGGCTCCACCAACACTCCAGCTGCTCGTTTTCATGCTCTATCCATTCACCAGTTCCTGGAGGGAAAGAGAAAAGCTGCTGTGGCAATGGCCAGGCAGAAGCTGGTGTCAGATGAATGGGTCTAAGTTAGCTGCAGTCAATAAGGCAGAGAAGACAGAAGGGAGATGGAGGGGTTTTGTCTGCATCCTCAGACACATGCATGGTTCTCTTCCTTGTGAGGACAGAAGAGAGAACTGCGGAGAAATGAACCATCCTAGCTGGGCATTCTGCCTCACCTTTGAGTAGGGTGGTCCTACAAAGAGCTTCCCATGTGAGGCATCAATGTCCCTGAGCCACATATAACAAAACCAAATTATAAACTAGAGGCATTTTGGAAGTGTGGAAAATGCCTGGACAAGAGTTTTACCCAAAAGTATTTGCAGACATCAAAAAAGTTAACATAATGTCTTTCTTCTTTCCATCCTTGCATCCTTTTTTATCTTTCTCATCACCTTCTGAACTCAGCTGGAGTGGGACATAGAATGAGTGGAGATCGAATGTAAATAAAGACTGTTTAGAGAAACTTAAGAGTTGTCCTTGAGAATCGGATACCAAATTTCCTGGCCAATGTTATGACTTTCTGAAGAACTAAGGGGATAACTTGGAAAATACAAATGACTGATGACATCAACTACAAAAAGTAAAATCTGTCCATCCAGAAACTTGCTTTAAATATGCATATGCAATTATGCTTACAGAAATTAAGCCAATCCTTTATAAACATACTTATATATTCAATCTCTTCTACTTTGTTGAGGTTGATTGTCTCACTTTAAAAAAAACAAATTTATAAATGTGCAGAATGTTATGATTGAATCTTTGCTCTAGTTCAGTGCTTTTCAACAGATTTTTACCAATATATAATAGTTTTGTTTCATTTCAGTTGAAATACTGTAATAGCATTGCCAATGTAGTATTTTTATCATAATAAAACATTTTTTATCCTCACTCAAGGACATATTTTTATTGATGTTAAAGATAGAGGAAGGTAAAGACAGAGATAGAGAAAGAGGAAGAGAAATAGGTGTGAAATAGAAACATTGATTGTTTACCTCCCATATTCACTCCATCTGGAGATTGAACCTGCAACCCAGGTATGTACCCTGACCAGGAATCCAGCTCACAACCTTTTAGGGTACAGAACGATGCTCCAGCCAGGGTCTTAGTAAAAACATTTTTAGTTTTTATCATCATCATTTCCTAAATGAAAGACTCTTCGCACCAAGAATTAGAATGAACATAACCTTAGAAAGAACAAGAGAGTGATTATACATTCTTACCTGGCTATAGAGTACAAACACTATGACACCATCCCTTCCTCTACCATAGGGTACACACACCATAACACCCTCCTTCCTCTGTGATAGGGCACACATACTATGACATCACCCCTACTCTGTACTAGGGTACACTCACTATGATACCAACTTTACTCTGTCATAGGGTACATACACTTTGACAGTGTAAGGATAGTGGATCTCTTTTGTTCTTCATAAACATCAGTCCTTGTTCCCCAAAGAGTTGCTGACAGAGAGAAAATCCATGTATGATAAATGAAAAAAATGAGGCTTAGAAATCCATTTAACACATATTCATGAAACTCCAACTGTGTGAAAGGTTCCATTCTGATTAGTGCAAGAACTTTAGAAACTTGTAAGAGAGAGGTCCCTCCCACCCGGAAGCTTCCAATGACCTTGGAGAGATGATATTTGTAAAAATAATGTCAAAACCAGTCATCTCACTTATTTGAAACTCAGTCCTCTAGTAGTCTCAGCTATCTGGAACACAGTGAGAAAATAGCCTATAAGGGTTGGGGGAGGGGACAGGGGGATCCTCATGAGCTTAAACTTATGGCCTATCGCTTATGAATATTATCTACAAAAAAAAAGCCCTAATTGCACAGAGAAATCTAAAAGGCTTTGTGGCCTAGAGTAGATGAAAATAATAAATTGTTGCAGTGGGAAATGGATGTCTACGGCAGACTGAAAGCTACAGCTGCAGCACCCATAGAACAGCTGGGGGACCCAGAACACCGCTCTCTGATAGGTGCAGTCACTGGGACTCAGAAGAGCTCCACACGCCACACGGAAAGACCCTTGTGTATTGTACCTGGTCATGTTGTAGTTTGTGCCTGTAAATCAACGAAGAAGAGAGAACTACATAACCAGACACCCAGAGAAGAAAGACCATGGGCAGATGAAGAAACAGCCCGCATATGTCAGAAGAGCAGGTATCACCAGAAAACAAAGTAAACAAAATAGAAGAAGAAATAGACCTGCCAGAGAAAGAGTTCAGAAAAATGGTCATAAGGTGGCTGAAAGAATGGAAGACAAAATCGACAATGTGAGTAAGAACCAAGAGGAAATGAAAAAGAACCAAGAGGAAATGAAGAAGAGCCAAGAAGAAATGAAGAAGAAGCAAGAAGAAATGAAGAATAATCAAGAAGAAATAAAAAATGACATCACTGCTATAAAGAACTCAATAGAAAACATGAAAAGTAGACTAGAAGAAGCAGAGGACCACATCAGTGAGCTAGAAGATACAGCAGGAAAAAATACCCAAGTACATCAGCTTCTAGAAAAAAAAAAATTAAAAAGTAAAAGGAGAGCCAAAGGGAACTTTGGGATAACATGAAATAAAACAACATCCACATAATTGGGGTTCCAGAAAGAGTGGAAACTAAGCAAGGATTAGAAAACCTGTTTGAAGGAATAATGACAGAAAACTTCCTCAATATAGGAAAGAAAAAACCCACACAAATCCAAGAAGCTCACAGAGTCCCAAGCAAAATGAACCTTAAAAAACCAACACCAATGCACATTATAATTACATTGGCAAACACTAACGACAAAGTAAGAATCTTAAAAGCAGCCAGAGAGAAACAGAAAGTTACCTACAAAGGAATCCCCATAAAACTAGCTACTGATTTCTCAACAGAAACTCATCAGGCCAGAAGGGAATGGAATGAAATACACAAAGTCATGCAAAGGAAGGGTCTGAATCCAAGAATACTGTACCCTGCAAGACTCTCAATCAAAATTGAAGGTGAAATCAAAAGCTTCACAGACAAAAAAGGACTAAGGGAATATATTACCACCACACCAGCAATGCAAGAAATGTTGAAGGGTCTGCTGTAATAAAAAGAAAGAGGAAGCGAAGAAGGAACTTGGGGGTAAGGACTAAAAATGGCAACAGATAAGTACTTATCAATAATAACTTTAAATGTAAACAGATTAAATGCTTCAATCACAAGACATAGAGTAACCGATTGGATAAGAAAACATGATCCATATATCTGCTGTCTGCAAGAAACCCACCTCAGGAAAAGAGATGCAAACAGATTCAGGGTGAAGGGATGGAAGATGGTATTTCAGGCAAATGGAAATGAAAAAAAAGTTGGGGTTGCAATACTTATATCTGACAAATTCGATCTCAAAGTGAAGGACATAACAAGAGATAAAGAAGGCCACTTCATAATACTAAAGGGAACAATCCAACAAGAAGAAATAACTCGGGTAAACATATGTGCACCCAATATAGGAGCACGTAAATACATTAAAAAAAAACTCCTGGAGGATATTAAGGGAGAGATTGACAGCAATACAATCATTGTAGGAGACATTAGTACCCCACTGTCACCACTGGACAAATCCTCTAAACAATAAATCAGAAAAGAAACTTCAATCCTAAATAACTCACTAGACCAGATGGAATTAATTGACATCTTCAGAACATTTCACCCCAAAGCCACAGAATATACATTCTTCTCTAGTGCACATGTGTCATTTTCAAAGACAGATCACATGTTGGGTATAAGAGTAGTCTCTTCAAATTCAAGAAGATAGAAATCATATCAAGCATTTTCTCAGACCACAGTGGCATAAAACTGGAAATCAACTATAATAAAAACAATAGAAAGAAATCACACACATGGAGACTAAACAGCATTATATTAAACAATGACTGGGTAACCAAAGAGATCAAGGAAGAAATAAAAAAGATCATGGCAACAAATGACAATGACATCACAACAATACCAAATTTATGGGACACAGTGAAAGCAGTCTTGAGAGGGAAGTTCATAGCCCTACAAGCCTACTGCAAAAAACAGGAAACAATGGTAATAAATTACCTAACCCTACAACTCAAAGAGCTAGAAAGAGAGCAATAAGAAAAGCCCAGTGTAAACAGAAGTAAGTACATAGTAAAGATCAGAGCAGAGATAAACAACATGGAGACCAAAGAAACAATTCAAAAGATCAACAAAAGCAAGAGCTGGTTCTTTGAAAGGATAAATAAGATTGATGGACCTCTAGCCAGGCTCACCAAGAAGCAAAGAGAGAAGACCCAAATAAACAAAATCAGAAATGAAAGAGGAGAAATAACAACAGACCTCGCCAAAATACAAAGGATTGTTAAAAAATACTATGAACAACTCTATTCCAACAAATTGGACAATCTGCAAGAAATGGACATATTCCTAGAAAAATATAACCTTCCAAAACTCAATCAGGAAGAATCTAAACATCTCAATAGGCCAATAACTATGGAAGAAATTGAAGCTGTCATCAAAAAGCTTCCAGCAAATAAAAGCCTGGGAACAGATGGCTATACAGGAGAGTTTTACCAAACATTCAAGGAAGAATTAAAAGCTATCCTCCTCAGACTATTCAAAAACGTTCAAGAAGAAGGAATATTTCCAAACACCTTCTATAAAACTAGCATCACCCTAATACCAAAACCAGATAAAGACAACACAAGGAAAGAGAATTATAGGCCAATATCTCTCATGAACATAGATGCCAAAATCCTCAACAAAATTCTAGCAAATCAGATCCAGCAGTACATCAGAAAAATCATACAACATGACCAAGTAGGATTCATCCCAGGAATGCAGGGATGGTACAATATCCGCAAATCACATAAACAAATTGAGAGAAAAAAAATCACATAGTCACAATCACACATCAATTGATGCAGAAAAACATTTGACGAAATCCAACACTCTTTCTTGATAAAAACTCTCAACAAAGTGGGAATAGAAGGATCATACTTCAACATCATAAAAGCCATATATGATAAACCCACAGCTAACATCATACTCAATGGGCAAAAACTAAAACCATTTCCCCTAAGAACAGGAACAAGAGAGGGATGCCCACTCTCACCTCTGAGATCATAAGTACTGTTTGACATAGTACTGGAAGTATTAGCCATTGCAGTTAGACAAGAAGAAGAAATAAAAGGCATCCAAATTGGAAAAGAAGTAAAGCTGTCCTTATTTGCAGATGACATGATACTGTACATAAAAAACCCGAAGGACTCCATCCCAAAACTAATTGACTTAATAAATGAATTCGGCAATGTAGCAGGATACAAAATTAATCCCAAGAAATCTGTGGCATTTCTGTACACTAATAGTGAAATTACAGAGAGACTCAAAAAGTAATCCCATTTATCATTGCACCAAAAAAATTAAGATACCTAGGAATAAACCTAACTAAAGAGGTAAAAGACCTATATGTAGAAAACTACAGGACACTGAAAAAAGAGATAGAGGAAGAGGTTAACAGATGGAAGAGCATACCATGGTCATGGATTGGGAGGATCAACATCATTAAAATGTCCATACTACCCAAAGCAATCTATAGATTCAATGCATTACCCATTAAAATACCAACGACATACTTCACAGACCTAGAAAGAATTCTTCATAGATTCATCTGGAACAAAAAAAGGCCACAAATAGCCATAGCAATTCTGAGAAAGAAGAATAAAGTAGGTGGGATCTCAATACCAGATTTCAAGCTATATTACAAAGCAACTGTTCTCAAAACAGCCTGGTACTGGCACAGGAACAGACATATAGACCAATGGAATAGAATAGAGAATCCAGATATCCACCCAAACCACTATGGTCAACTAATATTTGACAAAGGAGGCATGAACATACAACGGAGTCAAGATAGCTCTTCAATAAATGGTGTTGGGAAAATTGGACAGATACATGCAAAAAAATGAAACTGGACCACCAACTTACACCAAATACAAAGATAAACTCCAAATGGATACAGGACTTAAACATTAGAAAGGAAACCATAAAAATATTAGAGGAATCCACAGGCAGCACAATCTCAGACATATGCCGAAAGAACTTCTTCACTGATACTGCTCCAAAGGCAATGGAAGCTAAAGAAAAAATAAAGAAATGGGACTACATCAAAATAAAAAGCTTTAGTACAGCAAAAGAAACCATCAACAAAACAACAAGAAGGTCCACTGTATGGGAGAACATATTTGCAAATATTATCACTGATAAAGGTTTAATCTCCAACATCTACACCCAACTTATACAACTTAATAAAAGGAAGATAAACGATCCAATAAAAAATTGGGCAATGGACCTAAATAGAACCTTTTCGAAAGATGACAGAAGGAAGGTCAAGTGACACATGAAAACATGTTCAAAGTCACTAATCATCCGAGAGATGCAAATCAAAACGACAATGCGATACCATCTTACACCTGTCAGAATGGCAATCATCAACAAATCAACAAATGACAAGTGTTGGCGAGGATGTGGAGAAAAAGGAAGCCTTGTGCACTGTTGGTGGGAATGCAGACTGGTGCAGCCACTGTGGAGAACAGTATGGAGTTTTCTTAAAAAACTAAAAATTTCACCCAGCAGTCCCACTCTTAGGAGTTTATCCTAAGAAATTACAAACACCAATCAGAAAGGATTTATGCACCCCTATATTCATAGCAGCACAATTTACAATAGCTACAATTTGGAAACAGCTTAGGTGCCCGTCAGCAGATGAGTAGATCAGAAAACTGTGGTACATCTACACAATGGAATTCTATGCTGCCATTAAAAAGAAGGAACTCTTACCACTTGAAGCAACCTGGTTGGAACTGGAGAGCCTTATGCTTAGTGAAATAAGCCAGTCAATGAAGAAGCACCACATGCTCTCCCTCATTTGTGGATAATAAAGAACATTGTAAACTGATGAACAAAAGGATAGATACAGAGGCAGTAAAGCATCAAACAGACTGTGATATTATAGCAGGAAGATTAAGGAGAATTGGGGTAGATAAGAGATCAACCAAAGGACTTGTATGCATGCATATAAGCATAACCAATGAACACAAGACACTGGGGGATTAAGGGTGCCTGGATGGGGGCGGAGGGTAATGGGAAGATATGTATACATGTAACACAATAAAAAAAAGAATAAATCATAAGAGATATTTGGGACTGCTACGAAAACCTGAAGAGACATACAACTAACTGTGATAAAATGTTGACAATGGTGATAGTTTTCAAAAAAAATCGGGGGGATTTTAAAACTACTGAAATTGACAAGGCATTGGATGAGAAGGCAGAGTTTAGGGCCACTTAGTACAAAGGCAAATAATTCTACACACATTAATAGACCCTGGAGGCACCCCTGTGTGAAAACACAATAATTGATTGTAGTTGATAAAGAGTTTCATTAGTGGTCCCCTCTACATAATGACCAAAGGATCCATGTATTATTTGAGCACCATAAAAATGCCCATTTCCTAAAATATTTACTCCTGTAGAATAGTTCCTTTCACAGCTATGCCTGATTACAGAGTTGACCTGGGTTGATAAGTATTTCTGGTATGAGTACACTAAGTATACAGAGACTATAAGATTTGCCTTTCTACATTATTTAATATGCTTCTCATGCAAGTATGGAGAATCATTGTCCTTGTTCAATGTGGCAGGGTTGTATGTGTATGTGTTTGTGCCTTCTATTTATTTTTCTGTTGTTTTCCCCTTAAAAAGTAATCCATACTAGAATTTTCCTTTTTTTTTTTTGGTGCTCTGGGAATGAAGGATCTGTTTTTCTTCCTAGGTGAAAATGTATGCCCCTATTTTCATTTCTGCTTTATTTTCACTAATCATATAATCAACAAAATAATGCTAATCTAACTGCTGGTTTGTTTTGTTTCTAGTTACAAGTGTGTCCACACTTGTCTTCCATCTCTGCATCATGGACAATAAACCTGCATCAATTGTTTCACACTGACAATCTCATTACCTTTTGTTTATTTTAAGTCCTGAGGTTGATGCAGTGACTTTTGATTCCTAAGGGCTGCGGGAAGTGGCTGGGTATTGGTAGCTTCCTAGATGAAAGCCCTTTAAGCCAAAGAGTGCTGACTGGTGAGGAAGAAATCAAGCAGCCAGCTTAAGATTAAAAAAAAAAAACATATTTGCTGAGGAGCCCATGTGATGCAAATGGCATACCATGGCTGAAATGTGTACACTTTTTCCAGAGTTTACTTCAAATACACACCACAGATGTTCTCTAATAGAGAACAGTCGGCCAGTCCCTGATGGTGAGTATACTACTTCCTTTAGGAGCAGAAAGGCTCTTTGTAAGGCAGCCCCAAATCATAAACATCTGCAAGAATCTGCATCCAGCAGAGCTGCTGCCACCACCTTAGTGATGACCCAATCCTTGGCTCTATAAATGCTGTCTTTTCAGGTCAGCCACAGTGTATGCTTCCAAAACACTCAGCCATACCCCTGCACCATGATCTCTTTCACCAGTATTAATGGTCACTAGGACCATGAACACAGGCCTGCCTGGGCTGGGTGAGCTGTGTTTATGGGGAAACACTAAGTTAGGACAGACAACACATTTTCTTAGGAGATCCAGGTGCTGGAGAATTATCCACTATCCACTTTGACTCAGAAATAAGATGGGTTCTTATATGTATTATAAAAAGTTCAGGCAGAAAGAAAAATACTGCAAGAAGATAACAAGTTAGATAATAAATTAAACTCAAAATGAATGTGTCAGATTTGTTGAACCCTAAAGAAACAGAGTTAATTAATTGACTTTCTATTCCAGTGCACTAAGGGAGCTGATTTTTCTCCTTCTTCCCAGAAAAAGAACTTGTGTACAAGACAGGACCGTGGTGAGAAGAGTGAGTGAAGCAGGGTGATGCAGGCACAGAATTGAAACCTGTCTCATTAAATACTTTTTTTAAAGAGAAGTTTAAGGTGTACAACAAAATTAAGAGGGAGGTACAGAGATTTTCCATATGCATCCCCCCTCCACATGCACATGCATAGCCTCCTCCATTATCACCATAACTCACAAATGGTACTTTTTCTTAAACTAATGATGAACCTACATTGACACATCATAATCACCAATATCCATAGTCTGCCTTAGGGTTCACTCTTGGTGTGGTACATTCTATGGATTTGAACAAATTTATAATGTCTTATTGTAATCATCATAATATAGAGTATTTTCACTGCTCTAAAATAATCTGTGCTCTATTTATCTCTCCCCAAATCCCACAGCAATGATCTTTTTTATTGTTTTGCCTTTTTCAGAATATCCTACAGTTGTAATCATACAGTCTGTAGCCTTTTCAGATTGGCTTCTTTCACTTAGTAATATACATTTAAGTTTCCTTCCTGTCTTTTCATGGTTTGATAGCTCACTTCTTTTAGGCACTGGATAAAACTCCATTGTCAGGATATACCACAGTTTATAATCCATTCACTTTCTAAAGACATCTTAGTTGCTTCCAAGTTTCAACAATGATAAATAAAGCTACTATAAACATCAATGTGCAAGTTTGTGTGGGCATCAGTGCTCAAATTCTCTGCACACATACCAAAAAATAGGACTGCTGTACTGCAAGAAACTGCCAAACCATCTCCCAACATGGCTTTGCTGTATTGCATTCCAACCAGCAATGCATGAGAGTTCCTGTTGCTCCACATTTTCAAGAGTATTTGGTGTTGTCAGTTATTAATTTCAATAGAGGCCTGTGCACAAAATTTGTGCATGGTGGGGGGGGGGGTAAAGCGGGGAGGGGTGTCCTTCATCCCAGCCTGCACCCTCTCCAATCTGGGACCCCTCAAGGGATGTCTGATTGCCTCGAGGGATGTCTGACTGCCCCCTGGATCAGGCCTAAATGGGCAGTCGGACATCCATCACACAATCCAGGACTGCTGGTTCCCAACTGTTTGCTTGCTTGTCTTTCTGATTGCCCCTAACCGCTTCTGCCTGCCAGCCTGATCACCCCCTGACCACTCCCCTGCCAGCCTGATTGATGCCTAACTGCTCCCCTGCCAGTCTGTTTGCCCCTAACTGCCCTGGTCACCCCTAACTACCCTCCCTTGCAGGCCTAGTCACTCCTAACTGCCTCCCCTGTAGGCCTGGTCCCCCTACAACTGATCTCTCCTATATACCTGGATCCCCCACAACTGCCCTTCCCTGCAGGTTCAGTCACCCCCAACTTCCTTCCTCTACCAGACTGGTCACCCCTAACTGCCCTCCCCTATAGGCTTAATCACCCCCAACTGCCCTTTCTTGCAGGCCTGGTCCCTCCCAACTGCCCTCCCCTGCTGGCCTTCTTGTGGTGGCCATCTTGTGTCCACATGGGAGCAGTCATATTGTGTCTTGGAATAGTAGTCAATCTGCATATTACTCTTTTATTAGATAGGATAGAGGCCTGGTGCATGGGAGGGGGCCAGCTGATTTGCCCTGAAGAGGGTCCCAGATCATGGTGGGGGTTCTCTTGGGGTGTGGGGTGGACTAGGGGAGTGGTCTATGGTGGTTTGCATGCTGGCCACGCTCCCCAGCAACCCAAGCAGAGGCCCTGGTATGTGGGATTTATTTATCTTCTACAATTGAAACTTTGTAGCCTGGAGTGGAGCTAAGCCTTCTGCTTGTTCTGTGGTGGCAGCCATTTCTGTTGGGGTTTATTTATCTTCTATAATTGAAACTTTATAGCTGTTAGTGGAGGCCAAGGCTGGCCAGGATGTGTGGAAAGCTTGGCTTCCTCCAACACCGGGGCAACCCAAGCCTGCCTCCTGCTCTCTCTGTGGCTATAGCCATCTTGGTTGGGTTAATTTGCATACTTGCTCCTGATTGCCTACTGGACAGGGCTTGTGGGTGTAGCAGAGGTATGGTCAATTTGCATATTACTCTTTTATTAGATAGGATAACTAATAAATGTGTAGTGAATTGTAATTTTAACTGAATTTCTCTGATGACATATAATGTGAAGCATCACTTCATATGCTTATTTGCCATCTGTATATCTTCTTTGGTTAAGTACCTATTAAGGTTTTTGGTTCATTTTTTAATCAGGTTGCTTATTTTACTTATTGTTGAGTATTAAGAGTTTTTTGTATACAGTCTTTTATCAGATATGTCTTCTGCAAATATTTCCACTCAGTCTGTGGTTTATCTTCTCATTCTCTTGATATTATCTTTTGCGGTTTTCAATTTTATTGAAGTCCAACTTATCAATTATTTCTTTCATGGATTATGTCTTTGGCACTGTATCTAAAAAGGCATCACCATATCCGAGATCATCAAGGTTTTCTGCTGTATTATTCTAGGAGATTTCTACTTTTGTCTTTTACATTCAGGTCTGTGATCCATTTTGAGTTAATTTCTGGAAAGAATGTAATATCTGAGTCTAGATTCATTTATTTTTAATATGGGTATTCAATCTTGTCTTTAAAAAAGTTAATACTTTGTACATCATGTTTTTACATACATTTTGATTTATTCAAACATTATAATTTATCTTGAGTTTTTTAGTATATCCCTAAATTTTGTACAAGATAAGTGCTTTCTTCTTTTCCTGTCTCTGCTTGAGTGAGCAGAATTGTCCATTATTATAAAATTCTACCAGGCTCTAATACAGAGCAGCAAAATAATATTAGGCTTTGAGTAAGAGGCTGAGGTTTATCACTTTAAGCAAGTCGTAACCATCTGAGCCCCAATTTCTTACCTGCAAAATGGAGATAGAACATTGCAAAGATTTCACAAAGCCAGATGAGATAACGGGTATGAAAGTGTTTTAACAATGTAAAGCAATATACATTTAAACATCTCCATGATGCTATACTTCTATAGTGTCTTGTGTATCAACAAAACACAAGAATACTTGATAAAAGCAATGACAAAGTCAGCCAATTCCATTTTTTCAAGGTAATTAAAAGATGTGCATGCTATCAGTCTCTATAGAGCTTTTCTCACTTACAATGTGTGGAAAGGCATTAAAGTTGCCTGTGCCCTTGGAGCCGAGGGAATGTTTTACCAAGAGTCAGATGTCAGGGAACAAACAAGACAAAGTCTTCTTGTTGACTGCTGAGTACAATCACATAAAAAAGTGAAATGATCAATTTCTGAGGGTCCTCAAAGAGTCTCTAGTGACATAGGACTGTCAGTACTAACACTGGGAAATACTCAAACAAATTAGGAGACAAGTGAGTCACTCAGGAAAGCATGATTCGGTCATTGGAAAGAGCCTGGACTGAGAACTGGGTGCCAGGCATTTTTCTGACATTGTGACTTTGGACAAGTCACTTACTCTGAAGGCTGATTCCTTTGTGTGCAAAATTGGAGAGTTGGACCTAATATATATCTAAAAAGACACAAATATTAAGCATGTTCAATATTTTGGATCTGTAAGAAATGCTCCCTAGGTCTTACTTCATTGAATTCTCCCAACAGCTTTATGATAGAAGCACTATTACTATTCCCCAGTGACAGATGAGGACACAGAGGATTAAAAGAGGCCCAGATTTAAGAACACCAGGTGAGGCAGCAGATCACAGCCATAATGAGCATGGCCTCTAGAGACAGAGCTCAGTTCCCAGCCCCCCTGCATGCTGAATGTGTTACCATAGGCAAATCCCCTAATCTCTGTGTCTCAGTAATATGAGGGTTTCTTATAAGGCCACTGAGAGAGTTTCAAATAGTGCCTTGCACAAGTTAAAGGCTATACAAATGTTTATTAAATAAAAAGAAGTATCCATGCTCTTAAACACTCACAGACTCCTGCCTATCTCAATGATCCCTTCCAGGTCTTACTAGGGCATGATTTTATGAATGGCCATGCCCCCTTATTTGACACTCTCTACACATATGGGAAAAGCCAACTGCTAAATGCAATGCATGTATGTGATAATGAAGGGCTAATAGACTGCCCTCATTCCCAAGAAGTCTCAAGAAAACACTGGTAATTCTCATGGAGTCCTATGTAATTGAGAATTCAAGAATTCACTCCTGGGCATCTTTAAAAAAAAAAAGAAATCAGCACAACATTTGTGTTGTGCCTTGACATTAAATTAGCAGGCCTTTGCCAGTTTGCAGGTCATTTGGAACCTTTAACATCACTTAGGCTTGGTGTTTATTTGTTGTAATTATCTCGGGAGAACAGAGAAGGTTTTAGTTCTTCAACTATCATGAAATGGTTATCATGTTTCTTTCATCTTTTGATGAATCATTCTGAGGCATGTTTTCCATTATTTTCTGACTATTGTTTAAATGTAATGTCCAGAATGAAAGGATTTTATTTTAATTTCTAACATTCTGACATAAATTATCAGATATCTTGTAAAATTGGCTGTTGTATTTGCTAGTTTCTGTGTTATATACCAATATATCACATATTGCATATAATGCATTTTTAGTGAGTATGTGCTGCATACTAGGCACATGTAGTTAATAACTTCCTTTGGAATAGTTAAAGCAATTTACAAGATACTCATACTAAGTCTCCTCATTTGCCATTCAGAGGAAAAGAAGAAAGTCACAGAAACTCAATTTTACATTGGGCAATTTACAAAGAGATCCAGAAAGCTGACACTGTGACTTACACAATAACATCAAATTGACTGTCTGTCCACAAGCAGGACCACCTCACATGGTCTCTTGCCAGCTACAGTTAGACATGGATGGGAACAAAGCTGACTTCCTGATTCTGCTTAAAAGTTTCTACTTCAGTCTTTAATTGGCAAACCCACCTGAATTGTTAAGGTGTCTCAAGTGCTATATGTATACTAAAGACTGCTGTTAAGAAAGATTTTCTTCTATGGGTGGCTGGGGCATACTTTGCTGCTGGTGGTAGGAGGAATAGTGGAGACCCGTAATTCCTCCAGCATCTTGGCCCAGCATAGTTTCAGCGATAGTAGCTGACAATGTAATACTCATTCAGCAGCTGATTATAATTAAAAATATCAGAATAATTAAAGTCCTCAGCTTGACAAGCAGAGCCATAACTTTGCCTTCAGACATTCCTCTCTAATTAGTTAATTAATCCTAATGCAAATTATAAGCAATAATTAGTCAGCCAAGCTTGACATAAAACTCTGCTGACTTACAGCTAAAAGGCTTTCTGGTTGCTAGTTTATAGTGTCTAAAGGTGTCTTTTGTCCACTCATAGTTTCTGTACCCATCCTACTTCGAACTTTCTGCCAATTCATAGACACTCAAAGCAATTTGAGCTGGAGGAAACCACAGCTATAAAAATCTATATTACCACAAGCATTTTTCAGTTTGACATAATAAATTGCATGCTCAGTATCTGTATTGAATATCAATTCTGGGTATACCCTTTCTAGGGGAAAAAAATGAGTGAGAAGATAGAGGAGGTGGGATATTTTGACCCAAAACATGGTCTGTGATATACTCTGTATTCATTTGCACTAGATTACTGGGGTGCTTTTAGCATGTGCCAAGAAATTGAGTCATAATGAAGCATATCCAAAATTTGATATACCTGTAATAGAAAAGCTAATATTTGATCCAGATTTTCAGTGAATTTAAACAGATCCAGAATTGTTAAGTGAGATAATTTAAATTATTTTCTGATAAATGTTAACCTGGTATTGACTAAGTATCTCTGCTAAGAATAAGCAAAATCCCCTCCTCCTAAAGCTTAGAGATGCAGAACATGGGTCAATAGCTTCTGGACACCTCAGATAAATAAATATTCTACCACCCATCCACTAGTCACTCCAAATCTTTACTGTCCAGTGGCCTGAAGAGTCTGCACCAGAGTATAGACTAGAGGGTAATTCCTGTAAACATGATGTCATAGTAACAGCAAAGCTAGAGCTAAATCAACATGTATCTCTCAAATGATATCTTCGGCAATAATTCTATGACTTGGAAAGAATATGTTAGTCTATTAATTGCAAAAATGGCCTGGATTATTCCTTTCCCTGTACCCATGCCTCTTGCAATTTGATTTTATAGCTCTTTCCATTTCAAGGGTGAATTTATTTCTTCACTGCTTGAATTTGAGCTAATCTTATGAGTTGATTTGGCCAAAAGTATAAGGTGGAAGTGATAAGGAACCAATGATAAGCCCAGGCCTCAAGACATGTTGCAAAGCTCTACTTGCTTTCTTGAAACCTTGCCTCTACCATGAGATAAGCTGAGGCTAGCCTGTTGGTGGGTAAAAGAGAGAATTGGGTGGAGACAAAGCATCCTTCTTGGGCCCTCTTTGACAAGCTGACTTATTTGCTGATGGCAAACAAATGAAAAAGCCTGGCAAAAACCAACCAAGCCAACCAAGACTAATGGGACCACCCAACTGACCTATAAGCTCATGAGCTAAATAAATTATTTTTATGTAAACCACTAAGTTTTGGGATGTGCTGTTACACAGCTATGGCTAACTGACAGAAATATAAACAGAACAGTTTAGTCCAGTGCCTCCTACTCTAATGAAACAGAAAAAGGGCCAGATATTCCTTTATGTGTTTATAAATATTTAGATCTTACTTACTGGGGAAAGAAGAGGGAAATAATACAGACTGTTTCCATCTTTTTCTTATTTGAACATTCTCTTCTATAACTTCCCTAGCTTCTTTTTCTCCACCTAAATAAGTATTCAAGGCTCTCTCAGCCTAAATATAACATTCCCATTAATAATACCCAATGCAGCCTACCTCACCACTTCCATCTACAACCATAGCTTTCTCTTTTCTATAAGCAATAAACTTAAATGATGAGTCCATATCCATTCTTCTATTTCTTTAACTTCCTTTTACCTTCCAAACCACTATAATTTGGCTTGTATCTCTACCACTGTACTGAAGCTGCTTTCAATAGTATTATAAATGACTTCCGAATTTTCAAATCCAATGATAATTCTCCCATCCCATCCTTTTCTTAATGTAAACTTTTATTGAACTATCTATCTATAATATATAATATAATATAATATAATATAATATAATATAATCCAGGCTAATCTTCCAAACTCAACATGCTTAAATTAATCATATATTTTTTAAAAATCCTTATTTGCATGTAAAAGAACATATTACAGATTGCAGGGATTAGGATATAGACACAATTGGGGAGCCATTATTCTATCTAGCATGCATGTAACCTTTACTCAAACAGAATCTAAAAAGTTTTCTCATGTTCCCTTTCAGCCATATCTTTTACCCGTTATGGGTAACCACCTAATTTCTAGTAATATAAATAGGATTTGCCTATATAAAATTTTTATATAGTTTAATGCAGAATGTACTTTTTGGGCTTGAGATGTTTACATATAACTAGAGACCCGGTGAACAAAATTCATGCATGGCGGGGGAGAGGGGGGGATTTTGCTTATTAGTAACAGAGATATATAGTCAATACCAGGTTTAGATTTATCAGAAGATAATTCAAATTATGTCACTTAACAAATTCCGGATCTTTTTAAATTCACTGAAATTCTAGATCAAATATTAGCTTTTCTATTACAGTGTTCTGTAAGACAACAGTCAGACATCCCTCTCGCAGTCCAGGGCACTTGCATTCTGAGACTCATTGCTACTTACCACCCACCTACAGTGAGCCCTGCTTCTGGCTGAGCAGCTATTCCCCTGTGGATACACACTGACTACCAGGGGCCAGCTCCTGCATTGAGTGTCTGCCCCCCTGGTGGTCAGTGCTCATCATAGTGACCAGTTGTTCCATTGGTTGTTCCACAGTTCAGTTGATTTGCATGTTAAGCTTTTATTATATAGAATGTTTACTTTTATTACAGTATGGCATTACAATATATGAATATAGCAAAACTTATTTAACCATTCTACTACTGCTAAGCATTTGAGCCATTTCTTGTTCTTGGCACTTACAATAATATTGCTGTTAACATCCACATATGTTTGTTGGATGACATATAAATACATTTCTTTTTTATGTTTTAGTACATGCAGTTTTCAAAATTCTAGCTGGTCCCTTACCTTTTTAACACTTGGTATTGCTTCACTGCCCCACCATTTTAATCGTTTTGTAGTATTTGACACCTTAGACTTCTGGAAAAATGCCCCTCCCTTGGCTTCTAGAACATTACTCTCTCAAAATATTTTTCATGCCTCTCTGATTATTGTTTCTCAGTATTTTAAGAGCCTCCTCTCTTATATATTACCACCTACATTTATTAGTATTTGTCTCTTCCTTTTAGCAACTTTCCTTAAATTATTCCTCAAATTTATTGTCAAATTTCCATAATAGGTTAATATAAGGCTCTTCATAATTTGATTCTAATTATTGATCTAACCCAGTGGTTGGCAAACTGCAGCTCGCGAGCCACCTGCAGCTCCCAAGCTGCAGTTTGCCGCTCTGTAGACTGAGTTTGCTGACCACTGATCTAACCCATCTGGAGCAAAGAATGGCTGTCCATCAATGCTCTCTTCCTGGTCTTTATCTTAGACATACACTAAAATATATTTATTACCAAGCCTCCTTGTAGTTAAATGAAGCATACGACTGAGTTATAGGCAATAGAATGAGAACAGAGGTGATGTCTGACATTTTCAAGCTAATATCCCTTCGCAAATACCCTATGCCCCTCCTTCTACTTTTCTTCTCCTCTTTGATAATTGTTGACACCATATGTTGAAGATAGCTAAGGTTGAAATGAGGCTGATTCAAAAGATTTGAGTCACTGCTTGGAGGAGAGCTACCTAACACACATTGGATGTGATATAAACTAGAAAGATGCTTTTATAGTATTAAGCCACTGGGATTTGATGGTTTTCTGTTATAGTGATTAGTCTACTAGAACAAATATAGAAGTTGTATGCTACAAAAACAAACATCTCAAATATATAAATACTAAAGGCCTGGTGTATAAAATTTGTGCACAGGGGAGCAGGAGGGTGTCCCTCAGCCCAGCCTGCACCCTCTCCAATATGGTACCCCTTGAGGGATGTCCAACTGTCCATTTAGGCCCAATCCTACTGGGCATTCAGACATCTCTCTCAAAATCCAGGATTGCTGGCTCCCAATTGCTCACCTGCCTGCCTTCCTGATTGCCCCTAATGGCTTCTTCCTACCAGCCTGATCACCCCTAACTGCTCCCCTGCCAGCCTGTTTGCCCCTAACTGCCCTCCCCTGCAGCCTGGTCACCCCTAAGTGCCCTTCCCTGCAGGCCCTGTTGCCACCAACTTCCCTTCTCTGCTGGTCTGGTCATCTCTACTGCCCTACCTTGCAGGCTTGATTGCTTCCAACTGCTCTCTCTTGCAGGGCTGGTCCCTCCCCAACTGCCCTTCTCTGCTGGCTTAATCACCCACAACTGCCCTCCCTTGTAGCCCATCTTGTGGTGGCCATCTTGTGCTCACATGGGAGCAGGATCTTTTGACCATATGGGGGCAGCCATCTTGTGTTTGGAGTGGAGGTCAATCTGCATATTACCCTTTTATTAGATAGGATAGAGGCCTGGTGCATGGGTGGGGGCCAGCTGGTTTGCCCTGAAGGGTGTCCCAGATCATGGTGGGGACTCCCTTGGGGTATGGGGTGGCCTGGATAACGGGCCTATGTTGGTTTGCTGGCTAGCCACACCCGCCAGTGACCTAGGCAGAAGCCCTGGTATCTGGGATTTATTTGTCTTCTACAATTGAAACTTTGTAGCCTGGAGCAGAGCTAAGCCTCCTGCTTGCTCAGTCACTGCAGCCATTTCTGTTGGGATTTATTTATCTTCTATAATTAAAACTTTATAGCCTTAAGCAGAGGCCAAGGCAGGCCAGAGCATGTGAAAAACTTTGCTTCCTCCATCACCAGGGGCAACCTTAGCCTCCTGCTCTCTCCAGCTAGGTGGCTGCCACCATTTTTGTTGGAATTTATTTATCTTCTATATTGAAACTTTGTAGACTGGAGTGGAGTCCTGGGCTGGACAGAGTATGTGGAAAGCTTGGCTTCCTCCATTACTAGGGAAACCCAACCCTCACTCCTGCTCTCTCCATGGCCACAGCCATCTTTGTTGGGGTTAATTTGCATACTCACTCCTGCTTGGCTGGTGGGCATAGCCTGTGGTGTAGTGGAAGTATGGTCAATTTGTATATTACTCTTTTATTAGATAGGATATGGCAAAAACAACATATAGCAGACTGTTAATCTATATTATACAGTGGTAAACTATTTGGTAAAACTGTTACCCAGAGTAAAGTTAGAAGGAGACCATGTGTCCACTGAGCTGGCAATTCAATGAGAGGTGTTTTAAAGGAAATGGGGATAATGTGTGTTGGTGGTTTGGCAAAGCATTTCAATAAAGTGATGAGCACATGAGAAATTTGGCTGGTTGATAAGAAGAAATGAAACAAAAAGAACAAAATTGAATATTTTAAAGCTATAGAAAACCTAACTGTTTAGATCCCCAAGAAGTAGAAAAGTAAGACTGATATTGTTGTTGACAATGACCTCTTCATATTCAGCCTTGGGCAAAGAGTTGGCCTTCTCAATAAAGCCATAACTTCAAGGTAACAAACATTAAAGTGAGAGAAAAGAGATGCATAGGACTAAATAAGCAAATAAGCACATTTGGAGATAATATTCAGAAAATAAATTTGTGTATAATTTCTTACACATGGAACTCATTGGAAACAACTACATCAGAAGTACATGAAGTTATTAAGGAATCACATTGTAAAAGAAATCATTAACCTAGATTTTAAAAGTATCTCACAAATCAAGATTTAAAATGACTCCTTTGGACTCCCAACATTTCAAGAACTGGAATTTGTCTTCAAAATGTGCAAACCCCAAGAAGGGAAGACTCCACAACACCCACCTTCTTCAGATTAGCACATGGAAGGTAATAAACAAGGCAAAACTTCCCCAAAGGACAAAATAATATGAGAGAGAAAAATGAAAAGAAGTTCCTCCCAGAGACCTCATCAAATGACTTCTCCTCCTACAGGAGAAAGAAACTTCCAAGATTCCCAGGGTTGTTACCCACCAATGACTGCTGTGTTACCCTTTTGTGAATGGCAGTTTGTAGGCCTTACAATGATGCACCTCTTGGATCCCATTACAAGACTAAAGGATTTCATTCTCCATCTGTTGGGAGTGATGAATACACACCTCCAACAGCACTTTTTTTTTCTCTGAAAATTGATTTTAGAGAGGAAAGGAGAGGGAGAGATGAGAAGAAATCATTGACTGGCTGCCTCCTGCACACCCCTGATTGGGGATTGTAACTGCAACCTGGGCATGCACCCTTGACTGGGAATCAAACCATGACCTCCTGGTTCATAGATCAGCACTCAATTGCTGAACCACACAGGCCGGCAAACCTCAGATAGCACTTTTTAATAATTGTCTCACCTAAAGAAAACTGCCTCATACTTTATACAAGACCATGCCCCTTTCCAGAGGTATTCAAATCAAATAAAGGTCCTGCTCCCTCGCCCAACTTTGCAGCAATTCGGAAGGGCAGCCCAGCTTCATCCTGGGATTGTCTGAGGACTGCTTTGAGAATGCTTTCCTTCCTTCCCTTCAACAAGTGGGGCTCTCAACAGTACTCCCTGCAAACCTCCTACATGGCCTTAGGTATCTGTTTCCTAGAAAGCCAGCCTGTGACAGGCATTATATTCTAGCAAATCTGTCCCCATTCTCCATTCTTATTAAGTGGAGGTAGGGTGTGGACAATTGGCTTTCATGTTCTTATATCACCGTATCATGACTGGATACCTGGAGGTACTGGAGCTGAAGATAGATGAAATGACAGATGGAACTTGGGTTGGAGGGAGCAAATAGATGCCTGGTAATCAGAAGAGCAAGAGATTGTAGAGAATGCCAATATTTATCCATATCTATGCTTCCAGGGAGAGGTTAGTAAGGATCACAAACAAATTCCACCAATTGCAAATTCTTGTGGGAGATGGCTTTGATGCTATGGCAATATTTACTTTAAAAAATAACTTCTCTTGTGGGACCATTAATCAATAAATAATTCACTTATATCAATAATTTAATTGTTGCATGTCTGTATGTCTTTATTTGCTGTTGCAAAGGAAAATGAAGGGGTGGAGATTCATTGGGGAAATGGTGATGGATGAGGAAAGGTAAGGCCAGGCTGTTCCATTTAAAATAGTGCCCCTTACATCAATGTGCCTACAGAAAAAGTGCCCTTACATCCCAGACATGGAGTGAGAAAAATCAGTCCATTAAGAATCACCATCTTTAGGTCATAACATTTCCACTACTACAAACTCACAGTTGGTAAAAAAATATATTTAAAAAAAATTACCCACCCCTTAAAAGGTTTCTGCTTCCCACTTTCCCTCCAGCATACATTTATTCTTATCATCCTCCTCATCCCGTAGTATTTATTAAAAAGCCACATTTGCATGGCACCGTACCTGTGATACTCCATTTCTCTCTAAGGATGATTTCCTGGTTTAGAAGTTTTAATGACTGCTCCTTTGAAAATGTCTTAAGAGGGTTTTGACTGTAATTCCTTTTCTCCAAGCCCTTATTTAATAGGTACCAATGCCTATATTTTGCCTGGGGTATTGGGCTAGGGAACGGAAGATTCATTAACCATGGTGAGTTATGGATTTCAATGCCCTGGCTACTTTATTTCTCATATCCAAGTAGATCATTTCCTCCCTAGTCCTCCAAGGATGCATATATTGTAAGTAGCCTTAATCTGCTTCATTAGGCTTTTTTTTTTAACTCTACAAAAATGATACCACCAATATTAGCATATTATTTCTGGTGATGTGCATGGCAGTAAAATTATACATTCGAACTAGCTGGCAGTAATAGTAGTGATTTAGCTGTGGTCATAAAAGTAGAAAAACCATATGATTTTAAAGCTTGTAGATATTGAAATTAATCTCATTTTCAGATATAGAAACCTAGATCCAAAGAGGTGAAGTACTTTGCCTAAGGTTACATACACACTAGTGACTAATGCCTGAAAAAGTGTCAAATCTTCAATCCCAAGACTCATAACTTCATACACTTCCCTACTGCACTCTTTTGAGTATTAAAGCAGAGTGATACTGATGGCATAAAAGGCTCCAAGGTTTTTTGGAGACAGAAATAAATAGCGGTGCTACCCATGGTTATTATATAGCCTACTACAAAAGAGAAAATGTGGGGTTAACCCACCATGTATACATTGCATTGAACAATTCTCTCTTCTGCTCCCTTTTTATGTTTCAATAAATAGTCTAACTAGGCCTTACACCCTAGAATAGTAGCAGAAGATTTCTCCCTATGAGACCAGCCATATCTTCTCTTGGGGGACAAGTGTCTCACCAGTCCCAATGAATTCTCTAGCTTTCAGCACTAAGTAATAAGTCCTGAGAAGCAGTGTTGTACCTGTATCTGAGAAAAATGTTAACTACTTTGGTTCAGATACTGTGACTTCTGATCAAGTATGGCCATCATGAAACTGTAAAATGGATAAAGCTCACTTTTTAGCTACTCTCTGGAACAATGGATCCTCATGGGGTGATTTTGGCCCTTCCCCAAGGGATATTTGGCTATGTATGGAGCCCTTTCTGTTGTCCCAACAGAGAGGGGAGGGATGTTATTGGCATCTAAGTATAGCAGACCAAGAATGCTGCTAAATATCCTACAGTGCATAGGACAGGCCCCATAGCAAAGAGTTATCCAGTCAAATGTCAAGGTGCTAAGGGTGAAGAATCCTTTGAATCCCTGGCATTATGAAGCCACCAGCCTACTACTCTTTACATTTTTAGTTCTTGGTTATCATCATATGTTACATCTTCCTGCTTTGGCTAGTTTTGCTCAGTAGATAGAGCAGCAGCCAATGACTAAAGGTGCCTAGGCTTGATTCCAGTCAAGGGCACATACCTCTGTTTCAGGCTTGATTCTGGACCTGGTTGGAGTACATGCAGGAGCCAACCAATTGATGTGTTTCTCTCACATTGATGCTTCACTCTCTCTGTGTGTGTCCTCTCCCTTCCCCTCCACACTCCCTAAAAATCAATGGAAAAATATCCTCAGGTGAGGATTAACAAAACAAAAAATAAGAAAAAATTACACCTTCCTCTCTAGATCTCTGTCTTTAGCAGAAGACCTAGGAAGTTCACAGAGAAAAGAACTACGATTTTGGACTCGCAGAAAGGTTTCCTGGATTCATAAATTTCCAATATGATAATCTACACAATCCTAATATATAAAAACTCTGGGTTGTAATGACCAGTAATGATGGAGGCTCAACCAACCAGAAGTCAATCCTGCAGTCAGTGCTGGATTGCCAGGGCAACCCAGCACTGACTGCTTCTGCTGCAGGCATGGTGCCCCAGCACTGACTGCTGAGGTGGCTGTGAATCAGGGCCAGAGAGAGGCCTGAAGAGAGAAGCAGGGACTGATCCATTGCCTCTGTGGCAACTTTTGACCAGTACTTGACTTGCCTCTCTCTTTCTCTCCCAGTCTGGCCAGCAACCGTGCCTCCATTTCTCTCCAGGACTCCACCTGGGCTGCTGATCAGGCCCCATTGATAGACTAACATAGGAACTGATCAATTATAACCAAATGTGGGTACTCTGAAGAACTAATGGCTGCCTAGGAGGCAAAACTTCTGACACTGACTGACATAGAAACCAACCAATCAGAACCAAATCTGGGTGCTTTGGGAGTCAATGGCTGCCTACGAGGTGGAGCTTTTGATGCTGACTGGCACAGAAACTGACCAATCAGAACCAAATTTTCCAGCAGAGGAGGTCAGTTGGGGGGGAGATCAGGCAAACAAGGGAGGTGATCAGACTGGCAGGCAGGGGCAGTTAGGGGCAATCAGGCAGTCAGGCAGATCAGCAGTTAGAGTCAGCGGTCCCAGATTACGAGAAGGATGTTTGACTGCTGGCAGTCAGATATCCTCTAAGGCAGCAGTTCTCAACCTGTGGGTCACGACCCCTTTGGGGGTTGAACAACCCTTTCACAGGGGTCGCCTAAGACCATCAGAAAATGCAGATATTTACATCACGAAGCATAACAGTAGCAAAATTTCATGGTTGGGGGTCACCACCACATGAGGAACTGTATGCAAGGGTCATGGCCTTAGGAAGGTTGAGAACCACTGCTCTAAGGGGTCCCCAATTGGAAAGGATGCAGGCTGGGCTAAGGGAACCCCTCCTTTGTGCATAAATTTTGTGCACCAAGCCTGTAGGAGGGATAATAATTTATTTTTATTTCATTGGGTTGGTATAAGAATAATAAATTAAAATGGTATTTGCTAAAATGCTGATGAACTCTAAAGTGCTGCATGACTGCATGGTATTGTCAGGGTGAGTGTTAATAGCAAAGGAATATGTTTCCAATAGTGAAATTGCAGACACCATGGCAGCAGGAACTTCTGGTTCAGAAGGTCATTCACCTGCTCTTTAATTCCACAACAGAGAGAAAACTCTTCAGTGTTTAATACCAGATCTGTACTCACTGTGTTTAAATCTGTGTTTGGATTAGCACATGAGAGAAATGCTGTCAGTGCTAAGCACATGGAAGATGCTTAATAGACTATTAACACAAAAGTTACATAGTTTCATACATATCCACAAAGAGACTTTCCCACTTCTTCCCATTTATAAAGACTTCTATTTTATAAGCCTCTCTGTTGCTTTATCAAGCTTACTTTTCCTGTTATCACAACAAAATTGATTAGTTAGCCCAATACTAGAACTGAGATTCCAACTCATGTCTATCTGGTAAAAGATACCATGTTCTGTCTGACTGTACCCTAAAGCCTCTCTAGTTCTGAGTGTGGGCTGGAAATACACATCAGAACACCTGCACTGGCTGGAGTTGACCTGAGAGATGCCAGCATCCCCACTGGTGTTGGGTATCATGGCCTTGATCAGCTCATTCTGTAGCACAGATGCTTTCTGACTCCTATCAAGGTACCTGGGGATGCAGGGATCAAAAAGTTGGAAAAATAATACAATCTACCACAATAAATATATGTATTTGCTGATTCATCATTTTTTTTTTAATTCCAAAACATGCTATTATTGATTTTGTCACAGTTACTTGAAAAACTACTAGGTCAGCTCATATACTGTGTGTCTGAAATAAGGTAGAGTAAAGAAGGAAAATAAATAGGAGGGAAATAAAAATACATATAGCCTTGTGTTGCACACCTAATTTGGCTCACCTGCTACCTTTAATGAGAGGCTCTATAATTAGATTCTCTTGAGTTCAGTCACCAGAAAGAAGAGGAAAACTTCCCATTGCAGATCTAAAGCTTTCACACTTGCTAATATTTTAGTTACATGATATTAAAAACATTCATTTTAGTATATTTTAAGTGTTTAATAAATGCTTGGGTATGTGTCAGTAAATATACTGTATACAAATATCCTGATTTCCATTTTCATGAGCTTTTCCCTACTATTTGCAGACAATTTAGATCTACAAGTTTTAACCATTTAACTTCCTGATAAAGGAAATGGAAACAACAAAAGCAAATGTGTCCCCAGCTCACGAATGGAAGTAGTTATTTCAGGTTAATTATTACCAAGAACTGTGCAAAACTTAAGAATGCGATTAAACATTAGCTTATGAGATGTTTAACAGTGGGGTTCTACAATAAAAAACAGAATATTGTACTTTCCAGGATTTTTTCTAAATGGTCCCAAACTACACATGCAAATAAAGCTAATTCTAAATAATTAAATGATAATGTCATTATTATTCAATGTAGGTATACACTCGAGAATGAAATTGAATCTATCCTCCCCCCCCTTGTGGCACAATAACAATTCATGTTCAACTTTACTTAATATATTTCTTGGTTAACAGGAAAAATCAGTTTGTATACTCATTGGCTTCTAGAAAAGAGAACTAGGCCCAGGTAACTGAGAGACAAAGCAGTGAAAAACAAACAAACAAAACAAAAACACAATAGCCCTGGGCTAAAAGTGAATTAGGCTAAAAGGGTATCTCTGTACCTTGTTCCTAAACTCCTTTCTCATTCCCATCCCTTAGGCATTCAATGCCCTCCATCTTGTTGTACTTCACTCCCTAAAAATGGCCTTTTTCTGAGAGCATAGTCAATGTGCTGCCTCTTCCAGGAATGTTTGAACTTTCATTTAGCTTCCCTTATGCATTGACAAGCTCCATTTCCCTTAAACATTCACACAGTATCCACTAAGTGTCATGTTTAGTTCTAAGAACATTGCATAAGTGAACCCACTTAATATTCACAACAACTCATGAGAGAAGTGCTCTTACTATTCACATTTTATGCCCCCTGTCATTGCTTCCAAATCCTTTCCATTATTACTTGGTTGTGCAATTACTAAATGTAATCTTGCAGCATTAAAATTCACAGAAAGATATGATGGATTTTTTTTTTTAAACAGGATCCGTGGACACTGAGAGAACACTGCCTTAATAAAAAATAGGGAAATGGGTTTGGTTTGGGAAGATGTATGTGTTCACACACTCTCTGTCCAAGGACTCCTGAGACTCTAATATGTTATCCCATGGCTGGCACTAAAGAGATTATTTAGCCAGGTTCTCCAATACATTTTCATTAGTTTTGTTTCATTTGCTTTGATAAAAAAAAAAAAAGTTTCAACCAAGATTTGTAATGATAATGGAAAATTCTGAAAGGACACATAACAACCCCCTCTTTGATACTTTTCCTATATGCTGCTACCAAAATGGTAGAAAACAACAGAAAAAAAAATGTGCTAAAAAATGAATAATAGTTTTTAAAAAATATGTTAAGCCTACTAAGAAAATAAATTAGAAAAGACACACATAAATATCTTCCTATTTTATTATTTTTCATGCTATTATAAATGGTATCTTCTTAATTTCTTTTTCTAATAGTTTGTTCTTAGTATACAGAAATCAAATTGATTTTTGTATATTGATTTTGTATCCTGGGACTTCACTAAACTCAAGTTCTAACAGTTTTTTGTGGAGTCTTTAGTTTCCCCTTTGTAACATAATGTCACCCACAATAGAGACAATTTTACTTTTTCCTTTCCAATTTACATGCCTTTTATTTCTTTTTCCTGCCTAATTGCTCTGGATGGGGCTTTCATTACTATGATAAATAAAGATAGCAAGACTGGGCATCCTTATCTTGATCTGTTCTTAGAGACAACGCTTTCAGTTTTTCACCATTTAGCTAGTTGTGGTTTGTCATACATGACCTTTATTATGTTGAGGTGCATTCCCTCTGTACCTCATTTGTTAAGAGGATGTTATATTTTGTCAATTAAAAATAAGTAGTTTTAGTTTAAGATATTTTAGAATAAGACAATTATATATCAACATAAAATTCATGCAAGGGGCTCAGCCCTCGCAATCTCAGTGGCTTGCCTCAGCCTCCGCAGCCCCAGCTTTGTCTGGAAGGATGTCCAGAAGGTTGTTCAGCAATCCGGTCTAATTAGGATATTATGCTTTTATTATTATAAATAAAATATGAATATAAAGTATGTAGTAAAGGACACCATTTCTAGAATTTGGTGAGCAAAATTATTAAGACCATCTCTTGGCCCATCCCCAAAGAAACTAAAAGTGATGATAAAAAGAGAATAATATATTTTTAGTGATCATAAAACATCAAAGAATGGGCATGGTATAAATAATTAGCAGACCAAAATATAAGTAAAACCTCTAATGCAGAGAGTTAAGTGGAGTTACTTTTGCTGTGAGGCATTTGCTGAATTTGGCAAATTCTGGCCTTCTAGTATATATGGGTCCACAGGTGCTCAAAAGTCAGGATCTGCCCAAGGTGGGAGTCATAGGGATTATCAGATAAGGATTATAAACAACTGTGTCTATTATGATTAAAGAAATAAAAGAAGCTTAAAATATCTTCTGGGAACCAATAACTGCTTTAAAAAAGTAGAGCAGGTGTGGAAAAGAATGAAATCAAGAAATGAAAAATAACTAAAATTTAGAACACAAAAATGAATTTAACCAGAGATTAGACATAACTGGAGAGCAAATTAGAGAATGGGAGATTAGATAAAAAGTACTTTTCCAGAATGTAGAAGAGAGAAAATAAATTAAAACATTTAGAGACATGGAAAATGTATGTGATGTAAAGATCTAGCATGCATTTCATTGCAGTCTCAGAAGGAGATGAGAAGAAAACACATGGCAGAGGCAATATCTGAAGAAATAAAGCCAAGGAATTTCCCAGATAAAACTATATAGAATAATTCTTAGATTCGGGAAGCACAGTGTATCTGAAGCGGGATGAATACTAGTAAAATAAATTCACACCTAGACATATTACAAAACTGCAAAACACAAAAAAAGTTAATATGTAAGTATTAAAATCAATTGAAAGCCACACACACACACACACACACACACACACACACACACAGTGCTTCAAAAGGGGTGACAGACTAACAACTGCCTTTAAAATAACAGATGGTTACAGAGGTCAGTGTAACATTTTTAATGTGCTTAACAAAATAATTGACAACTCTAAATCATATGTATACCAAAAATATCTTTGAAGAATGAGGGAGACTTAAGGCATTTTAAAATACCTTTTCCCCAGTCCAATCCCCCAAAAAATAAGAGAAAGTTTAGCAACCTACAGTAGAGAAAACTCTAATGGACACACTTCTTGCAGAAGAAAAGTGATCTTAGATATTTTTTTAGGAAGGGATGTGATAATAAATAGCAAAGATAGAGGAACATATGGGTGTAATTCCCCCATTAACACTTACTAAATAAAATAATAATAATGTCTTGGAGTTTTAAAATGCAAATGAAGAAGTAAGATATATAACAATAATAACCTAACTCAGGAGAGGCATAAATGAAGTTAAATGTTCTAAGGACCTTGTATCGTCAGGATAGAAGGTGAAGGCAATGATTAACTTTTGACTTTGACAAGTTAAAAATGCATGTCGTAATTTCCAGGATAAGCAGTAAAAGAATAACCTATAAACCAGTAGAAGGAAAAAAACGGAATTAACATTAAAAAACAGTAAGAAAGAAAAGAAAAATATAGAACAGAAAGGAGACTGGGTGCAAAAGGTGAAGGGATTAAGAAGTACAAATTGATAGTTAAAAAATAGTCATGAGGTTGTAAAGTACAGCATTGGAAATATAGTCAATAATAAGTTTTATAATAACTACTAGAGGCCTGGTGCATGAAATTCATGCACAAGTAAGGTGTCCCCTCAGCCCAGCCTGCACTCTCTCCAATCTGGGACCCCCCCAGGGGATGTCTGACTGCCGGTTTAGGCCCAATCCTGGGGATAATAAATAGCAAAGTTAGTCGGACATCCGGCAGTCGGACATCCCTCTCACAATCCAGGACTACTGGCTCCTAATTGCTCATCTGCCTACCTGCCTGATCACCTCTAACTGTCCCCCACCCTCTGCTGGCCTGGTTGCCCCCAACTGTCCCCTCTGCCAGCCTGGTTGCCCCACACAGCCTGCTGTTCAGTCATTTGGTTGGCCCTCACTAACCCCCTGCTGGCCTAGTCACCCAAGGCAACCTAGTGGTTGTTACTGTTACTGTGACAGCATCCTGGACAATTAACATATTCCTTTATTATTAATATAGATGTATAGTATCAGGTGGGTACTAGAAATATCAGGGTGATCAATTTGTAAAGTATATGATTGTCTAACTATTATGCTCCACATCTAAAACTAATATAAAATAAGATTGAATGTAGCCGAAACCGGTTTGGCTCAGTGGATAGTGTGTCGGCCTGCAGACTGTAAGGTCCCAGGTTCAATTCCAGTCAAGGGCATGTACCTTGGTTGCGGGCACATCCCCAGTAGGGGGCGTGCAAGAGGCAGCTGATCGATGTCTCTCTCTCATCGATGTTTCTGACTTTCTATCCCTCTCCCTTCCTCTCTGTAAAAAATCAATAAAATATATATATTTAAAAAATCATTTTAAGATCAAATGTAAACTGAAATTGAAAAATATAAGATGCAAGATAAGGTATTTAGGGGAGATGATGAATATCTGCATGATGAGTTTGAAGATCCCACCCTATACCAAGTGATAACATCATCAAGCAGTTGACTATGTTGTTCTATAACTCAGAATAGATATCTGAGAGAGATACAGAATTATTTATCATCAGAAGATAGGTAGTTGAGGTCACTGCCTAGATGAGGTCATTGCCTAGATAAGTTCACCTGAGGACAGAGTTCAAAGTGGGAATAGACAGCTGAGACAAGAACCCACTCTATCCTATATAATGAAGAACTAATATGCAAATGGTCATCATGCCCTCACACTGTCGCTCCTTAACAGTTCAGACACTCAACACTTGGGACCAGCCAGGCACAAATGAGCTTGCAAGAGAGGAATGGGACAAGCCACCCGCCCTGCAGTCCCAGGCACCAGTAGCTGGGGTGCAACCTGGGAGAGGAACAAGCTGCCCAACCTGCTGTCTCAGGCACCAGCAGCTGTGCCTGCAGCCTGGGAGAAGGACAAGTTGCTCACCCTATGGTCCCAAGCACCAGCAGCTGAGGCTGAGACCTGGGAGAGGGATAGGCTGACCACCCTGTGGTCATGGATGGCAGTGCCTGGGGCTGGAGACGAGGAGAGGGACAAGCCATCCACCTCGTGGTCCCAGGAGCCAGCGCTGTGCCTATGCCTATGACCCAGGAGAGGGACAAGCACATGTACCATGGTCCCAGGCAACTGAGGCTGCAGCCCAGGCAAAGCTGGCCCAGATCCTGGGTGCTTGCAGCCAGCCAGAGAAAGGAGAGCCCAGGTCCTGGGTGCCTGTGACCAGCTGGAGGAGGGAATCCTGGGCCCTGGTGCAGGGCGAGGCAGAGGCATTTAGGGGTAATCAGGCCAGCAGAGGAGCAGTTAGGGGCAATCAGGCCAATAGGGGAGGAGTTGGGGGCGATCAAGCAGGCAAGCAGAGATGGTTAGGGGCGATAAGGCAGGCAGAGGTAGTTAGGAGCAATAAGTCAGGCAGGCAGAGGGGTTAGGAGTGATCAGGCAGGCAGGCAGGCAAGCGGTTAGGAGTCAGCAGTCCCAAATTGTGAGAGGCAGTTGGACATCTCTCAAGGTGTCCTGGATTAGAGGGGATGCAGGCTGGGCTGAGGGATCTAATGCCCAATGCATGAATTTTGTGCACTGGGCCAATAGTATTTAATATTTGAGTTGACTGCAAAGATTCCAAGAATCAAAAGAAAGAATGACAATGTCATAAAAAGGACAAGCTACACAATTATACAGACATGCCCAGTGAAGATAGATGCCCAGTGAACATTGTCCATAGGGAGGGGTAATTAATAAGTCATTAGCCCTCATGCAGTAGACAAATATAAGCCAGGTTGTCAGGAACCAAAGTGGGCAGTGATGAAGTGAAGACAAAGCTGGGGGAAAACAGTAATAAACCAGAAAGAAGAATAAGGTGACAGAACAACAAAGGAGGTACCAAACAAAGAGAAATCTGGTTATTTTTAAAAACTATTATTTTGTTTGTTTAAGGTAGAAAGTAACTAGAGTGTGTTTATAAGATAAGAAGGATGAATCAGTGGAAATTACAATGCAAAAGTTGCAGAAAAGGAAAAAATGAAGCAGGTAGAGAAGTCTATAGGGTCCAGAATACAGGTGAGATGACCATCTTTGAATGAAAGCACAGTCATGTCATTTTCTGAAAAGAGAGGAAAGGGGGGAAATCAATAGAACTTATGGAATTCTAATTTGATAAATTTTATTTTCTCTAAATTAAAGGTGAGGTCATTATTGGAGGGGAGGTTATATCCTAAGGAACATGATAAGCACATGGAAAAGCTATCACTAAGAATAGAAGACTTAGAATATAGAGAAAAAAAAAGAATCATTGGGAAGAACAAAGGACCTATTTGATTCTGGTAATACAAAATTGTACAATTCAGTCACCAAACTCACAGTGATGGTTTTTTTCATTGAGGGAGGGTGTTCATTCTACAGAGCAGTGCTATAGACTTTTCTGGGAAGATGAGGAAAAAAGACAAAGGGAAGAGAATTGATGATACAGATCTCTTCCCTAGGCAATCACTTAAAGTGACAAAATCAAGAAAATCTGTAGGATTCCATTAATATGTCATATATTTGAAAGGATTTCCCATTTCCCTACCTCCTTGATAATGAGCAACATTTCCCTTAACATGCATTTTAACCCAGTGTTAGAAATTAAAAACTTAAAATTGAAACACCTAGTTGAGAAAATACATTATCTAAAGATTAATTATTGAAAGGATCACCAGGCACAGATCTTGAGTGCTAAGGTCTCAGATTTTGGCGCCTCACAGATAATAGACTCAACTCCTACTATAACACTAAAATATTAAAAATATAATAAACACATCTTAACCTTTGTCAGTATGATTTTATTTATAACATGGGGTTAAAAATGCACCTTATTCAGTTTACATAAATAATACAAGTAAGATAGATGATGAGGATAAATAGATAGATGGATGGATGGATGGATGGATAGATGATAGATAGATAGATAGATAGATAGATAGATAGATAGATGATAGATAGATAGATAGATAGATAGACACTCAATTAAAAGCATCCATTAGATATTACTATCTCTTGTTTTGAGGGAGAGAACTACTTAAAGAACAAAGAAACACCAAGAAAGGGGGATAATACAAGATGAAGATAAACTTCACTCAAGCCACAATTTAGCCTTGGGCCAAACCTGTTTGCTGTCTGCTGTTGATGAAAGAAAAATATTCAATGTGGTATTGATGTATATTGCAACTGTGAACATGACAACCCAAAAGGTCATTTTTGCTGAGCCTTATGACACATCAACACTGGTTCACCTGGTTTATGCTTGTTTCTCATATTAGCACAGTCAATTTCACTAAAAAGTCACCGGCTGTATTTCCAAACTTTCTCTTTGTCCCATGTCACCTAACTGTTGGACAATGCATTTGAACTACTGCTGCTCTTGAGAAAGGAGGGATGACTCCCATATCCACAAAATGTTATCTTTCCTACATGCCCTTGAAAAGCCCTGAAATCCACATCTCAATAAGTTTTCCATAGAGTAGAAGGATGCTAATTTTTTTTTTAAGAGAGCCAAAGAATAACCTTGAGACCACCCTCCCAAGAAAGAGATAGAAAATGTCAAGGACTATTGAGCACCCAGCAAATATCCACAGTGGATTAGTAAGAAGTTATTTAGCGCAGGTGTTTAATTATGATGCATTAGGGAAATGGGTAGTGTTCAATGGCCCTCAAACCCAAACCTCCACCTGTGCAGAGTTCTAGCATTGGTTCATAGAGTGATAATACTGAGGGAAGCAATTGCTCTCCAGTGCTGCTCAAGGGCCTTTCTTTTCTCAGTTGGTTCAACCAAGTTCACTGCCTGAAAGCGATGGGTTTTCCCCACATGAGTAGGTCCATCATGCAAGTTTATAATCTGCATCTGAGCTATCTCTTCAGGAATTAGCTTTCACTTCAGAAAACAAGTGAAAAATCAGAAAAATTCAAGTTGCCCTGAAGAGAAAATATCTCCAGGTACATTCCCAGAACTCTGACTTCATGATAAGCAAAGGAAACCAATGTACTGGCCAAAGCACCAAACAAGGTCATTGTGATTCATCCTCAAGTATAGCCAATTCCCTTCAACTAGTCTGGCTACCATTCCATAGTCAGAGCTGCCTAAGAGGCATATTTATTGAACAATTGGACAAGGACTATGTGCATATTATCTAAATTAAATCCCAGGAGGTAGATATCATTGTAATTCCTATTTCAGATATAAGAAACTGATATTAAGGTTTATTAGAATTATTATTACACTAAAGGCCCGATGCATGAAATTTGTGTATCCAGGACCTTTGGCACCCAGGACCTGGGCTTCTCTCTGGCCACAGGCAGGCACCCAGGACCTGGGCTTTGTCCAGAGGACTTCTGGAAGGATGTCCAATCTAATTAGCATATTATGCTTTTATTATTACAGATTGTTAAGGATTATTACTTATCAAAGCCAATGCTGTTTTTACTTGGGCTATTTGGCATCCTAAGACTCTGGCATATCATGTACAAGAATCTAGAATGTAGAAGAATGGGTGTAGGTAAAACACTAATGTAGGCAAAGTTTGACTCCTGCATCCCCTACTTACAACCTACTCTGCCAGTTCAACACTTAACCTCATCTTTCGGACAAATTTCTTCCCTCTCTCCTTGATCTCTCTTCCCAATGTACACACTCCTCTGTGGCTATCCTTTTAAGAATAGGGAAGTAGATCTAACAAGTGAGTCTCAAGCAAACTAGTCATACTGAGTGTAAAATTAGTGTAAAATGGTCTTCTCTTTAAAGACTGGACAATAAGAGATAGTGTGTATGAACAGCTGGGATTAAACAAGCAGCAATATGAGAGACAAAGCTGTTTCCATTATCAGAAAACGAGAGTTCTCCCATAGATTGAACTGCTAGAGGACAAGGGCTATGTACAGTATTAAGTTGGTCTTCTAGTTCAGGGTCACATGCATAGCGGTAACCATGCATATTTGTTGAACTGAATGGAACTAATCTGGGCTCTGCCATTTACTTTGGTAAAACTTAATACAAGGCACTCTGTCTCAGTTTTCTTACCTATATGATGGGAGAGTTAGGCCAGATCAGTGGTCTTCAGACTTCTTTTCCATGAATAGTAAGGGTAAGTGCTAAGGATGGCATATTTGTGCACATGCTTCCTTCACCCATTCATATGTTGAAACCTAATGCCCAATCCCATAGTATTAGCAGGTAGGGCTTTACAGAGGCGATTAGGTCGTGAGAATGGAGCTATTAAGAATGGGATTAGTGCCCTTAAAAAAGAAGCCCCAAAGAGGTAGTTATGCCTTCCACCATGTGAGGTTACAATGAAAAGTTACCAGCACCATTATCTTGGAGTTCTTAGCCTTTAGAACTGTGAGAAATATATGTTTATTATTATAAAGCCATCTAATTTATGGTATTCTGTTATACAGCCCAAATGGACTAGTTCAATGAACATAAACAAACTAAAGAAACAAAAGCAGAGAAGTTTTGGCTGAAGTCATGGCCTGTCCCTTTCCTCTCTTCTCTAAGCAGGAACCTAGGCCGGAAACCCCTAAAATTAGTGACAACTCATTTTTACGGTGTTGAACACTTATTATGTGCTTTGAACACCCCAAAGGAAACTTTTAATATAATTTGTAATGAATTAGTTTAATTTTTATTTGCTGGACAATAGTCTCAACAAATTCTTCTTAAGAGCTTCATCACTTAGTGGCTGGATGACCTTGAGAAATTTCTTACTGAGCCTCAAACGCTTCATCCTGAAAATGGGGATAGAATGGTAAATGGATTTAAGACTATAACGGATGTCGTGTACCTGTCCTGAATCTGCTATAGAACAGCTGTACACTTAATGTTTCTTTTGGAGTAAAGAGCCTTTGGACCAGGATGCAGGATTCCAGCACTGAACACCAAGACAGACCAGCAGTGTATCTAACTTTACAATAGATATGAGGAAGGCCATGTATGTGGCAGGCATACTCAAGCAGTGCTGGGAGGATGCAATTACATTGCCAATGGCTACTAGTGGCCATGAGAGCAGTAAGCTTCTTTCTAAGAGGTGTAGTACACTTGTATATAGTAGCTATGAAAATAATCAAATACAAATTTACTATTTTCTTGGGAATTCATTTTGCCCCAGCCATAATAAAGTTTAATTTCTGTGAAATTAATTATATCAATTATGACTCCTGGGTTTGATTATTAGGATTTTTAAAACATATAAAAACCAAACATTTGTAGTCAACTAGTTAGATTATTTTCTTCCCTAAGAAATGTGTCAAGTTGAACTTCAAAATGTTCATTATCATACACTATTTCAAGTGTGGTAATGAACTATTCAGATTATTACTTACAATACTGCACATTACTGATTTCATACCACTGCTAATCAGCAGTAAAATAATTGAAAATATTTGAAAATTTTGACTCAATTTAAGAATATCATAAATATTTTGGTAGCAGTTACAATTGTCAAAATTCATCAAGCTGAATAGTTCATATCTATTCATTATATTACATGTTAATTATATGTCAATTTTAAAAGAAATATCACAAATATTCAAAATGATTATATACCAGAAGATCTTAAGGCTTGGTATTGGTAGACTCAATAATGCTCCATATAATTAGTATGTGAGGTAGAAGCACTTTTCCAGTAGGTTTTAATGGAGGCACCTAACCTTCTTTATCTTTAGGGATTCAAAGAATGTGAGATTCAGTACTGGGGTCAGTGACATGCTGAAACATTTGAATTCTCCCATTTGATGAAGCATCAGTTCTCCGCCCCCCCTTAAATTCTTTTATGTGACTGACAGTTTCATCCATTTTTTCCTGAGGCAACTATTGAAATTCCTTTGTACTTGTGGAAGCAAGTTTGCTGGTTCAAGAATTTTGTTTTACCTCTGCCTCTAAGACTTGTCAACGGCAAATTAGGACAAGGAATTCTAATTTATGTTTCAAAGGCCTCAATAACAGTGAGAAGTATTTTTATTTACATCCCCACCAAAAAAGTGTCAAGTTAAGATGATGAACCACAATACACTACTGTACAATTATTAGAAAATTCCAGGAGGAGTTGTGAAATATGAGAAGCAAGAGCAAGTGGGGATAATGCCGGCTAATCCCAATAAAGCTCCTAAAGGGTTCAGGGCAGCAGCTGGAATTGCTCTGAAGGAGGGCAGAGTGTGCTCTTGGCCCTGGTTTGCTTACATTCACATTCATTCCCTATATATAAAATATCCACATAACAGTGGTTGAAGTATCAGCACAGTGATTAGCACAGTGATTTTATCCTTATTGTTTTGTTCTCATGTTATAAGGAATATTTTCAAATATACAGAAAAATTTAATAAACTCTATTAATTGAATGCCCATATATGTACTTCTTAGAACCTACAATTAATATCGCACTATATTTGTTTCATCACCTATCTATCAAATTATCCATCCATCTTTTTTTCTTTTTCTTTTTTTTTTTCTTTTGGAGCATTTCAAACTAGATCCCAGATCTCTGTACCTCCAAATCTCTGAACGGTTTAATTTTTTTTTTCATACTAATGCTAGTCTAGCCACTAGTCAGTGATTTTCAACCAGCATGCTGTGGAACCTTGATGTATTACAAGAATTTTTAAAACATACAATACCTGACTACTTAGTCAGAGGCACTGACCTCTTTTCCCTTAGATTATCAAAAGGAAAAATGACAACAGTCATCACAACAATAGCTGTCCAGTGTGAATGAATCAAAATTATACCTATTTTTTGTCAGATTGGCTAAAAATATATATTTTTGGTATGACACGGAATTTAACAATTACTTTATGTGTGCCAAAAAAGATTTTCAAAATATTGAAAATCTCTGCACTAGATGATTATCTTGGTACTTTTAGACCTTATTCTAAAGATACATTCTTTCAAATCTGTTGACTTGAAAGAATGTGTTTTACTTATTAGATCATTCTACTGGCAATATTATGGGGAATATGCAAAATGGTTATGAAAAGGACCAGATTTCCAACTCAAGCTCTATTCAGCACAATGAAGAAAATGCAATCTAATCACACCAAGGTAAATTCATGATCATGATTTTCCTTAGACATTTCAGATTTAAACTCTGTAATATTCAAGAGTCACCCAGCACCTTCTTCTCCTCTTAGAAGTAAACATTATGGTATTGAGACATTGGTGGAGAAAGGTAGGTGGGCCTACTCAGTCTTGATCAGTATCTCTCCTGTGATGGAATCATCTCATATGCATCGCATCCTATCTGGTCCTTAGACATAATCTCCTCTGTGTCCCCTTTAATTGGGTCATAACTAGGGGCTATTCCAATCCCTAGAAGCTTGACCTGCAAGATCTTCCAATGTTTCATCTTCTGCAAGGACATCTTTCTTAACTAATTTTTCTTCACTTAGCAAAAATAAGAAAACAAAGTATAAGAGTGTTTGGATTTTCTCTCATCTGGCTCTGTGGATGCAGGAAACTTGATAGTTTCTTGGTCCCTTCACATCAACAAAGACTGCACTGCTCACTATTATTTTTACTCTCAGCCGAGTGGATCAGGAGCATTCTCTGATTGAGGGGCTTCACCAACAGAAAGAGACTAAATGTCTTTTAACCCTAAATCTTCAAATTTAAAGTGGGCTCTATTCTGTCCCCTCACCATTCACAAAGAATTTTCACACTTTACTTAATACTCTTGCTTCCTTTCCAAAATTCTAACCTATCTATTCGAGCCCAGAGGGTTTTATATTCATTTCCTATGCCAAGTAAAACAGGATAGCGAAGCATTCTTCCACATTTATTGCTTTATCTCAGATCTAGTCTGGGGGATTAGAAACTCAGCATCACCTTATTTTGTTTCTCTTTGAATTTCAGCTGTAACCCCCGTTTCCTTGGTGGGTGAAGGGCAAAGTATCACTTGGACAGAGGAAAGATAGTGAGATTTCATATTTAAAAATAAATAAAAATGAAAAATAAAATAGAGACCATCACGTAGTTGTCATTAGCAATGTCTCCATATCTGTACTATGTGGGTTTATCTGTTATCTAGACAACTGGTTCTCAATGAGGGATGATTTTGCTCCTAGTGGAGGGGAGGGACATTCAACCATGTCTGGAGACACTTTTGGTTTTCATAATTGTTAAGGGGGGGTTCTACTAGCATCTAGTAGATAGAAACATGGGATGCTATTAAACAACCTACAGTACACAGAAAAGTCCCATGACCTAAAAGCTTCCAGCCTAACATATCAACAGTGCCAAGGTTGAGAAACCCTGGTCTAAACCAATGCTCTAAAACAAGAGTAACAACTTTCAGCTATAAAATACTTAATGTCTGAGGTTCTAATGCACAGTATGGTGACTATAGTCAGTAACTCTGTATTGTATACTTGAAATTAGCTAAGAGATTAGACTTTAAGTACTCCCCTCTCCTGCCCACACCAAAAAAAAAAAAAGTGCAGTGAAGGATATACCATATATCAAATCACCACAATGTACACTTTAAATATCTTGCAATATTGTATGTCAATTATACCTCAATAAAATGGAATTAAATCAATTAAATTTTAAAACTATGTTTTAGGGAGCTCGAGTATTCTATGGAAGGGCTATCTCAAGAGCTGAAGGAAAGATGTGGAGAAATCAGAGAAATTTCATTTTGAAAGTAAGTTTCCACATAGATTTCATTGGGAATGAGGGTTGTTCAGCTACATTTTTAAAAATAATTAAAAGAGATAGTTTCCTAATTTTTTCATAGATCGTAATTTTTAAATGGGGGATAATAAAATAATATTTTGCCAATTAATGACATTAAGAAAATTTTAAAGGCTCTCATTCATTTTTATCATCTACACTAATAAAAAAGTAAGATGCAAATTGATCGTACCTTTGCAATGCCCACCAGCTAACCAGGAGTAAGTATGCAATTTAACCCAATAAAGATGGTGGGTTAATTTGCATATTCAGGCACCAGCAGTCAGGGTGGGGTGAGACACTTGAGTCATCACCTGACATTCCACACTGCCCCAGCCACTCTGGGCCTCTGGGCAGCATGGGAAGGCAGAAAGATGGCTCCAGGCTGGAGCAAAAAGATGACTCTGACTAGAGAAAAGGCGATGCTGGCAGCCCATTCTTGCATGAATCTTCATGCATTGGGCCTCTAGTCCTAACTAATGAAAGAGTAGTATGCAAATTGACCATACCTCCGCTATACCCACAAGCCACGCCCACTAGCTAATCAGGTCCGAGTATGCAAATTAACTCAACCAAGATGGCTGAGGCCACAGAGAGAGCAGGAGGCTTGGGTTTCACCAGCAATGAAGGAAGCCAAGCTTTCCGCATACCCTGGCCTGCCTTGGCCTCTGCTTAAGGCTACAAAGTTTCAATTATAGAAGATAAATCCCAACAAAAATGTCTGTGGCCACAGAGCCAGCAGGAGGTTGGCTCCACTCAAGGCTACAAAGTTTCAATTATACAAGATAAATTAATTCCAGATACCAGGGCGTTCACTTGGGTCACCAGGGGGCATGGCCAGCCTGCAAACCACCACAGGTCCCTCACCCAGGCTGCCCCATGCCCTAAGGGAACTCCCACCTTGATCCGGGATACCCTTCAGGACAAACCAGCTGGCCCTACCTGTGCACCAGGCCTCTATCCTATTTAATCTTATGTAATAAAAAAGTAATATGCAAATTGACCATCACTCCAACACATAAGTTGTCTGCCTCGATGTGGTCAAAAATGACTGCCCCATGTGGACATAAGATGGCCAGCAAGGGAGGGCACTTGGGAGGGACCAGGTCTGCAAGGGAGGGATGTTGTGGGTGGTCAGGCCAGCAGGGGAGGGCAGTTAGGGGTTACCAAGCCAGCAGAGGAAGGAAGTTGTGGGCAATTGGGCCTGTAGGGAAAGGCAGTTGGGAGGGACCAGGCCTGCAGGGGAGAGGAGATGGGGAGACCAGGCCTGCAGGGGAGGGCAGTTAGGGGCAAACTGGCTGGCAGGGGAGTGGTTAGGGGGTGATCAGGCTGGCAGGCAGAAGTAGTTAGGGGCAATCAGGAAGGCAGGCAGGCAGAAGTAGTTAGGGGCAATCAGGAAGGCAGGCAGATGAGCAGTTTGGAGCCAGTAATCCTGGATTGTGAGATGGTTGTCTGACTTCCCTTGAAGGGTCCCAGATTGGAGAAGATGCAGGATAGGCTGAGGGACATACATACCCCCTGTCCACAAATTTTGTGCACCCAGGACTCTAGTTACTCCACAAAAAAATAATCCTTGCCCAATAAAAAGACAGGAAATTTTATAATTTCAAAACAGCAATTTGAATTGAAATATTTTAGCCTTAAGGAAAACTTATAATGTTACCTGTATTTTCTGATTTTGCAGCAAACCAGTAAAAACTCAGTTATAGGCCAGTCTCTATGACAGACATTGATGGGAACCTCTGCTGCAGAATTCTTCAAATCAGGGATTCAATAAAATCTTTTTCAGTCTTTTTTCTTTCTCCTCAATGTACTATCTCCTTAGTTTGGTGGCCCTGCAAAGGTTTCTACCTAAAATAACAATAGTAAAGAGAACAACATTGACTTGGACTTCTCAAACATGCCATAGCATTTAGAGTTCTGATATAAGGCCCTGTCCAATTCAACCAGGTTTCACAGATCCCATTATAGGGTAAGAAACAAATACATTATAAGCAATCACAATAACCTTTATATTCATAGTGGATAGTTGTCAATACACAGTACTCCTTTCCATCATCCCCAGTGCAAATTCTCAGGAATCAACACCATAATAATTACCAGTTGGGACTAGACACAGTAATCCAAGGCCTGCAATCAATGGTCAAGTAAGTAAATAAGTAAAATAGAAATAAGCATGAAGATAGATGACACTGTATCTGAATTTGTTCCTGCTGACCCAATGATTTGAGTGAAAAATTACCATGCATATTTATATGCCACAAAATAATAGACATATAATATTTTCCAATATTATTATTTTCCATCATGAGAAATATAACAAATTCCCAACAGTAATGTTACTGACTGTCAGGAGTCCATATTCTATGGACACATTAAAATCTCCTACAGGTATAGTTTATAAGACCATCTCTGCCTACTATTCCACTGCCTAAGTGATTCTGCTCCATGTAAACCAAGAATAATAAGAAGGACCATTCATTTTAATTTTTTTTAGCTGTATTGACTGGTAAAATTTATTTATCTAGAGAAATTTCATTTTTAAATACTTAGACAATTTTATTTCTCCTTTATTATTTCCAACTTTATCCTCCCCCCATGCTCTACCATGCATATTATAAAAACAACTTGACCAATGAACAACAGCTCTTAGAAAAGATAGATTAAATTGTAAAATAAAAATAATTTCCCTTACATGGATTTCAATGATGTCATATTTTATAATGCTAAAATAACTTACAGTGGTACCTCGAGATACTAGTTTAATTCCTTCCATAACCTTGCTCATATATCAAGTTGCTCGGATCTCAAAGCAAATTTCCCCATTGAAATCAATTGAAATGCTGGTAATCCGTTCCAGCCCCCAAAATGCCACCCCAGTTGTTCTTGTTACATGTTTTTGAATAAGAAAAATGTATTAATAAGTGACAAATATTGTATAAAAACATAATAAAAGAGAATGTAAAGGAATAAACTGGTTTTATAAAGTGTATTTACCTACTCGTTATACTCTTAATGCTACACTTTATCCTTAAACTGAATGTAACTTAACTAATCTTCACTTAACTTAATTGCTACTGATCTTTGCATTTTTGGCCGATTTCAAAAAAAAAATGTGTCCAACAAGGTTTGCCTCTTCCTCCCTTTCAGAATGTTTCTGAAATGGGTGAGGCAAGTTTCATTGAACAGCTCTGATGCACAACCAGTAGCAACTTTTTCGGGGTGTTTCTTTTCCACAAAGTGTGACACCCTCTCCCACATTCCTAAGATCTCCTTTATGTCATTTGTAGAGATCTCCTCCACCTCTGGCTCCTCCTCGAAACCAATTTCTTGGAGAACCTCCGCCTGTTGCTGAGACTGCAACTCTTGTAACTCCTCCGTGGTGAGTTCCAGAGAGTGCTCCTCGAGGAGCTCATTCACATCTGTCTCATCCACCTCCAGGCCCATGGATTTTCCCAGAGACACTATCTCCTCCTCCACTGGCACCTCGGGTTCGAAGGTCCTTTCGGCTACGGCCTCAGGCCACAGCTTCTTCCATGCAGAGGTCAAAGTCCTCATTGTAACACCCAGCTAGGCCTGATCAATAATTCTGAGCATATCTCGATATTAAAGTGGTTCTTCCAGAACTCTCGAAGGGTGAGGTTTGTGTTCTCCATCACCTCAAAGCAGCGCCGGAACAGGTGCTTGATGTACAGCTTTTTAAAATTAGAAATCACCTCCTGATCCATGGGCTGCAGGATAGAAGTGGTGTTGGGAGGTAGGTAGACAACCTTTATACACTTGAACTCTTAGAGGTTCGGTGGGTGAGCAGGAGCATTGTCGAGGATGAGGAGGGCTTGCATGGTTAGGTTGTTTTCCTGTAGATATTTCTTAACAGAAGGGCCGAAAACCAGGTTTACCCACTCCACAAAGAACTGCCTGGTGACCCATGCCTTCGGGTTTGCCCTCCACATAACTTGCAGTTTATCTTTTAAAATCTTATGTGACTTAAAGACTCTGGGGTTTTCCGAATGGTATATGAGCAGAGGCTTGATCTTGCAGTCGCCACTCGCATTGGCCCATAGTGTGAGAGTTAGCCTATCCTTCATGGGTTTGTGGCCTGGCATCGCCTTCTCCTCTGCCGTTATATAAGTCCTATTTGGCATCTTCTTCCAGAAAAGCCCTGTCTCATCACAGTTGAAGACTTGCTGGGGGAATATATCCTTTGGCTTCTATCAGTTCGGAAAACATTTTGAGGTAATCCTCAGCTGCCTTCACATCCGAATTTGCTGCCTCACCATGCTTTCGATGGAGTGAATGCCGCACCTTTTCATGAAGTTATCAAACCAGCCTCTACTGGCTTTAAATGAGTCTTTTGATGTTTCATCCGTGGAAGTGCTTGGGGTCTGCTCCAGCAAATCACCGTAAATCACTAGCACCTTCTCGCTTATGATGCCCTGTGTTAATATATCTCCTTTAAGCTGCTTCTCCGTCACCCACACCATCAGTAGATTCTCCATCTTTTCATGGAGAGAGCTATGGAGCTTAGAAATTATTGTAACGCCCTTAGCTGGCATTATACCCTTTATCGATTCCTTCTGTTTAAGCACAGTGCATATGATTGAAGTACTACGCCCTTACTGCCTCGCCAAGTCAGCCACTCGCACACCTTGCTCATATTTTTCTATGATTTCACGCTTTAATTCAATAGACATCATCCTCTTCTGAGCACTGACCTTTCCACTCACTTGCTTCGGACCCATGGTTATAAAAAGAAATGTGATAAAGTATGTAAATGCACAAAAGATGCTTCGACAATGAGGTAAACACGCACACTGACTGAGGCGTGGGAAACTATGAGTCGTAGTAAACTGGTGGGTCGTGTGCAGTTGGCCGATCCATGCAATTACTCGTATCTCAAATGTTGCTCGTATTTCAAAGCAAAAATCGCTCACTTGACGGCTCGTATCTCAAAAATCTTATATGTTAGGGCACTCGTATCTCGAGGTACCACTGTATATCATTATTAGCCAATACTAATGAATCACCTTCAAACACATGGAAATATATGTGGACTACAAAATTATCACAAAATAAAGATATGCTTTTAATTACTTAGAATCTCAAATCTAAGAAACTTTCAATACTTAAAAATTTCAGTATAATTATGCATAACACTAGAGGCTGGTGCATAAAATTTGTGCACAGTGGGTGTGTCCCTCAGCCCAGCCTGCACCTCTCCAATCTGGGACATCCCTCTCACAATCCAGTTGCTGGTTCCCAACTGCTCACCTGCCTGCCTTCCTGATTGCCCCTTACCACTTCTGCCTGCAATCTGATCACCCCCTAACCACTCACTGCCAGCCTGATTGCTTGTAACTGCCCTCCTCTGCAGGCCTGATCACCCCTAACTTCCCTCCCCTGCAGGCCTGGTTCCCCCAACTACTCTCTCCTGAAGGCCTGGGTCCCCCCAACTGCCCTTCCCTATAGGCCTGGTCACCCCCTACTACCCTCCCTTGCAGGTCTAGCTCCTCCCAAGTGCCCTCCCCTGCTGGCCATCTTGTGGTGGCCATCTTGTGTCCACATGGGAACAGCATTCTTTGACCACATGGGGGCAGCCATCTTGTGTGTTGGAATGATGGTCAATTTGCAAAGGGAATGTTCCTTAATCCCACTAAGCCTCAATTTCATTATATGTGGAATGGGAGAGATAATACAAAATTAATTTCCTACTTCAGAAAAACTTGTCAAGGCGAGAACAAAAAAAGACAGTTAAATATAATGTCTGACCTAGAATATAAGTTTACCACATTCAGTTTCCCTTTTTTTTTTGCTTCAATTGCATTTTTATTATTATATCTGTGTAAATTTACACTGTAAAACAAAGCAAGATGAAATGAATTAATAATAATACCATCAAAGTCCACAGTAGAATTGAAAAACTCATGTGTATATATTTATGTACAATTCTCCCTGTGTGTTTCATTGGCCAGATAAGATCTGGTTATCCTATCTAATAAAAGAGTGACATGCAAGAATGCGGACTGGAAGGTCCCGGTTTGGATTCAGTCGGGGCATGTACCTTGCTTGCGGGCGCTGTGGGGTGTGCAGGAGGCGGCTGATCGGTGTCTCTCTCTCATCGATGTTTCTGACTTTCTATCTCTCTCCTTTCCTCTCTGTAAAAAATCAATAAAATATTAAAAAAAAACTTAAAGGCATGATTTTGTATCTTTTATAAAAGTTATATAGAACCTAGTTCACAGTAGGCAATCACAGAGTCTCTTTCCCCTGCCCCCCTCCCCCCCTGCTAGAAAGAAACATAAAGAACATTAGCCCAACCCACTCAGTTTACTTTTAAGGACATTAAGACACAGAGATAAGGCTAATAACATGACTAGGACAAAAACTCAACTGTCTTAATGCCTGGTCTAGTACAATTTCCAGTTCTATGTCCCTGCTCATTTAGAAATAAGGCCGTTGCTCAGATAGGGAAGTCTTTTCAATTTATAGTTCTAATTATGGGTGTGAGAGTCACAAAATGATCTGCCTATTCTCTAATTAAAGAAGTGGTAAAAGATATGACTGACGTAACGAACATCAAAAAAGGAAAAATAATGAAATAAACATTTTGAGGTTATGAGTTGGCTTGAGATCAACTCACTGGTCTTCATTATGCTTATTAATACAAGCTTGATTTTTATCCAAATGAGCTCCAACTCTACACTCTAATCCAGCAAAGGGGTAGCCTCACAGGTTTTGTGTACCCAAAATGAAAGTAAGATTTAATTAAGTATGGTTAAGTTCCTATATGTACAAGATATTATCATAAATAGTACAGGTAATACAATGTTTCTAAGACATAGTCCCTGACCTTTAAAAGTATTACAAACTTTTTGTAAATATAACCGAATTTCCATTAGTAGACAATCATGTCATTCATGCATTCATTCACTGTCCAAATTATTTATTGAGCATCTATTATATGTAATCACTATGTTAAGGAGACTATAAACAAAAACAAGCAAACAAAAGAAGCATAGTTGCATAGCAAACCACTCTAAAACTTAGTGACATAAAACAACAGCAAATATATTATTCTACCATTAATGTGGAGTTGGAGTTCAGCATAATTCAGAATCTCTTAAGAGTTTAAGTTAAGCTGCCCACTAGAGTTGCTGCTTCATCTGAAATCTCAGCTGTGGAGGAGAAGAAATTGAACAGACCTGCTTCCAAGCTCCCTCACATGGTTATTGACATGCCTCAGTCACTTGCCATGTGAGCCTCTCCAAAGAGCTGCTTTATGATAGGGCATCAGGCTTCCTTAGGAAGAGCATCTAAAACAGAATATGCCAAACAGAAGCTATCATCTTTTTATAACCTAATCACAGAAGTAACACCACAGCATGCGTTATCCTATTCATTAGAAGTCTGCCCACAGGCAAAGGGAGAGAATCACAAAGGCCTTAGGGGTGGAGGGAGGAGTCACTGGGGCCATCTCCACTGCCTATCACAACAAATATTGCCCCTGGGAAGATTAGAAGCTTTTTATGAGTTCTTGTATGTGGCCCCTGGCTTCAAAAAGTGTTGGGCCTGCGTCAGGTTCCCAACAATTATTTGCATAATTGAGGAGAATGCCTGGCTGGGTACTTTCTACTTAATTTAATGGCTAAGCTAAATTCATAGTTGGAGCATTAAAGAGTATAATAGTTGGAGAGAACTTTTTTTCACTCTAATATTGCCTTTTCCCAGCAATTCTGTTTTCTCACAAGTGCTAAGAAAAAAGTTCCTTTCCTTGTCCCTGCATTTGTGACTGACTAGCCATCCCAGTTTACCTGACTAAGTATATTTGTGGGATATGGGACCTTCAGTACTGAAATGAGGATCATCCTGGCAACCTGGAGCCAGCTGGACATTCTATTATAAGCCCATCCATAATCATCTCTCCACTCAGGAGAAAGAATGATCATTCTGATTGGTCCTCATCTCCAGAAGGTAACAATACTGATATGGAATTTTTGGACTGGAACCCGGATTCTTTTTGCTCCAGAGTTGAAGAATGAATCCACAGACAGAGGTAGTAAAGCAAAGGTAGAGATTTATTAAAGAACACTTACAGACTCTCACATAACGGAAGGGAAAGGGTCCTGCAAAATGGACTCACACGTGGGGAGGAGGAAAGCTCCCACTGAGCACTTTTCCCTATGGCTTATAAAGGCTGCAGATCCTGATGCCTTGATATCTCCTCTGATTGGTCACCATTCCCTTAGACTGGTTACTATAGTAACTCTGGGCTCAAAGGTCCTGCCCCACTTGGGACATGTGAGGTTCTCCCCTACTCTTCTTCCTTGTTTTTTCTATTTCCTTTGGGCTTTCTTCTCCTCCTGAATGAAGAGCTTCCTTCCCTTTATTTTGTAAATAAAGACCTTTTGCTGTTCCCAGCTCCCTCACTCTATGGAAAGGTACCTGTTGCAGCTTTTCAGCTTCCTATTCTATGGAAATATAACTTCTACTGCTCTGTAGCTCTGTGCTTCTTCCATGGTCCCCTTGAGTTGAATGTTTTAAAATTTTCTAAAACCTGTCATTTTCATCCCTAAAAATTCCTGTTTCAATAGCAAAGATGTTCTCTCTTAGATCTGGGTCACCTGTGATTAGACATAGACAGTTCATCTCACCCTTCCACTGTCCATTGAGGAGGCTTCTGCTCTCATTTCCAGCCTATTCACCTGTGCCTGAGGGGGGATTAGTTCAAAGAAGGTGGGAGTTAGGAGGTTTGGACAAATTCCATCAACTAGTTTTGCCAACAGTGAAACAATTGCATAGGACTCAGAGAGAGTAGGATCTCCTACATATACAACAATGATTAAAGCTAAATTCTCAATAGATTATTTAGCAAGTGTTTATAAAATGCCTACTTTGAGCCATATGATGTATTAGAGAAATAAAGATAAAATAGGCAGTCCTCTTGTGACATGTTGCATGAGAGGATAGACATATAAAAAATATTTAAATATATTATATTAAATTATATGATAGTCATTTATTTATAACTAGAGGCCCAGAACACAGATTCGTGCACAGGTGGGGTCCCTCAGCCTGGGGGAATCAGTAGACCTCCACACTGCCACAGCCTAGTCTTACCCACCAGCTCGCTGGGCTCTAGCCCTGCTGTCTGTATTGATCCCACACAGCACAAAGTAGTGCACGAAGGAGCAGGTGACCAGGGAGGAGTTCAAACCCAGGCTGGGCGCTGTGCCACTACCCTTCATCCTGGCCTGCTATGCTTGCCACCTCTGCAGCTGGGGTGCACAGGGGGCATTTCCATGGGAGAGGCTCATGCAGCAGCAGCTGTGCTTGCCAGCCCTGAGCTTGGCGTCAGCATGGGTCTGTTAGTTGAGTGGCACTCCAGATGTGGGAGTGTACTGACCACCAGGAGGCAGTTTCTACATTGAGCATCTGCCCCCTAGTGGTCAGTGAGCATCATAGTTACCAGCTGGTCATCTGGTCATCAGGTTGGCCGGTCATTTAGGCTTTTATACATATAGATATCATGAAAGTAAAAGGAGAGAAAAGTGGGCTTTTTCCAAACTCCAGTTATTGGTATGTTGGTTGCAACTCTTTCCAGAAGAGTAATAAAATGTTTTGTTTGTGTAGAGGATATAATACTTGAATTGAATCTTGAAAAACGAACATGAGTTTGTGAGGTGAATAAGTTAGAAAGTCATTGCAATCAAAGATAATAGACTGTATGAACACATAAAAGTATAGGAAGATGGTAGAAATAATAGAAAATAATAATTTAGAATGTCTCTATCAGTAGGAGAATGGAGAGACATGGACAAAAATGAAAGTTAAAATTTCTCTGGGGGCTGGGTGTCTTGGAATAACAGATTATCTCAAAAGCCTGAGAGATCCAAGTTACAGATTGGACAGAGCCTGGAGGTGGAAAGACAGCTGTCAGCACTGAACATGGAAACCAGAACTGAAGTGGTTGTCATGGTATGAAATGGGAAGAGCAAATTGGACAGACGGGGGACATAGGCGGGGAACAGAATCTGCAGGAGTTTTCTGGTAAAAGAAAAATGGGAGCACAGGAATCAAAGGTAATACTGAGGCCTGGAACCGAGTAACCAGAAGAAGAGAAGTCCCCTCAAAAGGACTAGGAAAGTGAGAAGGAGCTGGTCTTTGGAAATTGACTCAACTAAAGAAATGCTTAGTTTGAGGAGTCAGTGGGACACATGATTAGGAATGTTAAAAAACAATTGTAAATGTAGACTTGGATCATAAAAAGATGGCAAGGCCTCAGACATAGGTGTGTCAAGAGATAATGATAGGAGAAAAATTGAGAAAAAGAAAATAAATTGAGATAAAAGTGGCAGAGGTTAAACATTTAGAAAAATTAGTATTTGAGCCCAAGAGTCTTTTGGAAGAAGCAGGGAGGAGAAGCAAATCAGAGTATAACTCAGTAGAGGGAGAGAGACTTTCAAGGAAGAAGAATGATCAGCTGGGTTGGAGCTATTGCAAGTCATGTTTTATGGCCAGAAGAGTATGTATGACCATTCATGAACTCCAGCCTTAGCAGAGAACCAAATAAAGGTAATGTGGGGGTTATGGAGCGCTTGGAGTTGCAGACAAATAATACTTATCAAAAATACATTTTATTTGTTAGCATCACAAGACCTATAAAGGAAACCCCTTCAGATTATAAGGCTATCTATCTAGTTCACTTATGAACAATATCAACGTCAAATATTAGGCCTTAATTTCCCATCCATTCATTTATTCATTCATGTATCCATCCACTCAAACATTATAATCTCTTCAAGAAGCCATCAGCCTATCTGTCTGAGTCAGAAACACAAGTAAATAGCCCCAAAGTGTGCAACAGCTATAACACTATCACAGGGGACAAAGGAAGTTCAAAAGGTATACTGAGTTTTCCAGGCATAGGGGTTGCTAATAGTGCCAACAAAGAAGGCAAAATGTGGATTCATCTGCAGCAGTTCCACAAAGACAAGGTCATTAGTCTCCCTGCACTTGTGCCAGATAGCAACTGACAAACTCCAACAAATAAAGAAGTTGAATAAAAGAAGCTGAGGCAACCACTAACTCCAAGAAACAAGGAGCAAACCAAGCAATTGTTCACTTTTCATGAAAAGCAGTTCTCATTGCCTTAACTGCAATTGGTGTCTACATGGAAAATTTTCAGAAACACAGTTCACGAGTTTTGTGTTATTGTAGATAAGAATCACAATCATTTTGGTGGAGGTCTTACAAAGAAGGTGTTGTCAACCAGATAAGGCCCAATTCAGCTGAAGCATGAAAACCATTACTGCTTCTGCAAAGCAGAAACAAGGCAAGATTGCTAATGTCATCCTGACTCACCAGGTGCAGTAAGACTGTTCTTATTTCAGCAAAATTGCTGAACTGTGTGGTTGAGGCTGGATAATTTCCACACAAAAGGACTCTTAGTCTCACACAGATTTGAAACAGCAAAAGAATCTGTGAGGCCAAAACAGACGTGCCATGTTGAAGAGTCCTTCCACATTAGCAGGTGTCAGAAGAATGAGTTGAAAAACAGAACAGCTCAACAGGGACCACTTGTAGTGAAAGAAATTGGCAAATCAACTTAGAGGCCTGACTCAAATCTGCCAGACCTAGTGTCCACAAGGTGGTGAAACAGGAAGGAATAATACTCCATTACCATTGTCATATGAAAATCCCACCTTTCTTAGCATTCCTCAGGCTTTGAGTCATCTGCAACTATACCATCATAGCCAATCAGCATTGATAAAAAGCTACATCATACCAGTGCTATTCTGCCCAACAAAACTTATAGATACCTACCTCATGCTGGGCAGTAACTACTGTTGTTTAGAGAGAATGTAGATGTCCATGTACCTTTGGTTCCTGAGATAAAGGGCAGCTCCACAGGAAGGAAGATAAAAGAAGAAATCAAATACACCTTGAGGAGTCTTCCTCCAAAAAGGGTCTGGGCTCCCACATTATCAGTTGAAGAGGGTATACACAGGAGACTAGCCAGAAAAATTGCCCCATGTCCCTATGCCCATTAAACATGGAGTATGTATGGTGCACATAGGTAACTAAATTTCATTTGTCGTGGCTCCAGGTAAGAACTCCAAGTGCATGTCCCTGCTCAAGATGACTAGAGCTATTTCAACCAAAACAGGTCATGATTCCCACTATGACTTGGAATCCAGAATTTTTGTGGTTAAAGTGGCTTTTGGGGGGTTATCTTATTAAATCCCTTCATTAAAGGGGTTAAGAAACTGAGACTCAAAGACATGATATGTTTAACATGACAGGAAATAATTTAAATCTCTAAAAGATTATGTTTATCTGATTTTATTTATTCTAGGAAAAAAACAAAAAACCTTGACACTGATATTACCAAGTTTGTGTTTTTATGTTAAGTGAAGGAATTGTGGAAAATGACTGCCCCCATATTCTTCAAAAACCAAAATCTAAATCTCCTACCCATATGTAGTATAAAGTAAGTACAATGAATTCTAAGACAGTGTCTTTGCCAAGAAGAAGTAATGCCTGGAGCCTGAACGGGGATGTCCATTACTTACTTCAGGGTCTCAGTACAGACTTCAAATGATGAGTCAGTCACCTTTGTATGTTAGCTTTCAGATTGGCATTCTATGGCTATTGTGAGAAGGACAAGAGATAACAAGTGCTGGTTGAAATGTGTAGAAAAGGGAACTCTTGTGCACTATTGGTGGAACTGTAAGTTGTTACAGCTGCTATAGAAAAGAGTATGGAGGATCCGCAAAAGTCTAAAAATAGAACTACATGATCCAGCATTATATGTTTTCTGGGAATATATTGAAGAAAACAGAAATACTATTTCTGTTCAATTACAATAGCCAAGACATAGAAATAACCTAAGTGCTTATCAATGGATAAATGGATAAAGAAGTTGTGGTATATACATACAATGGAATATTACTCAGCCATAAAAAGGTAGAAAATCCCTCCATTTACAAAAACATGGATAGACCTTGAGGGGATTATGCTAAGAGAAATAAGTCAGAGAGAGAGATACAGTATTTGTCTGATATCACTTATATATGGAATCATTTGAAAAGAACAAAACATTGCTGATTCAGTTCCTGGTCAGGGTACATAACTGGATTTTGGGTTCTATCCCTACTTGGGATACATATGGAAGGCAATGGATCAATGTTTCTTTCACATCATTGTTTCACTCTTTCTCAGCATGTCTTCTGGGGAGAATTAAAAATGCCTCAGCCTTAAAAAATAAATGTCTATAATTAAAACTTTTTTCTTTTTTTGTATCTATATGAGATGATAGAATGTTAACTAAACTTATGTACTAATCTTTCACAATATATGTAGGTCAAACCATTATGCTATACATGTTAAAATTAAACAATGCTGTGTATCAATTATATCTCAATAAAACAGGGGTAGGGGCCATTCTAACCTGAGCATACAGCATCTGAGTTCTTTCTTTGAGGATAACATCTTCTTTGGAAGCTGACGTTTTTGCACACATTGGTTTTGGGGAGGCCTTTTGATAGGCAGAGGAGAAGTAAGAAGAGCAGCAGCAGTGGGCTGACCCCAGAGTCAAGTTATCTGGGTCACAATTCAGCTCTGCCCCTTACTAACTGAAGGAGTTGGGCAACACAGAGACCTCTTATTCCTGTTTTCTCTGTCAAAAGAAAATGAAAAAAACAATAACAGCTTCATAGAGATGTTCTAAAGAGTAAATAAAATAATAGGGAGCACAATATTTTTTAAAAAACTTTGAGGCCTCAAAATGTTAGCTAGTCCACCTTAAAATTAAAGAGGTGGCCTTATATGTACCTTGACATAAAATTTCCTGTGTCAACATTTCCCAAATATCAGTATCTTGGGCACCGCAGTTTAATTTTTCATGCTTAATATAATGGATGTTGCAGATAATTAGGCAGACTGGAATAAAATCTATAATACTTTCCTTTAATCTATGTGTCTTTGTATAGCTCATTCCCAGTTTTTTAAGGCATCAATTCCAGTGTTTTCTTGTCAAAGAGTGCCAATTTACATCTATGATCACAATTCCAACCATTCCTCTCAACCACTGATATAATCTAAATTAGGTAGAGCCTAGATTGTAGTTTTCTGGTTTTCTATGTTTGATGGGAAGACCCAGATTCTACTTCTATTTTGAGTTCAACTGCCACTTAACTATGGCACAATCTGCTACTTTGATATTACTATAAATCAGTGGTTCTTTCTAATGCCACAACCCTTTAATATAGTTCCTCATGTTATGGTGACCCCCAACCATAAAATTATTTTTGTTGCTACTTCATAATTGTAATTTTCTTACTAATATGAATCGTAATGTAAATATCTTTGTTTTCTGATGGTCTTAGCCTCTACAGCAATGGTAGAACCACTAACAGGTTTGCCTAAGACCATCAGAAAACACAGATATTTACATTACGAATCATAACAGTAGCAAAATTACAGTTATGAAGTAGCAACGAAAATAATTTTATGGTTGGGAATCACCACAACATGAGGAACTATATTAAAGGATCATGGCATTAGAAAGGTTGAGAACCATTGCCATACATAATAGGCCCACGGCTTTTTAGCAATAGTTACACTTGCAAATGTTTTTAAAGGTAAATATAAACAAAGAGGGAGAGAAAACCCAAACCATATTAACTATACTATTCAAAAGCAGTAATGTACAAATAACCAAATGAGCTCAGCAAATCTCTTCATGAATCTAAGGAATCATTATATATGTTATATTCTGTACTAAACTTTTTATTCAAAGGAACTGTCAAATAAGTTACCTGCCACCGGACACATTCAGGTCAAAAACTTTTCCCAAAGAAGAATATCCAGTTTCTAGCCATTCATTCCAGTTCTCTAGTTCTACAAAGTACTTGATCTTTTATACCACATGCAAAATAGGTATGAAATATATACTCTCAAAAATCTTACCTAGGGAGAACCAAGATGGCGACATAAGGTAAAAACACCTATATGTGCTGCCTCTCAGAACCACACCAAAAATACAACTAAAAGACAAAACAACTATTACTCAGAAGCTAGGAAAGCTGACAGAGTGGAAGTTCTACAACTAGAAGGAAAGAAAAATGTGTATTGAGACCTGGTAGGATGTTCAGAGGCTCAGAAAGGGAGAGGTAAAGAGACATTCAAATTGTGCTGGCATGCACTGTTTTTTTCAATTGGGAGGGAGTTACAAGTTCCTGACTGCTCTGAACTCCAGTTTCCAGCAAGATTCTGGGGACCCAGACTCATACAGGGAGAAACTGGACTGGCCGCCATCGGGTCAGAAAAGGAGGGTGGCTCTCTTGTAGAGGTGCTCAAAGAAATCATTGTTTACAGCGCTGGGGTGTGGGACACCAGACACTGGGACACAAAAACACTAAGACATAGAGAGTACTGACTGGCAGCCATCACTGTTTGCCATGCCCCAGGGATTCCCTGAGACCCCGCCCTTCCCAATTTACAAACCCATGGAGCTGTATGGAGCTACTTTTGCATATGAATCGTCTGCCTTCTAGCAGCTTAACAAATTGCAACTGGGTCAGACAACTCCAAAACTTCCAAACTCCAAGCAAAGAGGAGAAATCTGCAGAGCTTCTTGTAGCTCCTGCTGGTGGCCTCAGGACACTAGCTGACTTGCACCTCCTTGGAGATCCAGGAACCAGTGTATCTAGAGGTCAGTGTGAGATGACACCAGATTTCAACTCCTCACATACATAAGTGACACACTCAAGAGGCAGATTTGGTGAGCACCAAAGTCCCACTGAAGCAAGTCCTGCCCCACAGGGATGTTTCCAGCACAGTAGTTCTTCCATTAATAGACATAGCTAATCCTCACAGTCAATTGGCCTGAAGGTCAATTCCTCCCAGGGTACCAATAGCAATCAAGGCTTAACTACAACAAGACTGTGTACTCAGTCCACAAAAGGGTGCTCCAAGGGTGTCCACCTCAGGTGATTGGGAAGGCGGAGCTACTGGGTCATAAAGGAAAACTAGCACACAAAGCCACTCCATCAACACAGGGAAGCAGACAAAATGCGGAGATAAAGAAACATGGCACAAATGAAAGAAAAGGAGGAAAGCAAACTATTGGACATAGAGTTCAAAACCACATTTACAAAGTTACTCAAGAATCTTCTAGAAAACCACCAAGAAACTTAGTGAGATCTTTGAGAAACTTGGTGAGACTTTCAAGGATCTTAATAAGAATGCCAAAAAGATGGAAAAGGACCAGTCATAAATTAAGCATATGCTGTCTGAAATAAAGAATAATATACAGATACCCAACAGCAAACTAGAGGACCCCAAGAATCAAACCAAAGATCTGAAATATGAGAAAGCAAAAAACACCCAACCAAGAAAACAAAAAGAAAAAAGAGTCCAAAAATGTGAATATAGTTTAAGGAGTCTTTGGGACAACTTCAAGCATACCAACATCAGAATTATGGGGGTGCCAGAAGAAGAGAGAGCAAGATACTGAAAACCTATTTGAAGAAATAATGACTGAAAATTTCCCCTACCTGGTGAAAGAAATGGACTTACAAGTCCAAGTAGCACACAGAACCCCAAACAAAAGGAATCCAAAGAGGACCACACCAAGACACATCATCAATAAAATGGCAAGGGCAAAAGATAAAGAGAGAATCTTGAAAGCAGCAAGAGAAAAACAATTAGTTACCTACAAGGGAATACCCATATGACTGTCAGCTGATTTCTCAACAGAAACTATGTAAACCACAAGGGAGTGGCAGGAAATACAGTGGTACCTCAAGATACGAATGCCCTAACATACGAGATTTTTGAGATATGAGCCATCGAGTGAGCGATTTTTGCTTTGAAATATGAGCAAGATTTGAGATAGGAGTAATCGCGAGGATTGGCCGGCTTCACAACTCGACTCAAGTGTCTCATAGTTTCCCACACCTCAAGGTTATGGAACGAATTCAACTCGTATCTCGAAGTACCACTGTACTCAAAGTGATGAATAGCAAGAACCTACAACCAAGATTACGCTACCCAGCAAAGCTATCATTCAGAATTGAAGGGCAGATAAAGAGCTTCACAGACAAGAAAAAGCTAACGGAGTTCATCACTACCAAACCAGGATTATATGAAATGCTGAAGGGTATTCTTAAGAAAAAGAAGAAGAAAATGGTAAAGATAAAAATTATGAACAACAAAGTGATAACAAATACATACCTATCAACAAGTGAATCTAAAAATCAAGTGAATAAAAAATCTGATGAACAGAATAAACTGTTGAATGGAATAGAATTAGGAGCATAGAAAAAGAATGGACTAACAATTCTCAGAGGGAAGAGGGTGTGAGGGGTTCAGGAAGAGATTAAACAAAAATCTTATACCTATGGATAAGGACAGTGGTGGGGGGTAAGGGCATGGAGTGGGGGCTGGGGAATCAGATGAAGGGGTGCTGTTGGGGGAAAAAAAAGGAACATCTGTAATAAACTGAACAATAAAGATTTATTTAAAAAATATTACCTAAATTTGCATTTACTAGCTGGTTTATACATGAATATACTTCAAGCATTCTACCAACTTAATCACCAAATAAAAGCTACAAGTTTAATTTATAAATTTTAAAGATTATTATTAGAGGACATTCATTTAGTTGCAGTTTTCATAAGAGAAACAAACATTTATTATTCCAGTATAGGACTGTTATGTTAAAAATTCAAGCTATACAAAACCAGCTTTGCTTTGTTCACTATAAGCTAACATCTTTGATTTGTTCTTTTTTTTCTTATTTTAATCTTTTAAAAATTTGCTGAAAATTATTTTTTTATATTTTATCATGTCAAATTTTATATCCTAAGAATACAAAATAATTTTTTTAAAAAAGTGAGTATTAATCTATTTTCTAAAAACAGTTATCTAAATACATCTGCTTACATAAATAAAAAATATATATAGCTATTGCCTTAAATGGCACTTCAGAAAAATGATAACCTATGTAAAGTAGATTTTTCACAACAGTTAAAATATGAAAGATCAATCATATCCAAAAGATTCATCACTGAACATGGTAGAGGGTATTTTGTTCTCCTTTCCTTTTACTGGTGACTAGCTATCTCAGTAATGTACATTGAATCTCAGAATATCAAATTCTAAACTCCATTGGTTCTGCTCCCATTGTTTGATCACATTGCTCTTGCCAACTCAGAATTTCTTGGCATCTACCTCCACATATGGAGAAAAATACTGATAGCTGAGCACCACCCCATAGTGATTTCATAAAGATGATGCTGGTCTCGGCAAGGCAGGCATCTCCATTAATGCTCTGCCTTAGATGTGTTAATCCTACAATTCATACAATCTTGATCATGTTCTAATTTCTTTCTCTCTCTCTCTCCCTCCATCTCTCCATCCCTCTCTTTTTCTTTGACTGTATCAAATCAGATAAGAGAATAAGAAACTTCCAATTCATCTAAGAAACATTTTCAGCCCCACTGCTTGGTGATCAGTCACTCTGATATTAGCAAAGAAAAAAACAGGGAAAGAGAAAAAGTTCTACAATTGTGAACTAAAACATGAAAATATATCTGAGTTTCCCTTTTTACCATTTTCTTTCCCCTTTCATAATTTCATCATTTTGTGTTGAAATATACATAACATCATCAATGGGGGAAAGGTGGATATCTGTAATACTTTCAACAATAAAGATATATTTTTTAATGTGCCATTTTAATTACTGTTAAGTATCTGAGGCATTAAGTACATTCATGTTGTTGTGCAACTATCACCATCTTTCATCTCCAGAAATGTTTAATTTTGCAAAATCCAAACTCTGACTCATTACGCAATAACTCCATGTGTTTATTTTTATTTTTTAACTAGAGGCCTGGTCCACGAAGTTCATGCAGGGGGAGGGCGAAGGTAGGGGATGTCCTTCAGCCCAGTCTGCTCCCTCTCCAATCTGGGACCCTTGAGAGATGTCTGACTGCCCTTTTAGGCCAGATCCAAGTAGGATTGGGCTGCCAGCCTGATCACCCCCTAACCACTCTCCTGCCTGGCTGATTGATGCCTAACTGCTCCCCTGCCAGCATGTTTTTCCCTAACTGCCCTCCCCTATGGGTCTGGTAACCCCTAACTGCCCTCCCCTGAAGGCCTGGTCACCCCAACTGCCCTCCCTTGCAGGACTGGTCCCTGTCAACTGCCCTCCCCTGCTGGCCATCTTATGGTGGCCATCTTGTGTCCACATGGGGACAGGATATTTTGATCACATGGGGCAGCATCTTGTGTGTTGGAGTGATAGTCAATTTGCATATTACTCTTTTATTAGATAGGATAGAAGCCTGGTGCACAGATGGGGACCTGCTGTTTTGCCCTGAAGGGTGTCCTGGATCAGGGTGGGGGTTCCCTTGAGGTGTGGAGTGGCCAGGGCGAGGGGACTATGGTGGTTTGCAGGCTGGCCACGCCCCCTGGCAACCCAAGTGGAGGCCCTGGTATCTGGGATTTATTTATCTTCTACATTTGAAACTTGGTAGCCTGGAGTGGAGCCAAGCCTTCTGCTAGCAAGCCATTGAAACTTTGTTGCCTTAAGCAGAGGCCTGCCTGCCAGGGTGTGCAGAAAGCTTGGCTTCCTACATCACCAAGGGCAACCCAAGCCTCCCTCCTGCTCTCTCTGTGGCCGTAGCCATCTTGGTTGCGTTAATTTGCATACTGGCTCTGATTGGCTGGTGGGCATGGCTTGTGGGTGTAGCAGGGTACGGTCTTTTTATTAGATAAGATAGCCCACATAAGTCAGTCAGCCAACATTGTTAGCATTTGCTATCTACTTATCTAATTATGGAGATTATGTGTCTCCTCCCAGGGAGCTGATGCATTAAAATAGAAGATGGACTAAGGGAACTCTCTTACCTTGCTGATGGGAAATGCATACAGAGCAGCCACTGTGGAAAACAGGATGTAATTTTAATTTCAAAAAATTAAAAATGGAACTGACATTTGACCCTGTGATCTCAAGTCTAGGAATATATTCTAAGAAACCTGAAATACCTATCATAAAGAATACATGACCCCTGTATTCATAGCAGCGCTGTTTACAATAGCTAAGATCTGGAAACAGCCCAAGTGCCCAACAGTAAATGAGTGAATAAAATGATGGGGTACATTTACACCATGGAATACTACGTAGCAGTAAAAAAGAAGGATCTCTTTGTCTTTAAAATGGCATGGAGGGACCTGGAGAGTATCATGCTAAGCAAAATAAGCCAGTCAGAGAAAGACAAGTATCACAAGATCTCACATATATGTGGAATTTAATGAACAAAATAAACTGAGAAACAAAGTAGATACTGAGACATAGAAGCATGGAACAGTGTAATCTCAGAGGGAAGGGGAGTAGAGCCAGGAAAAGACTAACCAAAGAACTTATATGCATATGTATAACCCATGGAGACAGACAATAATGCAGTAAAGGACTGGGGTGGAGGTTTGGGGGAGTTAAAAGGGGTAAAAGAGGAACAATAAAGATAAATTTTTAAAAAATAAAATAATGTTTTTTAAAAGGACTAAGACCATCTCACAAGGCCACTCTTTGAGCATACACCTGACACTTGGATAGGTGTTGCATTTAAGTGAATTTCAAAGTAGAACAACTGATCATTTAGTGTCAAAGTTCTCACCAGTAATACACAACATACAATACTAATCCAGGGAAACATGCTATTTTCAAAAATAATAAATCCCTTCAAAGAGAAGGAATGGTGTCTTGACTTTAACTGCACTTTTCAGAACGTTATTTCTGAGTGTTTATTGGTCTTTATTTTACAAATCCTGTGGAGCATTTTAAGCCAATTCCTGAAAAGCCTAAGGCATCCTAACCTGCTCCCTGGGGCTGAAATGAAGAACCCCTGTGCCTCTGCCTGTGTGTGGGCCACAAACTACTCTGCTTTTCAAATCTGCCATATCAGAATGTGACAAATAGTACCTGGAAACATCTAAACCCAGCCTAAGAAGAGGTTAAAATCTGATTTGTCCTTATTAACAAACATTGCACTTCTCAGAAAATTGGTTGCATCACTCACAAACAACACCCCTGTATACCTTTCTTTCTCAGGAGGTCAGCATGCAGATCTACAGTCCTTTTTTTTTAAAAAAAAAAAAAAAAAAAAAAAACAGGAGCCAGGTGTTGCTGTTGTTTTAATTGTAATTCTTATTCTACGGCACCAGACGGAAAGAGACGTGCTGATATATTCCAAATTGACCATTTGTATTCTCTTTGCTAGTGATCATTAATTTCAGTTGGACAGTTATTCATGTAAGCAATTTGCCACCATGATGACTGAGAAAAAATATTGAAGTGCTAGGCTTTTAAAATGGTAATATGTGGAAAGAGATATAATTCTCTTGCAAAATATATTCCTCAAGTTTTATATTTGGTCTCTGGTGATATGAACCATAAAATCATGCTTGCTAGTCCAAACTGTTTTTATTGAAATCTTGGTTTGGGATAACAAGGATTGAATCTTTTAAAAGCCCATTTATAATACAAATATTTGGACTCTAGCTATAGCACATCTATAAATATATCTAGAATTTAGGAAGATAACACCACTGGAAACGCATATTTCTTCAGCTCAATTTTCTCATGGAAAATGACATATGTGCTGCTTTCAGTAGCTGCTGCTGCTGCTTCATAAAATTCTTCAAGAAATGATCTTTTTGAAAGGATTTTGTTCAGTTCATGGTTTCTGCTGCTGCTTTGAGACTGTTATTAAATTTATATGAAAATGAAAGATGGAGACAGGAATGCAAACCCAGTGTTTTACAAACTTGCCTTTGCATAGCCTCACGGAAAATCATGCAATTGACCTCATTAGATCTGTCACTACCTGGCTTTTTTTCTGGGCCTCTCTCTCCAGCCTAGAATAACATCAAAACTATCTAGGTCTGAGTTCCCAGACACCATGATAAGAGAGCATGTATCACTGAAAAAGGAGTCTCTAGACCCCATGACATGACACAATACTGCAGAAGAGTTATGGTGCCCCAGGGAGACCAAAGGGGCACGTTCTAATGAGGTTGGACTTCCTCCGATATTGCTAACTCTTGGCTCCATCCACTTCATTTCTCAGGACATTTCTTAACTGCAGCTAATTCAGCCTTTGAAATAATCATTTGCCTGTACAAAATACACTGTAGGGAATATGAATGTCAAGAAGTATCTTGGAGAAAAGATCCAGTCCAAATCTTACATTATAGATGAAAAGACTGAGACCTAAAATGTGTAGTTACAGATATGACCCTAAACTAACCCTGGTGTGCTGATTGTCTATTCTTATTCTTCTTCTTATTATTATTATTATTACTATTATTATTATTATTATTATTATTATTATTATTATATTTTCCCATAAGTCATTTACAGAACTATGTCATGTATTTGGTACTTCTCCATGGAAAGAATTTTTTTAAAAAAATATAATAGGAACTAAAAAAAATTTTCATATATAAAGGTGAGTTTTATCCTCAAAGAGTTCTTGTTTTCTTTAATCCTGTTAAATCATCTTTTACCATCTGTACATTAGCTTCTCCCCAACAAGCAAATCTATAAAATGAAATCCTTCTATCTCATTCTGTCAAATTAAACCACACATTAATTGAAAGCTTAAAGAATTATTGTAATCACTTACTATTTTTCTCTAATGATTTTCAAATTTTGAGATGGAGCCAAATACCTTTCTGAGTACAAAAGAAATAGAGCAATTTACAAAAGTGATAGGTATTTGGCAAGATTTGAAGGTAAAATAGATTTTGTAAATGTACCTGTTTGAAGAAGTTTTCTTATGGATATACTTAAAGACATCATGCTTAAAAGAAAGCTCGGAGCAATATTATGTTCATAAAAATGAACTGCTCTCTTAGCTAACTTACAAAATCTGAATACATGTTTTAAAATGCTTCTTTCATAGCTGATGCTATCAGTTGGCCAAATTTTTACAATAAGTTTTTATAATACAATTATTTGATTTAAAGTGTCATGAAAAGGTCCAATTTTTAATATCTTTATAAAATTGCTCTACTCCAATGGTGGTTCTTCAGTTAAGAGATAGCAATTTTCTATAAAAGCAAGTTAATGGGCTTATATTAATAATCTCTGTATCTTTAAAAGGACTATGTTACAAAACAAAAACACTTTTCTGGGATTTTTAGTGTCTGTTGTGTTGTAGGCACTATGGTAGGCATTCAACACGCATCAAAGATCCATCAGTATTATGTATTACCATTGCACATCTAAGAAAACTGAGGCCTAAGGAGCTTAAATGACTTTCCCAAGGTCTCATTTCTACCCACTGGTAGAACTGGAATTTGAATTTCTTTCTATCCAAACCAAACAGTCCTTATTCTTGCCTTTTCCACAGCCTCCCTAGCCCATACAATGCCTGGAGGAACCAAAATATAGATTCATTTTGATAAGAAAGATGTTAGGATCACAGGAGCCCATAGCAACAGTGCATGGCCCTCAGGGATGCTCGATGGCTTCTGATATATTCTGCCTATGGCCATTGTCTGATTATTTTGGAGGGGTTTTGTTTTCTGTAATACCTAAATCTATCCATCAAGAAGCAACAGTATGCCCACTATTATGTAAAAGTCCCTGTAGGTAGGGTTGTCAGATAAAGTAGAGTATAAGTGTGTGTCATGAAATATTTGGATGTGGACATACAGTAAAAAAATTCCTTTTTCATGTGAAATTTAAATTTAACGGGGCTTTTTGCTTTTTGTTTGTTTGGTTGGTTGGTTTTTGCTAAATCTGGCAGCTCTGGTAGGCAAAAGATATAACAGTTTTGTTTCATTTTGTTTTTGTCTCTCTCCCTCTTGGTGAGACAATGCACATAGACATGAAAAGGAAGCTAGCAGCTGACCTTGCTATTTGCTAAGTGCCTTGTGACAAGTATAAATCTTAGGTTTATCTTGAAAAGTTTTGAAATTCCTCTCCAAAATGAAAATAATATCCAGCACTCTGCCTAAATGTTTTTTCCAGATTGGATAAACTTCTGTAGTTGATTCATTCTTTCCATTTATTCAATCATCTTAGAGTCAGGGACCATTAGGATGGAGATGACATACTCAGAAGAAGAGTGTGATGAAAATCCAGGCAGAATTCAGAAAAACTAGCAGGGAACTGTGAAGTCCATGAAGGTTAGCAACTTGAGGACACCTTCTGGAACAAGAGGTAAAAACCAGCGTAGAATTTGAGGGCTTAGCTGTAGGAAAGAACTAAAAGTTAAAACCGATAAGCAACACAGCCAATAGCAAATTGTGCTTCATTCAGCAGGACAAGAACCAGAGGAACAGACACCTTGACCTCCCTCACCTCGCACCCTGCTGGTAGCTCCCAGTAATCAAGCCCAATAAGAAAAGTGAAGCCTGCTGTGAAGTCCACAGATGTCAGATTCAAGGGCACAGAGCAAGGACAGAAGGACTATGCGTAAATCTGAAGGAGACAGAGAGACTCTCCAGCACATTCTCTCATGTGGAGTCATTACCTGTGCCATCCCTTATCATTTTATACAGGTCTGCATAGCATTTGTCGCATTTGTCTCAGTGGTCTATGAGCAACTCTCCTGTAACTTATGAGAAACATATATGAATTTGAATATTTCAAGTCTACCTTCAGAATAAAGAAGGTAGAATGCAGCCTACAAGATTTTAATTGCCGGTGTCTAAGGAGAAAAACAGGTGTCTAAGGAAGGAGATGGAACTGCCTTCCTTAAGGATCAGGGGATGATTTGCTTGTAGGAAGCCCACCGAAAGGACAGTTAGGAAAGAGGGGAAGAGGCAAGTTCACCTCATTAGGGCTGAGCCTAGAGAAAGGTTTCCCATCTTAGGCTTACTTTCCTGGGAAGCACCAGCTCATTTGAGGGGGCTCACAACTATAGTACCACAATTTTCCCCAGCTTATCACTATGTCCAATGCAAACATTATTCTGAACCTCACAGACTTATTTACTCACAAACTTATTCCACAGGACTTTCTTTTTTCCATGAGCTTCTCACAGTATTGGTACCCATGGAACAGGAGAAACAGCTACTGGAGAAATTAGTACAAATGCTGCCCGGAACACTTGAAACTGTTCTAAATCACTCGAGGCTTCTTTACTGCTATATATATGCAAAGATATGTTACATGTCGTAGAGAGTACAGATGTGCCTCTAAGTTCCCCCTGAAAAAGCATCATTTATCTTGCACATCAGAACTCTGGGGACATAGCGATGTGGAATGTGTTAATTAACACTGTCCAAGTCCTCTTTGCTAAGTTGTGTTAGATGAGTTTCTCATCATGGAAGCTGACCAAAGCTTCTACCTGAATATAATCATATTAAGCAAAGTAATTAAAAAAAATTAAATTTGACAAACATGAGTTATTTGCTATCACAATATATGTACTTAACTGAAAAATTAAAATTAGGCTCTAGGGTATATTAATTTGCATATTTTCTACCTTTTCTTTCATACATGTTACTCAACTCTCATTTTAAAATTTGTATAAGATTGAATACCAGCATCTGCCTTGGATCTTGCCTTTTGCCTCTTCTGCGTTATTTTCATGGAGTTGTATCCTTCCTCTCATTGTGCTCAGAATCTTAAAGTGAGTGAGCAGGAATGTTGGCTCTCACATTTTTGTTCTTTCTTTTAATACTAGAGACCTGGTGCACAAAATTTATGCACAGGTGGGATCCCTAGGCCTGGTCAGTGATTAGAGCCAATCTGTGGGGCGACCAGCAGGGTGATTGAGGGGTGGGCCTCAGGTGGTGTCCGCCTTCGCTAGTCTGGGGCCTGTGGGCTGGGGGCAGCCCCTGTCTTGAGCATCTGCCTCCTGGTGACCAGTGCACATCATAGCGACTGGTCATTTTGCTGGTTCTTCCACCCACCGTTTGCTCAGTTTGCATATTAGGCTTTTATTATATATGATTATAGCAATGTCACAGTTATCTGGAAATCTAACAATTGAAATCCAACTCAAATGCAAGCTAAAACAAAGAATAACAACAACAAAAATCTTTCTGAATGTCCTTGTAATAACCAAACAATAATAAGATAATATTTTTCTGAACTTCTCTGCAGTAAACCTGACATAAATAAAAGTCTTCAAGGGGGAGGGGTGTTATTATTTCTTTAATAAATAGCTTACCTGGTTTCCTACCACACTACATATTTATGACATCAGTATAATGTAGTTGCTAAGAACAGAGACTTTGGAATCAGACTCACCTATTTTGTGATTTAGCCACAAGTTACTTCCCTCTCCATGCCTCAGTTTCTCTGTATAGGGGGAGGCCTCTACGATGCCTCGTTGGTATTCATGCCCTTGTGGAGTCCCCATCCTCTTGAATGTTGGCTGGATTTACGCACTTTTAAGAAATAGATTACATCAGAAGCAATGGGTTGTCACCTCTAAGATTAGGTTATAATCTGTATCTTGTAGGTTCTCTATCACATTCCTTCTTCTCAGATACCTCAAAGCAAGCCTCTACTAGAGAAGCCATTATAGCAAGAAATTGATGTCTCCTACCAACAGGCAGCAAAGAGATGCAGACCCTGTTTGCACTACTCCCAGCCTACTCTAATTGTCATACAACCCCATATCCTGCATGGGATGGTTGTCCCTTTTGTGCCCCCATTCACTCAGATACCCAGGACTGGGACTCAGGAACACTGCCTTTTCTTAAAATATTGTTTTATTAATTTCAGGGAAAGAAAGGGGGATGAAGAGAGATATATAAACATCAATGATGAGAGAAAATCATCAATCTGCACACCCCTACTGGGGATTGAGCCTGCAACTGGGCATGTGCCTTCACTGGGAATCCAACCACAACCTCCTGGTTCATGGATTGATGTTCAACCACTGAGCCATGCCAGCCAAGCTTGGGAATCATATTTTATTTCTCGTCTTTACTTCTCACTCTTAATCAGTAATTGAGTTCTGCTAAGGACTGCAGATAGGGTGAGAAAAATCAAGAGTCAAAGATACACTTTATGCAAACTAAAATCATTATATAAGTTTTGAAGGAGACATGCTTCCCAAAAAAATCAAGAAAACAATTCAAGGGCACAGTGCTAAACAATGGTGAATGAAAAAGATCCTTGAATGTACAGACACTAACAAAAACTGAGCACCTTCTGTAGGTCAGGTGCTACGTAAGTGCATTCTTTCACGATTCCACAATATTTATTGAGTTCCAAGGATACCCCCTACACAGGGTAAGGTACCAGCTGGACCATGGCACACCCAGCAATGAAGAATAGATTTTATGATCCAAAATTATCTTATTTGATCTTTATAAAAGCCCCAAGGTTGGTATCAGACACTTATTTTTCAGATGAAGAAACTGAGGCTCTACAAGGATGACAAAGCAATAAAATAATCAGATGAGCATGAAAGCACAGGTCACACTGATTCTAATGTCATGTTCTTTCTACTATATGACCTTGAAATCCGTATTGAAATTTGAGCATTAAATTGGCAACTTTACATAAATAAGTTTTATTTCATATCTGTAGGATAGTCGAGTATAATTCTATAAACCCTCAAAATTTGGACATTCTAAAAAATCCCAAACAAATGAGCCAAAGTTTTCCCACAGGCTTGGTCATGAAAGAGAGAAAGAAAAAGAGAGGAGAGAGAGAGAGAGAGAGAGAGAGAGAGAGAGAGAGAGAGAGAGA
>JAAGEH010000018.1:73107402-73156391 GCA_011751065.1 Lasiurus cinereus
AGGAAGGAAGGAAGGAAGGAAGGAAGGAAGGAAGGAAGGAAGGAAGGACAGTAAATATGCTATTCTAGTAATCCAGTCTGTTATAATAAAGAATTTAAGCTCTGGAGTTAAAACAGATCTTATTTGAATCCCAGCTCTGCCACTAAATGATGGTGCATCACTGAGCAAGTTATTTAATCTCCTCAAATCCTAATTCCCTCATCCGTAAAATTGAGATAATAATAGTACCTATTTCAAGTTGTTGTAAGAATTAAATGATAGAAAGCATGTAAAATGTTTTCCTCCCATATGCTGCATCCTCTGAACGTTAGTTTATTAGAAGTTTCATGGGATAAAATAATAACCAAGACATTGCTACTAAGAGCTTTTATTCTAATAAGGAGAGTGAAGTATACAAAAAGCAAACTATAACTATAATAGGTTGCATGAAATAATAAAACTATATGCAAAATTCTTTTGGAGGCTAGAGAAAGGAGCAATAACTCTGTCATAGGGAAACTTATTTCAGTAACTAATTATTTCAAAGACTATGTGATTTGAGGAAGGCATATTTCATAATACAGTTGCTTCATTCATACAATGGACACTTTTGGAAAACTTATTTGGGAAACAGTGCCAGCAGTGGGACTATTTCATTTTTTTAATCTCAGAAAGATCCCTAATAGAATTTTTAAATAGGATAGTCTACTAATAAAACTATCTCTCCCTTAATTCTCTTGCTTGCCCATTCCAAACAAAACAAAACAAAAAAGTGGAAATTACCTTATAGATCCCAAACAAATAAGCCAATAGCTCTCGGGAAGAAAACACCATACACCAGATTAAAATGAGGCTCCAGTGCCTACTAGGCATTTCAGTGTTGCCCTCCTTCCCTTCACAGGGGGCTAGTCTGTGTGTGCATCCTTATTCAGTCCTGGAAATGTGAATGTGTGAGGGATGATGAAATTTTATTATATAATCTCTAAGTGACTTTCTGATTTCTGTGATTGCTTTCCTGGGGTAAAAAGATGCTAAATAAATGATGCTAGGAGAAACCAAGATGGCTGCATAGGTAAACACCTGAACTTGTTACCACACACAACAACTTCAAAACTACAACTAAAAGACAAAACAAACATCATCCAGAACCAGGCTGGCTAATTGGAAATTCTACAACTGAAAGAGAAGAGAAAAGCACACTGAGACTCAGAGGAGCTGCGGAAGTAACGGAGTACTGAGGCACATGCACAGAGAGGGCTGGCAATTGAGTACGCAGCTGGCTTTTTCAATCCACAGGACGACACAAGCTCCCAACTTCTCTGAACTCCAGTTCCAGGTGAGACTCATGTGGGAAGAAACTGTCCAGTAGTGGGTGGAACTTGAGGGCAGGTTTCTCTCAGAGAAGCTTGCAGCGATTACCAAGGGACATTGAAACCTGGGGGCTTTTTAGGGCAGGGCTGATAGGAAGTCATTGCTGTTTGCTCCGCCCTCAGACTCTGTGTGTAGAGGCTTTTGCATATGAACAGACTGGTCCTTTGAAATCTAAACTTCCCTATCACACTGCAGCTGAGTCAGAGAGACCCAGAACATCCAAGGTCCCACACCAGCCTGCATTGCTTCACAGTTGGGCCTTATCTGGGCACCTCCAAAACCCAAACAAAAAAGAGAAATCTGCAGATATCGCTGCAGCTCCTACTGGGTGGCTTCAGGCAGAGGCTAAATTAGCACCTTCTTGGAGATCCAAGAGCCAGTGAACTCAGGGGTCAGAGTAGGACCATCCAGATTACAATTCCTCAGATCCACAAGGGACACAAACTCAGGGGGCAGACTCAGTGAGCACCAAAGCCCCACTGAAGCAAGTCCTGCCCCATAAGGGAGTCTCCAGCATAGAAGTTGTCTCATTGTAGACACAGCTGATCCTCACAACCAATTGGCTGCAAGGTCAATTCCTCCCAATGATACCAACAACAATCAAGGCTTAACTACAAAAAGATTGTGCACACAGCCCACAAAGGGATGCCTCAAGAGTGTCCACCTCAGGTAATAAGAAAGGCTGATCCCTGGGCCCTATAGGATACCTAGCACACAAAGCCACTCTATCAACTCAGGGAAGCAGCCAAAATGTGGAAACAAAGAAACAAGTCACAAATGAAAGAAAAGGAGGAAAGAAAATTACAGAATATAGAGTTCAAAAACATGGTTATAAGGTTTTTCAATAATTTTCTAGAAAAGGCCAATAAATTTAGTGAGACCTGCAAGAATATGGAAAAGGACCAACTAGAAATTAAGCATATACTGACTGAAATAAAAAATAACATACAAATATCCAAAGATCTAGGATCGCAAGAATCAAGTAAAAAATTAGAAATACAAAGAAGCAAAAAACACCCAACTGGAAAAGAAAAAAGAAAAAGGAATCCAAAAATATGAAGATAGTGTAAGGCGCCTCTGGGACAACTTCAAGCATACCAACATCAGAATAATGGGGGTACCAGAAGAAGAGAGAGAGCAAGATACTGAAAACCTATTTGAAGAAATGATGACTAAAAACTTCACATACCTGGTGAAATAAATAGACTTACAAGTCCAGAAAGCACACAGAATCCCAAACAAAAGGAATCCAAAGGGGATCACACCAAGACACATCATCATTAAAATGCAAAGAGCAAAAGACAAAGAAAGAATATTAAAAGCAGCAAGAGAAAAACAGTTACCTACAAGGGAGCACCCATAAGACTGTCAGCTGATTTCTCAAGAGAAACTATGCAGGCCAGGCAGGAGTGGCAAGAAATATTCAAAGTGATTAATAGCAAGAACCTACAAACAAGATTACTCTACCCAGCAAAGCTATCATTCAGAATTGAAGTGCAGATAAAGAGCTTCACAGATAAGAAAAAGCTAAATGAGTTCATCATGACCAAAGCAGTATTATATGAAATGCTGAAAGGTATTATTTAAGAAGAGGAAGAAGAAGAAAAAGGTAAAGATAAAAATCATGAACAACATATACATATCTATCAACAAGTGAATCTAAAAATCAAGTGAATTAAAAATCAGATGAACAGAATAAACTGGTGAATATAATAGAATCAGGAGCATAGAAAGGGAGTGGACTGACAATCCTCGGCAGGAAAAGGGTATGGGGGTGCAGGAAAAGACTGGACAAAAATCATATACCTACGGATGAGGGCAGAGGGGACGAGTAAGGTTATGGGTTGGGATGGGAACCGAGTGGAGGGGAGCTATGCCGTGGGGAAGGGGGTGGGGGCGCGATAGTGGAGAGGAACAACTGTAATAATCTGAACAGTAAAGATATTTTTAAAAAAATAAATTATGCTAAATAAAGTTATCTACAGTGTTCATGTATTCTACCTGGTAGTATGAATTGTGGCTGTTGCTTTGTATTGGTGTTCTGGAACTAAAAAGCAATAGCTGTTTAACACTCAAGGGAAGAAACAGGCCCTTAAAATCCAGTGCTATAATTTGTAATACTACCAACAAATAAAGTGCTATATAATGAAAGAAAAACAATATACCAATTTCTGCTTTGATAACAACTGAAGCAGTCCATCAATATTTAAATCTACTGTAAATGTAGACCTCATAACCACTGACCTAATTACAGCTATCTCATACCAAAGTTTTATTTTATAACCAAATATGAATCCACTCTCCTTTAGACACTTTTTAAAAATAGCCAAAACCCGTGAGGCTCAGTGGATAGAGTGTCGGCCAGGTTCAATTCCGGTCCAGGGCATCTATCTTGGTTGCAGGCACATCCCCAGTAGGGGGTGTGCAGGAGACAGCTGATCGATGTCTCTCTTTCATTGATGTTTCTAACTCTCTATCCTTTTCCCTTCCTCTCTGTGAAAAATCAATAAAATATATTTAAAAAAATAAATAAATAAAAATAAAAATAAAGTAAAACCACGAATGTATTTAGCATAAATTTGTATCTAATTAAGACCCTACATAAAACAAATTATCTAGATCCAGCAATAGCTTACATGCTTTCTAGTTTAAATGCGCACTCTCTAGCCTTAGCCTGTGTGGATCAGTTGGTTGGAGCATCCTTCCATAGACCAAAAGGTGGCAGGTTCAATTTCCAGTCAGGGCACATCCCCAGGATGTGGTTCAATCTTTAGTCAGAATGCATGTGGAAGTCAACAGATTGCTCTCTCAGTCTCTCTCTCTCCATCCCCCCTTCCTCTCTCTAAAAAAAAAAAAATCAATTAAATGGCACTCTATAAACCTATCCATTTTGAAAAATATACTGCCCAAGTGAAACTATATCAATGTACAGAGAAGAGATAATATAGCAAGAGACAAATTCTAATGGCAAATCTCTATTAGTAAATGTCTGTTGATATGGGAGCATGACATGTTATAATGTGGTATGCTATGACAGGACAAGACATGATACAACCTAACATCTTTTTTAGCAATATTCTTTTTTTTTTAAATAAATCTTTATTGTTCCAATTATTATATTTGTTTCTCTTTTTCTCCCATAACTCCCCTCTACCCAGCTCCCACCCCTCTACCTTTACCTTCCCCTGCATTGTACCTCATCCATAGGTGTATGATTTTTTTCCAGTCTCTCCCTGCACCCCCCTCACCCTTTTCCCGCTGAGAATAGTCAGTCCACTCCCTTTTTATGCTCCTGATTCTATTATATTCACCAGTTTATTCTGTTCATCTGATTTTTAATTCACTTGATTTTTAGATTCACTTGTTCATAGATATGTATTTGTTGGTCATAATTTTTATTTTTGCCTTTTTCTTCTTCTTCCTCTTCTTAAAGAATACCTTTCAACATTTCATATAATACTGGTTTGGAGTTGATGAACTCCTTTAGCTTTTTCTTATCTGTGAAGCTCTTTATCCAGCCTTCAATTCTGAATGATAGCTTTGCTAGGTAGAGTAATCTTGGTTGTAGGTTCTTGCTATTCATCACTTTGAATATTTCTTGCCACTCCTGCCTGGCCTGCATAGTTTCTCTTGAGAAATCACTTGTCAATCATATGGGTGCTCCCTTGTAGGTAATTAATTGTTTTTCTCTTGCTGCTTTTAATATTCTTTGTCTTTTGCTCTTTGCATTTTAATGATGATGTGTCTTGGTGTGGTCCTCTTTGGATTCCTTCTGTTTGGGGTTCTGTGCACTTCCTGGACTTGTAAGTCCATTTCTTTCACCAGGTGTGGGAAGTTTTCAGTCATTATTTCTTCAAATAGGTTTTCAGTATCTTGCTCTCTCTCTTCTTCTAGCACCCCCATAATTCAGATGTTGGTATGCCTGAAGTTGTGCCAGAGGCTCCTTACACTGTCTTCACCTTTTTGGATTCTTTTTCTTTTCTGTTGAATATTTTCTGCTTCTTTATATTTCAAATCTTTGACTTGATTTTTGCCTTCCTTTAGTATGCTATTAGGTCTAGGTATATTTTTTTTATTTCAGTCAGTGTATGTTTAATTTCTCTTTGGTCCTTTTTCATCTCCTCTTGGGTCTCGCTCAATTTATCCATCTTTTCTAGGAAATTCTTGAAAAATCTTATACCTGTGGTTTTGAACTCTATATCCAGTCGTTTGTTTTCCTCCATTTCTTTTATTTGTGATCTGTTTCTTTTTCTCCACATTTTCACTAAACTGGGAGAACTTCTGTGCTGGAATCAGCCTTATGATACAAGACTTGAAAAACTACAAAAGCCTCTCTGTTCAGTTTGGATGGGGTGGAGTCTCAGGGCTAAGCAGACTTCCTTGGCTTCCAGTCAGCACCACCCTATGTGCCCCCTGGGTCTCATGTGTCTCTCTGTAATCCTTGTAGCCCTTTCTGTACATACATGTGCACATACCTCTAGACCTCTGCCTTTCCATTTCCCTTGCGCTCCAGGACCCATATGAGTCTGAGTCCCCAGGGTCTTGCCCAAAACTGGGGTTCAGTGCAGTTAGAAATGGTGCAGTTGGGAGGCTCTGTCTCCCGCCTAGTAGAGAAAGCCAGCGGCACAATCAGCAGTCTGTCCTGTATATGCGTATTGGTATGCATGCTCCAGACTTCTAGCCTTTCATGGCTCCTCTAAATTTTCGTGCACTCCTCCCTTTTCACAGTTCAGACTCCCCCTGTATGAGTCTCACCCAGAGTTGGGGTTCAGTGCAGTAGGATAAGGGGTTCAGTGCAGTTGGGAGTCTCTGTCTCCCTCCCACCAGAGGATGCCAGCCAGGCACTCTGCTGCCCGCTCTCTCCACACACGTGTCTCTGTACCTCAGCTTTTTGCAGCTCTTTTGAGTCTCTATGAGCCCCTCTCCTTCTAGTTGTAGAATTTCCACTCAGCCAACTTTCCTGTGGTTCTGGATGATGTCCGTTCTGTCTTTTAGTTGTAGTTTTGAAATTGTTGTGCGAGGCAGCAGTTTAGGTGTTCACTTATGCCATCTTGGTTTCTCCTCTTATAGAAATATTCCCTTCCCATAATGTAGCAGACATTTTTCCTCGACACAACCTAACATTTTATTACAAGTGTCTATTGCAAGGGTCCTATAGCTGAGGCACAAGATGCAAACCCTAGAGGGAAGGGACTACCATTTTACCTTGGGATTTACTTGGCATGCCTTATATTACTTGGGATGAAAATGTCATTTCCATCCACCAGAGAAGGTAGCACTGAAGGAGGAAGAGGTGGCAAACTCAGCGTAACAATGGTAAACTATGAAGTCAGAAGTGGAGCAGGTTTGCCTAATATGATCACCTTTGGGGAGAAAGTAGCTTAGGATGTCTGAGAAAGGTGGATAAGAGAGGACTGGGACTACATGTTGGAAAATCTTCAAACTCCTGCTAAAAAGACTATCACATCTTCATGGGCTTTCTGATGATAAGCACTATTTGGATAGTGCCTTAAATATCTTAGCAAAAGGAGTCATAGGGACACAAATAGTCAAAGTATGACATCTAAATCCGACCTTTTAGGAGGACTTTCTATGTAGCAACATTTTCCCTGCCCTACTCATCTTCCTTCAGAATCGCTTTCATTTGCCCTAAAATCTCAAAAAGAGAGCAGCCTATGATAATGAGTGTACCTGCAGGTCAGCTGTCTCTTTTCCAGCAGTGACCATGAGGCAAACTGAGAGAAGTCGAAAATGCAGGAGTTGATTTCTCAGCATGGGTGCTTAGGCGTGGAGCCTGGAGAAGCTGTCAGGAAGAGTCTCTCCCATGGCCATTCTGTTTCACTTTCCACAGGGGAACTATTTTCTTCATCACTGATCCCAGCTGACAAGTACAAGCACGTTGGGCCCTAACTGAATGTGAACATTGTCAAAAGGAATTGGGCTAACAGGAGGCATCTGCAACTCCATGCCCAGTGTATTCTGGTGGCAGCCAATGTGGCAGGGAGGCTGGTGGGCAGACACCCCCGCGGATGGAGTCTCACATACTGTACGCATCATGACCAACCATAAAAACAGTCACAATGAATCAGCTGGGCTGCAGAGAGGCTCCTTGGAAGCTTCACATTTGATTTCCATTTGGCTGACATCGCAGGTTGGAGTCAGTGTCTCCATTAAGCAAAGATTCGGACCTTCCACCCCCAAGTCCCAGGCTGACTTAGTCTCACTGGCTGGTCTAAGCCACTGGTTTGAAAAGTTTTACTGGTTTGACAGAGCCCGTGGAGGACTGGACCATGTTTATAAATGGCTAAGGGCTGCAGTTTTATTTCCTTTTACGTTTTAATATCTTTGTATTGAATTCAGAGAGGAATGAAGAGGGAGAGATAGAAGCATCACTGATGAGAGAGAATCATTTGATCAGCTACCTCCTGCACACCCCACACTGGGGATCAAGCTCGCAACTTAGGCATGAGCCCTGACTGAGAATCCAACTGTGACCTCCTGGTTCATAGCTTGATGCTCAACCCCTGAGCCACATCAGCCAGGGCTGCATTTTTTAATAATACATGTGAACAAACAGTGGCTAGCAGGGGTCTGAGAGCTTCAAGAACAGAAACCTCCACTCCAAGAGGAATTCCAATGCAAACACCAATTTAGAAAACGAGATAATCCACCTTGACAACATATTGTCATTGTCAAGTTGCAAAAAGGAATTACACATAAATATGACTTGAAAAATTAGAGGCCCCACAATTGATCAGCTTAAGTTTGCTTCAAAGGGATGGCAGGGAAGCAGCAGTGGATCCCAGGTGACAGCTTGGAATTCACCCTATCTCGGCTCCATTCAGGTAGAAGGTCTGCTGGTAACATGAGCTTTCCAACTAGTTTAAACTGAAGTATTATGACAAGGTAAATTACGTTTTGTATTCATGACTAAAAGCATTTTACTTGAAAGCCATCGCAGCTGACGTTGTCTAGGTGGAGACTCAAGTTTTATGTACAATGCCTCCAGCCCAGCCGATGTGAGTGAGGCAACATGACAGCTTGTAATAAGTAATTTTTATACAGTTACATTTATCACTCAAGCAGGCTTGGCAATATTAAACACAGACCTTAAAATACTGCTGAAAAGGACAGGGGCTGGAGGCCATCGGGGTTTTTCTCCACCCTTTAGTGGGAGTGCAGGTGCTGATTTGGGATCTTTTAAATTTGTTTCCAGTGTGCATTCCTGTTAATGTGGCACTTTTTAAGATATGCGTCCAAATGCTTTCCTACTGTTAATATATCACTAAGAGGTTAAGAACAGAATGACCCCATTTGGCCCAAAGGATGTTATTTCAGGCTTTAATGAATTAGATATTGCTACCATTTTCAAGTGAAAATCAATTGCCTCAATTAACCAATTTCCACCAATCCAAATATTTACGAAATGGAAGACCTGAGTCTGCAATTTCTGCTACATTATACCTTTGTTTCCCCTAAAGCTGTTCCCTTTGCATTCTTCATTAGCATCTCATTTTTACTAAAGCCACGAGGCCAGTTATGTCTCTGCAATGGCATGAGGCTTTCATCCCTTCAAAAGCTCAAAGAGTCACAGATACCAGTGGGTGGGGGGATACTTTATGCAATACTTTAATCAATAAAGAAAAAAAGACAAAAGAATGGTGGACATTTTTTCTCTAGGACTTTCTATGAAGTGAGGTTTTGCTTTTTTATCAATTAGTCAATATGTATAAAGTTGAGGAAACATAGGAATCTATCCAATCTCTTTACCTGAAAGATATAGATAGGGAGATAAAGATGGAGATAGAGATGGAGGTGGGATGGAGATGGAGATAATCATCTAATATATAAGTATATTGGTATATATGTATGTATATGTATACCTGTATTAGATAATACCCTTTTTTCAGATCTGAAATATTGAGATCTGAAAAGAAAAAGTACTATTTAACACACTATGCCCTTTTGAAGTTTTAAGCATATTTACTCATTTAGTCCTCCTATTATCTTGATAAGCTGGGTAATTTTAAACTTGTGTGCCTATTACATAAGGAAATTAAAATACACCAAGTTAAGCAATTTTTAAACAGTCACATAATAAATAATGTATCCAGGATATAAACTTAAGTGACCTGATTATAGCATCTGCATTCTTAACCACTGTGCTAAACTGCCCGAAACTGGGGTTCAGTGCAGTTGGAACTGGATTTCAGTGGAGTTGGGAGGTTTTGTCTTCCTCCTGCTAGAGAAAGCCAGGAGCACAATCAGCAGTCAGTCCTCTCTGCGCACACGTGTGCGTGCTTCAAGACCTCTGCCTTTTGAAACTCCCCTAAGTTTCTGTGTACTCCTCCCTTTTCATGACAGTCCAGACTCCTGCCATATGAGTCTTGCCTGGAACTGGTTCTTGCCTGAACTCGTGGTTCAGTGAAGTCACGAGTTTCCATCTCCCTCCTACTAGAGGAAGCCAGCCAGGCACTCTGCCACCCATCCTCCCACATGGATGTCTCTGTACCTCAGCTTTTTGCAGCTCCTCTGAGTCTCTGTGAGCCCCTCTCTTTCCTTCTGGTTGTAGAATTTCTACTCAGCCAGCTTTCCTGTGGTTCTGGATGACATCCATCTGTCTTGTAGCTATACTTTTGAAATTATTGTGTGAAGCAGTTTAGGTGTTCACCTATGTCACCATCTTGGTTTCTCTTGTCAGTTGCTTTTGAAAGCATTTAATTCGATTAATCACATCTTCCTTTTGGGTTGCCTATAAAGAAAATAAATGTAAAAAGAAGCAAAGTATTTTTTTCCCCAAAACTATAGCTGAAACAAGTTAAACTGAGTTAGTTTGAATTCATTTGAGCTATGAAGCCAAAATTCCTTTGACCTGCACACTTAGGATTCAGCCAGTTTTTCAGAGTGGCTCCTAATCACTCATTTGTTCCACAAAACTATGTAGAATGCTCATTATGCATCATGTCCTGCACTAGGACCTAGAGGAAAACAGTGGTGAACACAACTAAATATAATTCCTCTCTCATGGACTTTATAGTCTACTAGAGACCTGATGCATAAAATTCGTGCACTGGGGGGGGGTGTCCCTCAGCCCAGCTTGCACCAATCTGGGACCCCTCCAATCTGGGATCCCTCAGGAGATGTCCATAGGGATCAGGTCTAAACCAGCAGTCAGACATTCCTTTCACAATCTGGGACTACTGGCTCCCAACCACTCACCTGCCTGCCAGCCTGATCACCCCCTAACCACCCCCTTGCCAGCCTGATCAATGCCTAACTGCTCCCCTGCTGGCCCAATTGCTCCCAACTATCCTCCCTTTCAGGCCTGGTCTCCCTCAACTGCTCTCCCCTGCTGGCCATTTTGTGGTGGCCATCTTGTGTCCAGATGGGCATGGCCATCTTTGACCACATGGAGGCAGCCATCTTGTATGTTGGAGTGATGGTCAATTTGCATATAGTCGTTAGCCCAGTATGTTCCAGTGACTATTCTAAATAACGAAGGCATGCAGGTAAAATAGATATGGTTCCTGCCATATGGAACAAACATCTAAAAGTGAGATGCAGTTATATAAATAAAAAAGCACCACTGGTGTTAAAATTGCTGTGCCAAGTATATATATATTGGATCACATGACTATAGAAACTTATAAATAGAATATATGGGTCAATTGGCCATTACCCTCCAACTACAATACAATCTGCCATTCAAAATAGCAAACACTTGTTTGAGGGATATAATTATATTTTTCTTTGAGCTCATTCAAACATGGAAACTAAAGAATATATTAATTCTAATTCTTGCCTATCCTAAGTATGAAATCATTCTGTCATCCCTGGAAGTTACACCTGCTATCAACTGCATGTCTTAGAAAGAAAACAAGACCCAGATTCTGGAAACTTCTGAATGAAAGGCTAGACATTACTGTTCCTCTGCATACAGGAAAATGGACCAGAGAAGTCAAGTCTCTATCTGATTCAATGTAACCCAGAGAGAAATTTTAGAAAAAGAAGTTAATATGTGAATCAGCCTTTTTGCTAGCATTTGTGTAGAGACAAGAAAGAAATTCATCCAAGTGATTGGCTCTTAACATTGCCAGTGAGCTCACCCTCATTTGGATACTTAATATGATTCCAATTGCTCTGAAGCAGTGGTTCTCAGTCAGGGGTGATTACCACCCCCAGAGACCTTTAGCAATGTTTGAAGATAGATTTGGTTGTCAAAGTTGGTGGCGGGCGGCAGGAGTGGGGGAGGAAGGGAAGGTGTTTAAGGGGAGGGAGGGTGGGGATGCTACTGTTCTTCAGCAGGCAGAGTCAGGGCTACTATTAAGCATCCTACAATGCATAGGGCAGCCAAAACAAAGAATTTTCTGACCCAAATTATCAATAGTGCTAAGGTTGAGAAATCCTATTCTAAAGACAGCACAAATCTGGAAATCATTTGGATTCCTACTATCTCCAAACAGCACATAGACAAGTCTTATTGACCACCAAGGGCTCCACCTCAAATGCTGTCACGTGCCCTCTCTTGGACCTCCGGGGAGTGCTGCTAGAAAGTGGTCAGAGAGCAGGAAATGGCTTCTAATTAGTAGTGTCCTCACAGGATACAACTGCAAAAGACAATTTCCTGCCCCCTTATTTGATGGGAAGATTAATCTTTTGCTGAATTCCAGATGAGGAAGATTTTCAAAAGTTTCAAATAGCAAGAGTGTAGCCGTAGAGAAGGCAATTATGTGCAATTTGTACAGTGTTCAACAATCAAAATGTAAATCCGATGAGTTTATTGAGGTAAATGCATACAGCATGTTTACCTAACAGAGCATCAGGCTGCAGAAAGTCTAATGGATTCTGACATTTGGGAAGAATTATCTTTTCATATTGCAATTTTTATCTGTGAGATAAAAAGGGAAAATAAGAACAAGAAGAAATTTACTCCTAGGGAACTATTATCTGTGAGGTTTTTTTTTCCTTTCTTTGTTTTCCTGATAAGGAACAATATAGGTATGGGGCACTGAAGAGATGGAGACTTGATAATTTCAGTGTTCTAGGAGATTTATCTACACAGAGACAATTAATTTAGTTGCATCCACAGTGTTCTGAACAGCATCTAAAACACCATCAGCCCCTCAATAAACGTTCTCTCCTTGTCATATAAAAATGTATATTCCTAATGCAATGTTTGATTTTGGTCTTCATTTTCTGGGGAGGAAAGACTACCCAGAACTTTGAGAGCAAAAAGGCTTTGCTAATATCCATAGGAAAACAAAAACTTTGTTGCTTACATGTAAAGCAGCCAGCTATTTGGCAGAAAGTAGGCTTCCAACAAAGTTATATTCTTATATTCCTTTTCCCCCTTTTCCCATTTGGGAAGGTTGCTACTGGTTGGTACAGTTGTCAACTCGATGCCTTTCAGCTTCCTTACAGGAAAACTTCACCATAGTGAAAGGATTTTTAGGAGTAAAATAGGCAGATTTAGAAGTTTTAGGGGTTAGGGGGTCCATTGGGAAGAACTGCAAAGCTGGGAGACTGGGAGCTGCCAAAAGGAATACATTGGCAAAGAACTAAAAGTGCCACAGCTTAAGGGAGAGGAAGATAGCCATTCACAGGCGATAAGGGAAAATCTCAGGGAGTAGAAAAATAAAAGGGAGAAAAGGAGGGTGCCCCCCCTCATAGGGTTTGAGCTCTGAAGCTGCTATAGTGACCAATCAGAGGGGTATCAGGACACAAAGAACTGCAGCCTTTATAAACTTCAGGAAGGAGGGACTTAGTGGGTCTCTCCCCCACCCAACGTGAGAGTCTGTGCTTAATTCCCAATAAATTTCCACCTTTTGTCCATGGCTTCACTCTTCAAAGCCACCTTTGCATCCTACTCAGAGCAAGGCCACACGTTTGGGTTTATTTTTTTTGTTTCAATTGTACTCTTCCTGAGTGGCTGAATATGCCTGTCCATTGAAATAGTGTGCCAGGAGTACCTGACACAGATTAGTTCACTGTATCATAGTTATTCACATGATGAAGTTTAGTCCAGATGCTACCATATCATCCACACAACTTCCAGATCACGCCCCAGCTGCATTGAAATATGATGCTTGTGAGCTGGTCAAACCACCTGGTTAGCTGAATTCTACCCCAGTGAGCACCTGAGGTTCACTTTATGTTATTAAAGTGACTAAAAATAGTTATTATTCTTAGAAACTTATTTGGGGTAAAACCAGCTGTTGAGAGGCTTTTCTTTGGGATATCAGAAAAAATCACATGATTAGGAGAAACTTGTCAATATTATATTGTATTCCTTCTCACTATGGATAAGGGAAGTAAGGCCCAGAGTGGTACAGTAACCTGGCACAAGTCTCCTAGTTTAAAACCCTCTACACTTCCAACATGTCATTTCATTTCATTTCTAGGATTTATCCATAGAGTTTATTACATTAATACAACTGCTGTGAAGGAAATTTGGCAATATCTATCAAAAGTACAAATAAAATTACCCTTTTATCACAGCAACCTAATTTTTACACACTGTTTACATACAAAATGACATTTTACAGGTTATTTGTTCGCAGAATTGGAAACAATGCAAGTGTCCACTAATAAGGAAATAAATAAACTGTAGTTCACCACACAAGTGGATGGAATGCTACACAGCTGTATAAAAGACAAAGACTTCTGTGTTGCTATAGAAAGATCGCCAAACCTCTAGGATTAAAAAACAAAACAAGGTATAGACAATATATATATTCTATGCTACTTTTGTGTAAAAAGGGGATTCATAAGATTTTAAATATTTGTGTTTGCTGTTATATACTAGAGCTATACAGGAGAACCTAACTTAAGTGAATATTCATAGGAAGCAGTGGGACAAGTATATTTACGTGCACAAATCTTTCCTATGTATATGTTATATTTTTTCTTCTTTTTAAAAAAATACATATTTTTTATTATTTTCAGAGAGGAAGGAAGCATCATTGATGAAAGAGAATAACTGACCAGCTGCTTCCTGCAAGCCCTACATTGGGGACCAAGCCTGCAACCCGGGCATGTGCCCTTGACTGGAATCGAACCTGGGACTCTTCAGTCCCCAGGTCTATGCTCTATCCACTGAGCCAAACCAGATAGGGTGATATTTTTTTCTTCTTAGACCACATAAGTATACTCTTCAGTTAAAAAACAAATATAATATTTTGAAGAATAATTAAGTATGAAATAAATTCCATGAAGAAAACAGAAAATATATCCCATGAAGAAAACAGATGTATTATTTGCTTCATGAAAAGTTGTTTGCTACTCTTATAAAAATCATTCACAGAAAATATAATCTACAACTTCTAGTTTCTGGTACACCACGTAAGAAGCTTAGAAGTTGTTACTTCATTTTAACAAAAAAATAAAAAGCTGGAAAACTTAAAATATCAGCAACTCATTTTAGATTCATAAATGAACAAGGTCACAGGGAAAACCACTTCTCCCAAAATTGGACAGACTGGCAGATAAATACAGAGAAATTATAACCCATAGGAGCAGAAAGCTCTACAGAAGCCAGTGAAAGGATAGGAAATCTGAAGTGTAATTGACAAATTGCCAGAGACTCAATATGGACAACTGTTAGTGTTAAACACTCCAAGGGACCAAGTCAAGTCATTGGGGGTGGGGCACTTTTGTGAGTTTTTGACCGTGAATAGTCAAGAAAAATCTCCCCTGGCATGGACAGAGAAAAAGAAACCATTATGAAATATGCCAGAACATCCTGTCCTTCTTAAAATGATGTGACCCCAGGAGACACTATTTAAATAGAGTCTAACCTGCTGGGGTTTTATAAGAACCTAACTGACCTGGAGAAGGGAGATACCCAGTTCCAGCACACTTAGCCTTCCACTTGGGAAAGAGAAAATATTCAATTCCAGCCCACTTTAGTCATGTTCCTTCTAAGAAAAGGAAAAAAACTGAGAAGCACATGTGAAGTTCAAAGTCCTGATTCAAAGATTCACTATAAGACTGAGACCTAATCATAAGACTATAGAAAACCTTCCCTCTCCTACCACCTTACTACATCATTATCAAAGATCTATGTGCAGCAGTTTTTTTTACTCAGTATATCATAGCCAGCTATCAAAAAAAAATTGTAAGACATACTAAAAGACAGTTTGAAGAGACAGAGCAAACATCAGGAATAGACTCAGATACAGCAGGCATGTTGAAAATAATCAAATTTAAAACAACTATGTATAAGATGCTAAGGGCTCTAATGGATAAAGTAGACAACACACAAAAACATGTGGGTAATACCAGCACAAAGATCAAAATTCTAAGAACAAATAGGAAATCGAGAGCTCCAAAACACTGCAAAAGAAATTAAAAATGCTTTTCCTGGACTTATCAGTATACTGGACACAGCTGAGGAAATATCAAATTATATCAATATAAACCTCAAAATCTGAAAAGCAAAGGGAAAGAAGACTGAAAAAAATAACTAAAAACTGTTGACAACTACAAAAGGTATATACTACGTGCAATGAGAATATTAAAAGTAGAGTGAAAGAAACAGAAAAAATAATTGAAATAATGTCTGAGAATCCTCAAAATCAATATGAGACACCAGAAAGATCCAGGAAGTCCAGAGAACACTAATCAAAATAAATACTCCCCTCAAAACAAACAAACAAACAAACACCTGCACTTAAGTATATCATTTCAAACTACAGAAAATCAAAGGTAAAAAAATTCCTGAAAGATGCCAGAGAGGGAAGGAGAAATACATACAGATGAACAAAGATAAGAATTATATATGACTTCTCAGAAATCAGCCTAGAAGGAGAAAATGAAGTAAAATGTTTAGTACTAAGATGAAAAAACCCACCAACCTAGAATTCTATAGCCTGCAAAGTTATCCTTCAAAAGTGGAAGAGAATTAAACAAACAAAAATTGAGGGAATTTGCTGCCAGTAGACCTGCCTAGTAAGAAATGTTTAAGTGAAAGTAAGATAGAGAGAGAGAGAGAGAGAGAGAGAGAGAGAGAGAGAGAGAGAGAGAGGAAGAAAGGAAGGAAGGAAGGAAGGAAGGAAGGAAGGAAGGAAGGAAGGAAGGAAATGACAGATGAGAAACTTGGATCTAGGTAAAAAAAGGAAAGGGAGTAGAGAAAAAAAGTGAAAAAAACCTTAATTTTATTATTCTTAACCAATCTAAGAGATGTTTGTTCAAAATAATAATTGTAGCAATGTGTTCAGTTATGTATACTTACATATACGCATGTGTGCTTAAATATTCTCAGGTATAAGCAAAAATGAATAAAGCAATGGTACAAGAGACAAAAGGGAAGAATTAAGATTATTTTATATTACAAAATATTCATACTACCTATGAAAACAGTATAGTGTTTTGTATAGTGTTATTTAAAAGTAGAGTTGAATTAGTTGTAAATGTATATTGCTGAGATTATCAGAGTGGATCAAAAACACAACCCAACTATATGTTGCCTATTTTAAAAATCCACTTTAATTATAAAGGCACATATAGACTAAAAGTAAGGATCAGAGAAAGATATACTATGCCAACTCTAATAAAAAGAAAGCAGAAGTGGCTATATTAATTCCAGACAGAGCAGATGTCTGATAAGGAAAATTATATGGGATAAAGAGGAGTCATTCTATGATGGAGGTCAATTCTCCAAGAAGACCTAAGAATCATGTTATGTATTTCTAATGATAGAGTGTCAAGATACGTGAGGCAAAAATTGGTAGAAATGCAAGGAGAAACAGATGACCACTCTTATAGTTGAAGACTTCAAGACCCATTTATCAGAAATGGGCAGATTTAACAGGCAGAAAGTCAGTAAAAACATCTTTAACTCAATAACACCATCAACCAACTGGACATAATGGACATTTCTATTCTTCTTTATCCAATAACAGGAGAATATACATTCTTTTCAAGCTCACATAGAACATTTATCCTCATACCTTAACAAATTTAAAAGAATAAACATTATTGGCGAGACCAGCTTGGCTCAGTGGATAGAGCGTTGGCTTGCGGACTGAAAGGTCCCAGGTTCGATTCCAGTTGGGGGCATGTACCTTGGTTGTGGGCACATCTTCAGTGTGGGGCATGCAGGAGGCAGCTGATCAATGTCTCTCTGTCATCGATGTTTCTGACTTTCTATCTCTCTCCTTTCCTCTCTGTAAAAAATCAATAAAATATATTTTAAAAAAAAGAATAAACATTATACAGTATCTTCTTTCAAACCACAATGGAATTAAGCTAGAAATAAGTAACAGAAAGGTACCCAAAAAATTCCAAAATATTTTGGGATTAAATAATACATGGATCACACAGGAATTTCAAAAAAAAACTTTTTTTAATATTTGAACTAAAACAAAAATTAAAAACTTAACAAAATTTATGAGATGCATTGAAAGCACTGCTTACAGGGAAATTTATAACTTTGGAAAAAAGAAAGGGTTAAAATCAATTGTCTAAGCTTCCATTTTAGGAAACTAGAAAAAAGGAGAGCATATTAAATCCACAGTTAGCATAAGAAAATATTAATAAAAAATTAGAGTAGAAGTCAATGAAATAGAAAACAGAAAATCAGTTTTAAAATTCAACAACACAAAAACCAATTTTTTTAAAATATCAATGAAACTAATAATCATTTAGCCAAGCTAACTAAGAAGAGACAGAAAGTGAGAGAGGACATAAATGAATAACATCAGAAATTAGAGGGTACATCACTACAGACCCTGTGGACATTAACAGGACAATCAAGGAATATTCTGAACAAGTCTCTGCCCATCAACTTGGTAACCTAGATAAGTGGAACCAAATCCTTTAAAGGCACAATATGTCAAAACTCACACAAAAAGAAGTAGACAACCTACATAGGCTGGACTATATCTATAAAGAAATAGAATCAATAATTAATAACTTCCAAAACAGAAAACAATAGGACCAGATTGTTTTACTGGTGAGTTCTATAAAAAATGTTAAAAATACATCATACCAGTTCTCTATAATCTCTTTCAGAATATAGAAGCAGAAGGAATACTGTGTAACTCATTTTTTGAGGGCATCATGTTCTTAGTACCAAAACCAAACAAAGACATAACAACAAAAAAAGAAATCTCCAGAGCAATATGTCTTATGAATATTGATGCATAAGTCCTCAAAAAAATATCAAATTGAATCCAATGACCTACACACCACAACCAAGTATGACTTACTCCAGGTGTGCAAACCTAACTCAATGCTCAAAATATAAATATAATTCACCAACAGACTAGAAAAGAAAAATCACATGGTCATATCAATAGATGCAGTAAAAAGCATTTGAAAACTCTGACTCCTGTCCTAATATATAAAAACCCAGGGTCCATAACAACCAAAGACTCAACCAAACACTGGAAGTCAGTCCCGCAGTCATGCTGGGTTGCCTTGGCTGTGGGCGCAGCAACCCAGCATTGACTGCTGAGGGGGCTGCGGATCAGGCCCAGAGAGAGGCCTAAAGAGAGAAGCAGGGTCTGATCAGCCCTTGCCTCTCTCTTTTTCTCTGGGCTTCACCAGCAACTGCACCTCTCTTTCTCTTTGGGCCTCCACAGGGGCTGCTGATCAGCCCCACCTCTCTGATCAGGTCTGGAGATAGGCCTGGAGACGCTGACTGGCATAGAAACTGATCAATCAGAACCTAATCTGGGTGAACTGAGAAGGCAGAAACTAAGGTGGAAGCTGAGATGGGTTTTAAGGGGAACAGCTGTTTGGTGTAAGGTTCAATTTTTTAATGACCAGTTTGACAGTATAGTGCATATGGCTGGCTATCAATCCAGATATAGGGATTATGGTTTTTTTTCTGCCAAGAGTATCTCCTTCTGCTGAAAAAAGGCTCCCCCCACCCCCCTGTATTTAAGCAATCCTATCCTATATAATCTATCTATACCAAAAAAGAATAATATGCTAATTAGATTGGGTTTACTGGCTATCTTCCAGACATCCAACTTTCTTCTTGACAAAGCCATGGTGGTGGGGGCCAAGGCAAAGGCAATCAGACCAGCAGGAGAGGGCAGTTGGAGCAACCAGGCAGCTGGGGGCAAGATCAGGCCAGCAGAGGAGGGCAGTTAGGGGCAAGATAATGCCAGCAGGAGAGAGCTGTTGGGGGAGAGATCAGGCTGGCAAAGGAGAGGTGTTGGGGGTGATATCAGGCCAGCAAGGGAGGGCAGTTGAGGGCGAGATCAGGCAGGCCTGCAAGGAAAGGCAGTTGGGGGTGAGATCAGGTTGGCAGGGGAGGGCAGTTAGGGGCAATCAGGCAGGCAGGCAAGTGAGTGGTTAGGAGCCAGCAATCCCAGATTGTGAGAGGGATGGCCAATTGGAGAGGATGCAGGCTAGTCTGAGGGGAACCGTCCCCCTCCCTGCCCCACCACTGCATTAATTTTGCACACCGGCCACTATATATATATATATATATATGCCTAAGTGACTAGCTAACTGGCCTACTTGCCAGTAGCTATGATGCATTCTGAGCATCAGGGGGCAGATGCTCAACACAGGAGCAGAAACCACAGGCATGGAATCATGTAACATACTGATGAATCTGAGGGAAGGGGGGGAGAAAGTAAGGAAAGAAGAGATTAACCAAAGATATTATATGCATTCTAGAGGCCTGGGGTACAGATTCGTGCACTTGTGGTGTCCCACCTGGCCTATGGGGATCGGGCCAAAACTGGCTCTCCGACATCCTCTGAGGAGTCCTGGATTGTGAGAGGGCTTAGGCCAGGCTGAGGGACACCATTGGTGCACAAATCCATGTATTGGTCCTCGAGTTTATGATAAAAATGCCCAGTAATTAAGAATAGAGTGCAATTTCCTTAACATAATAAAGACTATCTACAAAAAGCCTACAACTATCATCATACTTAATATGAGAAACTCAAAACTTTCCCACTAAGATCAAGTACACAGGGAAGATATTCCTATCATCACCCTTTTGCATCATACTAGAAGGCCTAGCTAGTGCAATAAGAAAAAGAAAAAAATGCATACAAAATGGGAACAAATAAACAAAACTGTCTTTGTTAGCAAATGACATGAATGTCTTCATAGAAGATACAAAAAAAAATGACCAAAACATTCCTGAAACTAATAAGCAATTATGGCAAGGTTTCAGAATACAAGGTTAATATACAAAAGTCAAACACTTTTATTTATACCAGCAGTGGAAAAATAGAACTTGAAATTAAAAGCCCAATACCATTTATATTATTACCTCCAAAAAAATGAAATAGTTAAGTATAGAACTAACAACATAAGTACAAATTGTATATAAGGAAAACTACAAAACTCTATGGGATTGGGGCTAAACCAGCAGTCAGACATCTCTCTCACAATCCAGGACTGCTGGCTCCTAACAACTCGCCTGCCTACCTGCCTGATTGCCCCTAACTGCTTCTGCCTGCCAGCCTGATCACCCCTAACTGCTCCCCTGCTGGCCTGACAGACACCTAACTGCTCCTCTGTGGGCCTGATCACCCCCAACTGCCCTCTCCTACAGGCCTAGTTGCCCCCAACTGCCCTCCCCTGCCAGCCACCTTGTGACAATGTGGGGGTGGCCATCTTGTGACAACATGGAGGTAGCCATATTGTGACAACGTGGGGTGGCTATCTTGTGGTAGCTATCTTGTGACAACATGAGGGCAGCCATCTTGTGATGGCCTGGGGATGGCCAGCTTGTGACAATGTGAGGGTGACCAACTGATAATGATGTGAGGATGGCCATCTTGTGATGATATGGGGGCAGCCATCTTGTGTTGTGAAGGCATGAGGGTCAATTTGCATATTACCTCTTTATTATATAGGATTCTAGATGTCTCCCAACTCTGCCCTTTACCTCCCTTCTCCCAGCCTCTGCCCAACCCCTGCCCTTCACCACACTATACTCTGTGAAATCTTAATGTGTCCTATGGAATGATAATAATGTGTCAATATAGATCCATCACTTGTAACAGATATACTATTCTGGTGGAGGATGTTGAAAATGGGAAGGGCTATACATGTGTGGGATCAAAAGGTATAGAGGAAATCCATATACTTTTCACTCAGTTTTGCTGTGATCTAAAACTGCTCTTAAAAATAAAGTCTGCCGAAACCGGTTTGGCTCAGTGGATAGAGCGTAGGCCTGTGGACTGAAAGGTCCCAAGTTTGATTCTGGTCAAGAGCATGTATCCTAGTTGCAGGCACATCTCCAGTAGGGGGCGTGCAGGAGGCGGCTGATTGATGTCTCTCTCTCTCATAGATGTTTCTAACTCTCTATCCCTCTCCCCTCCTCTCTGTAAAAAAATCAATAAAATATATTTAAAAAATAAATAAATAAATAAAGTCTACTTACACTAATGTTCAATATTTACTTTAATTGCACTACTATTCTCAAATAGTATCTACCATTTGCAACAGCATGGATGGACCTGGAGAGCATTATGCTAAGTGAAATAAATAGGTCAGAGAAAGATAAATATCATATGATACCACTCATTTGTGAAATATAATGAACAACATAAACTGATAAACAAAAACAGATCCAGAGATAGGGAAGCATCGATCAGACCATCAAACCTCAGAGGGAAGGTAGGGGAGAGTGGGTGTGGGGTACGGGGAGAGATCAACCAAAGGAATTGTATGCATCCATATAAGCCTAACCAATGCACACAGACACCAGTGGGGTGAGGGTATGAGCAGAGGGTGGGGGTGAGGGCAATGAGGGGGTAAGGACACATATGTAATACTTTAATCAATAAAGAAAAAAAGGGGGGGAAGTATTTACAATTTAAAAGATTCTGCCTAACCTTCTCTGCCTCCTAGTTCCTTCAGCCCTGTACACGAATACACACATGCTAATATTACTAATAATACAATGTTATTATACTGGTAAGGTGGTTCTGGATTTGTCAGATGGCTAACCCACTCCATCTTTCCATGACTTTAGCTCTTATATATGACTTTAGGAAATAATGGGAAAATCACTTGGAAATATTTAAGTTATAGAGAATAGGATTATCTACAAATCTTGATTCTCTGTCTATAATAATTTTCTCTCCTTTTGTGTCCTCTCTTTGCTTTACTCTGACATAAATGGAAATTGTGAGGTATAAGATATAACTAGGTTTGAAAACCACTGTGTGACTCTGACCTTGGATATAAACCTGATTCTCCCTCTGCTTTGAGAACAGTTTCCTCATCTGTAAAATGGGAATTATAACTGTGCCTCCTTCACAGAATACTTATGATGGCTAAATGAGATAATTCAGTTAAAAGTTAAAGAAATGACTAGCACATAATAAGCAGTGTTCTTTGATCTTGCTCTCTGCTCCTTTTCATCTTTTCTCCCATAAATGTTAAACCAATAATTAGATATCCCAAATTAGCACCTTTTAAAATATATTGCTACTTCTCTCATTTTAAACATTCATCATATATGAGGTCCCACCTAGCCAGTGCTCTAATTGGTGCCCTTAAAATGAGATCATTTGTTTTCAACCCTTTCCCTGTCCCTTACTGTTACCTGTATCTATGCATCTCACCTGCCTTGAAGCTCTGAAGTTCTGGGACATCCACAGGGGATCAAACTCAAAGGGAAGGTTATGTTACTTCAGGGAATTCTGCTTTATTCAAGAAAATCACAGGGAGTGCATGTATCATTGGGACCCACAGAACTAGAGTTCATGTTCAAGACAGTTTTAATTAAGGCCAGGGATGAACAATGGGCCTTGTGCCATCCCTGTCATTGTAGTTCATAATCACCTATTAGAAGACTAAAGGTGAGCTGTATGTACCATGTGTACATGAGAGAAGGCAGAATCAGGCAATCTTTCAGATTTTTTTCTTTATTATGTTTTTATTTTTTCTATCGCCCTTTATCCCCCCTATACCCTTTTCCACCTACACACACACACACACACACACACACACACACACACGCACACACACACACACGTCTCCCACAATCACCAATCACCACACTGTTGTCTAGGTCCATTCTCTCTTCCTCTCTCTCCCTCCCTCTCTCTCTCTCCCTCTCTCTCCCTCCCTGCCTCCCTCTCTCTCTCTCCCTCTCTCTCCCTCCCTCCCTCCCTCTCCCTCTCCCTCTTCCTCTCCCTCTCTCCCTCCCCCCCTCTCCCTCCCCCCCCCTCTCTTTGTGTCTCCACCCCAACCCAAGTGATTTCAGGTCTGTTTCACTTCTTTTTCTCCTACATCCCTATCATCTGTCCCACTTCTGAAAGCCCTGGGATATCTCAAAATCACTGATTCTCAAGAAGCAGACAAGGGTATATAATTACAAATGGCCACTAAGTATTCAAGCCAGGAGAAGGAATAATTTGGAGACATTTTCTTTTGTCAGACCAACCAGTCACCAGGCAATCGATACGTTTCTCCTAAGCCAAAACAATTCAGTCAGAAATATAGCAAAAGTAACTGTACCTACCATTTAACTGAACTGTACCTTCCAGTGACTTCAGTCATTCAAATAATCTCAATTTCTCAGTTGTGGTGAAATCTAACTGATGTTAAGCCCTACCCACCCTTCTAAATCAGTCATAGAAACTTGGACTCTGTACTCTCCTCAGTAGTTAAACTTTTTAAATCTGGTTGCTTTAAAATCACACCAGAATTAAATGTGTCTTTTCCCTCATGCTTATCTAAAAAATTAATTGGCACTAGGTCTTTCCAGCTTATAAAAAAAGCAAATAGTTATTAAAATATTAAGAACAGAGTAATAAGATAATTGAGTAATAAAAATGAACCTGATTCTCCCTTTACTTTGAGGAGCAGCAATACATCTACCCCTGCTTTTCCAACCCCTGGGCAATGGCTAACTTGTAAACTTGGCCGCACTAGCTTCAGTTATCAGCCTTCTAAGAATAGACAAAAATCAGGCCCACTAATAAGTACAAGTGCTATGGGAGAAATCAATGTTTGCTAATGCTTTCAGATCTTGATTGAAAACTGCCTGGGGAAGAACATTTTTTAATAATTATGTTCGCATTCTATTCACATAAATTCACTCAATTTTCAGTGTGGTTGAGATTCGGCTAACCCTCAAGTTTTCTATTATTATATTCTACCTTGAGAAAAATCTTGTGGAAGCATGTTTAGGGTGTTGTTTGGTTGTTATTACTTTGTTTTGCAAATCAGATTTTAAGATTCCTTTTTCCTAGAAGATAAAACTTTGGAATTGAACAGCAGTTGACAGCATCCTGTTAAAACTATATACCCTGTCTCCAGATAACGTAGTTTTAGGCATCTCCAATTGACATCCCTGAAAACATCATAATGAAAGTACAGATAGATGTGGGCAGGGACTGCTATCATAAGCTCAGCCAACTGTCCAATTAATAATTTTTTAAAAGAACCAATTCTTACTAAATAACAATGGAGCTTTCATTTCCAATCATTTGTTTAATTTCATGTGCAAATTATGGAGATGCACTTGTTTCCAAACTATTGAAATGGATTTTGGAGTCATGTGGTTTGAAGTGACTATAGTTCAGAAACATCTCTTTTCAATTAGCTCTAAAAACTCTTTCAACAGACTTTCATAAATAGGCCAACATCAATGGCATGTTCAGATTCAGCGCGAATCTAATGGAAGTGCACAATGGGCCTCGCGCCATGCCTGCAGGGGCAAACATCTTCCATTTCAGACAGATTCAATGAGAGGTTTGCCAGCTATTCTGGGTCTCTCACTTTTTGGTCTCAGGTTTAGCCTATTACTAATCAATGCCTGTACTTTTTTAATTACATTGTACAGTCAGTAATGATTTGTCACTCGTTGAACCTGGGCGGTCTTCTGAGCTATCACTGATGTAAACAACTGCAAAGGCAAGGTAACCTTAACTGCCAGGACTCCACAATGGAAAAGGGAAATTTTTCCCTGATAATAGGCAATGCTTACTTTGGGAGAAAGTAAAGAAAAGCAATGTCCTTATGTTTAAGTTGCAGTAAAAGCTACAGTCCTATACTTTTGCGGTCCAGAATCCTGGACTAGAAATTGCTGCCCACCAAAGGGTTGATATAACTCTTCTATCTCCTGTAGTACTTAATGATCTGGGTGATACTGGACACTCAGTAAATAGTTATTGATTGGTAGGAGCAAGTTTTTCATTTTTTATATCAACATTTTCCTTTGGTAGGTAGAAGAGACATTCTAAAACTGACTTTATGTTCCAATAATTAGGAATACAATGCTGCATGGATCTACAGAATAAAAATCTTATTTTTAGTAAATAAATATTTCATAATCTCTGGTGATCAATATATTTATTATCGCCTGGCCAATGTGGTTCAGTGGTTGGGCGTCGACTTATGAACCAGGAAGTCATGGTTCTACTCCCAGTTAGGGCATATGCAGGAGTGGGGGAAGAGGGGAGGGAAGGGATTTTGCAGGCTCAGTCTCCAACAGGGGGCATACAGGAGGCAGCCAACCAATGATTCTCATTCATTACTGATGTTTCTGTTTCTCCCTCACCTCTCTCTTGCTCTCTGAAATCAATAAAAACATATTTTCGAAAAAAAAAACACATTTATCATTGCTATAATATGGGCAATAACCAATATGAACAAATATTTAAACAACTAGAATGGACACTAGTTAGTATACCATATCAGTACTTATATTGGCCTTCCCAGAAACAGGTCATTGATGCTAAGCAAAAAAAGAAAGGAAAAATCTTTGGGAATACAAAAAAGTAAAAAGCTAAATTCTAAAATCTTTTACAATCTGTTTTCATTTTTTCTCTCTATTTTAAAGACCTTTCTGTCAAAATGTACTATAACACAGATGCTAAACTATAGCTACATAAGTAAACTGAAAATGAAAGGTCTACATTAATTTAGATTCTGTACTTCAAATAAATATAATCCCATTGCTCTTAAAGCTAGCAATAAAAGGCTTCTCTAGTTATATATTAATATAATGGGTAAGAAGCAAGATATTGGTATATCTACTCCAAACATAAATTAATAAGTAAAGATATGATCTGTTTTACAAAAGACAAATTATTAGATACTTTTTTCATTTAAAAAATATGCATTAATGTGCTCTTAGAATCCTTTAAGTAGCAAAAATCTGTAGAACATTTAAAATATACTGTTTCAGTAAAACACTAGAGGCATTCTCATTAAAGTTCAAAAGAAAGACAAAGAAGTCTATTAGCTCACCTCATCTGAAAGTTGCAGCCAGTACAATAATAAAAAAAAGAAGTACAAAGTATAAAATCCTGAAAGGAGAAATAAACATTTCATTATATGAATATAATAAGATTGCCTATGACAAAAACATATATGATTTTATAGGTGGAGGAAAAGTTGGTTTACTCATATGGAAAATAACATAAAATTAATAAATAATAATATAAGACTAAACTCTGTGTTTTGCATACTCACAATTGTAAATCTACTTTTGTCCCACCATGCATTTGAGGAACCAATTTAAACAGTTAGTAAAAGGTATAGGAAAGGAATATAATGCAAATATTAATTTCTTTCACACATAAAATAAATTATAACTTCAAATAAATAATTTGAAATCTACAGTTAATATTGAAAATTCACCACACTGAAAAATACAAAATATCTAGAAGTCACCTTAATAATATATTTTTACAGATCCAAATTAAGAATACAACCACACATGAAGCAGGACAGAGAACCCAGAAATTGACCCAAGCCATTATGCTCAATTAATATTTGACAAAGGAGCAAGAGCATACAATGGAGTATGCTTCAATAAATGGTGTTGGGAAAATTGACAGATACATGCAAAAAATGATACTAGACCACTAACTTACACCGTACACAAAAAATAAACTCTAAATGGATAAAAGATTTAAATGTAAGATGGGAAACCATAAAAATCTTAGAAGACTCTACAGGCAGCAAAATATCAGACATATGTCTAGCAATATCTTTACTGATACAGCTCCTAGGATAATGGAAACTAAGAAGAAAATAAACCAAATGAAACTACATCAAAGTAAAAAACTTTTTCACAGTGAAAGAAACCATCAACAAAACAACAAGAAAGCCCTCTGCATGGGAGAACATACCATTTCCCCGAAAATAAGACAGTGTCTTATATTAATTTTTGCTCCTAAACATGCGCTAGGTTTTATTTTCAGGAGATGTCTTATTTTTCCATGAAGAAGAAAATGGTACTCATTTATTGTTGAACAAAATAAAAGGAAATTTATTACCTGTATATGGTAAGTTAGTAGTTGTCATCACAAATCAGCTCACTGATTGGCCACAGCGCAGCCGGAGCTGTTCAGGCAGTGTGAGGTCTCTTTAAATCAGGAATCAGACGCCTTAGGGTAGCTTTGGGGGCCTTATATTCCGGGGAGGCCTTATTATATTCTGGGGAGGCCTTATTATCGGGGAGGTCTTATTTTGGGGGGATGCCTTATATTACAGCAAGAGGCAAAAATGAAAGTAGGTCTTATTTTCGGGGGATGTCTTACATTCGGGGAAACAGGGTATTGCCAATGCTACTAGTATAACCGATAAGGGTCTAATCTCCAAATTTTTTAGGGAACCCATACATTTTAAAAAAGGAAGATAAACAATCCAATCAAAAAGTGGTCAAAGGACCTAAATAGACACTTTTTGAAAAAGGACATAAAGAAGGCCAAAAGACATATGAAAACATGCTCAAAAGTCACTAATTACCTTGGAGATGCAAATCAAAAAGACAATGCAGTACCATCTCACACCTGTCAGAATGGCTATCATCAACAAATCAACAAACAAGTGCTGGGGAAGATGCAGAAAACAAAGGAACCCTCCTTCACTGCAGGTGGGAATGCAGACTGGTGCAGCCACTGTGAAAAATATGGTGTTTCCTCAAAAATTAAAAATGGAGTTCCCAGTTGACCCAATAATCCCACTTCTAGGAATATATCCCAAGAAATCAGAAACACCAATCAGAAAAGATATATGCACCCCTGTGTTCATAGCAGCACAATTTACAATAGCTAAGATTTGGAAACAGCCTAAGTGCCCATCAGCAAATGAGTGGATTAGAAAACTGTGGTACATCTACACAATGAACTACTATGCTGTTGTAAAAAAAGAAATACTAGTAATTCTTACCATTCACACAGCATGGATGGACATGAAGAGCATTATGCTAAGTGAAATAAGCCAGTCAGAGAAAGATAAATATCACATGATCTTACTCATTTGTGAAATATAATGAACAACACAAACTGATGACAAAAATAGATCCAGAGACAGAGAAGCATCGAACAGACTATCAAACCTCAGAGGGAAGGCAGGGGAAAGAAGGATGGTAAGAGATCAACCGAAGGACTTGTATGCATGCATATAAGCATAGCCAATGGACACAGACATGTGCTGGGGTGGGAGTGGCTGAGGAGAGGTCAATGGAGGGAAAAGGAGACATATGTAATACTTTAAACAATAAATAAATTTTTAAAAAAGAACACAACCACAAAGAAGATTGAAACTAATGGAAAGCTGTATTATATCTCAGTAAAAGAAATAATATTGAAAATATATGAATTTTTTAGTCTATGAATTTAATTTTATTTGAAATTACAATGCCTTTATAATAAAAAAATCTTATATTTATTTAAAAGAAAAGCCTCTAGAAAATTATCAAGAATTTTTATGAAGAATAATTAAAGATGACTTCTACTAAATATTAAATTATATAGCAAAGGTATAATATTTCTAATACAGTGGTAGTGATATAATTAAGTAACAAAAAATTGAGCCTAATGGACTACTAAAATATAGAATGTTACATACATATAAGTTTAGTTATACATAAAAATTCCTAATCAATGGAGAAAAACAATATTTTTTAATAAATGATAGTCACAAAATCAGTTAAACTATTTGGAGAAAAGCTTAGAGTTTGATCCTAAACCATTACCAAAATAAATTTCAAACTGACTACAGAATTAAGTGTAAAAACTGAAATCATAAAAAAAAAATTGGGAAAGTATGTAATGAGTGAACCAAAGGAACAGTTAATAATCCAGGTAGGATCGGGCCTAAACAGGCAGTCGGACATCCTTCAAGGGGTCCCAGATTGGAGAGGGAGCAAGGTTGTCTGAAAGACACCCTCCCCTGTGCACAAATTTCATGCACTGGGCCTCTAGTAATTATATAATTGTTATTTCATGATTACATATATTTTAAATTATAGATATGTGTATGTACACATAGTTTTTGCTTTGTCAGCTGAGAGAGTCTAGAAACAATGACTGTCCAATACCAATGAGCACACCTAACACAAATCTTGGTTTCTAATACCACTCTATAATAAGAGAAACCAGCACTCCTTAGAGAAATGACTGATTTTATGATTGAGAAAAGGAATATATAAGATGAGCCTGGAGCATTATAGTGTCAGACATAAGGAAGTGCTCAACAAATGAAATGAGGTGAATGTCAAGGGGAAACAAGCCAACTGAAATGTCCAAAATTTGAAAAGACCTGAGCAACAAATAAATAACATTGTATTGAATTATAACCTAAGACATATGCGTGCAAATATATAATATCCATGAATCCATACAGATATGAATAAATCATTGGATAAATAAATACATGAAAAAAAAATAACGAATCTCCCATAGAGAAAAATTCCAAGTAATTTAGGTAGGTATTCCCTCTCTCAAGAAGATGGAACATAACTCCCAAGAATTTAAGTATGAACTGTACATGGTGACTTCTTTCCAAAGATTACAAAATGGAAATGAAGAGTAGAGAAATCAGATAAACATTACCTTAGTAGGTGATCAAGGTCAACATAAAAAGTTATATCACATTAATAGTATGCATCCTTAATATATGATGAAATATAACATTACCCCTGTGTTCTTTCTCTCCAAACCCATAACTTCAGTCTAATCATGACATACATAAAATGAGGATCCCTATCTAATAAAGAGGGAATATGCTAATTGACCATCACTCCATCACAAAGATGGCTGCATGCACAGCTGAGGCCAAGTTCCCGTAAGGAGCCTTACAAGCAATCAGCAGGGACCTGAGGCTACGCCCTTCCCCACCCCCGCCCCATGGGGCTTGACAAGGGATCTCAGGCCTCACCCCATGCCCTGGCGCCAGGCTGGGGGACCTCAGGCCACAACCCCCATCCCAGCATCAGGCCAGGGGACCTGAGGCCATGCCCCCCACATGGTGGGGCTCCTCCCACCCCAGTGTCAGGCCAGGGGACCTCAGGCCATAGCCCCCACCAGGTGGAGCTTGACAGGAGACTTCAAGCCACAGCTCCTGCCCCAGCACCAGGCCAGGGTACCTGAGGCTGTACCCCTCTGCCTGGCAGAGCTTGACAGGGGACCTCAGGTTGTACTTCCATTCCAGCAAGGCTTGATGGGGTCCTCAAGGTGCACCCCCAGTTCTGGGTTGGACCATGCCCCTTGCCCAGTGGGGCTTGATGAGGGACCTGAGGCTGCAACCCCCTGCCTAGCAGAACTTGATGGGGAACTTCAGGCCATGCCCCCCACCCAGCAGGGCTTGACAAGGGCTCTCAGGCCATGTCCCTTGCCTGGCAGGACTTGACAGGGGACCTCAAGGCATGCTCCCCACCCCAACTGAGGGACCTCAGTCCAAAGCCCCTATCCTGGTGCTGAGCCAGGGGATCTGAGGCTAGCCCCCTGCCAGGTGGAACTTGACAATGGTGGGACTGGTCAGGTCTGGATCTAACCCAATGAGGGGGGGGTGGTTGGGTCTGGGTCATACATGATCTTGAGGCACATATGGGTGGGTGGGGACTTGACTCTGGATCTCCCTTTCAATGTGCACAAATTTCATGCACTGGGTCACTAGTACTCTATAAAATATCTGACCAGTACTCCTAACAATTGTCAAGGTTATCAAAAACAGAGGATGAAAACTGTCACACCTGAGAAGGCTAAAAAGGCTAATTCTAACATAATCCTGATATTTGGGAGGCTAGCAATGAATATGTGCCAGCAAGCACAGTCTACATTCTTGATAACCTATAATTAAGGCACTGCCTCTTTCCCAGAAACTGGCTTTGCAAAACCTGTTACCTAAATACAGGGACAATAAACTCTGAACATTGAACAACTCTGGAGGGCGGGGGTTATTAGTGCTGGTGCCAGGCTAGACCATCAGATATGGTCTCAAGACCCCCAATACCTGGGGCCTTTTTTGAAAGCTCGAAAAGGGACCAGAACCATAATTCATATTTGAGGGACAAAGACCCCAGAAAGATATAAAAGAGAAGCCCCCTGCATGTTACTTTACTCAAATTTTGGAAGTTATTCCACTGAATCTCCCAGCATAATAAACAGTGTAACTCCTTTTCTCTAAAGCATTGCTTTGTTTTTCTCTGGTCTTCTGCAACACACCCACAGGAGCCTAAGGAGACATGATGGCCAAATGGTATGTGGTATCCCGGATGGAATCCTGGAAAAGAAAAAAGACATTAGATAAAAACTAAAAAAAGAGAGAATAAAGTATGGCCTTTAGTTAGTAATACTGTTGGTTCTTCAGTTGTCACAAATGTACCCTAGATAAGTAAGAAATTACACTGAGTTCAGAATATGACAAATACCTGTACTATCTTTGTAATTTTCATGTAAAACTACTCTAAAAATTTGGTGTGTGTGTTTTTTAATGGATGAATATTTATCTGATCTCCAAGTGGAGAAGTCCTTTCTAAACACAATGCCAGATTAATAGATTTGACCACATTAAATTAGTAACTCATAATACAATGAAAAGGCAAATGAATGGGGAAGAAATTGTTTCCAACATATCCTTTAGAAAAAAAAAGTTAATATCTTAAAAATGCTTTTAAACCAATAAAATCATTTTTTAAAGACAACTGCATGACTTAGTAGTTCCCTGGCTGGGTAGCTTAATTGGTTAGATGAGTATCATCCCAATTCACCAAAATTGCAGGTTTGATCCCAGGTTAGGGCATATACATGAATCAACCAATGAACGATTGGATCAGTAGAACAACACATCCATCTTTTCTCTCTCTCTCTCTCTCTCTCTCTCTCTCTCTCTCTCTCTCTCTCTCTCTCTATCTCTATCTCCCCTTCTCTCTATTACTCGCTCTCTATCTCTTTCCTCCCACCTCTCTCTCTGAAGTCAATAAATAAATTTTTTAAAAAAGAAATGTGCCCTAGCCTGGTGGCTCAGTTAGAGCATCGTCCTTTACATCAAAAGGTTGAGGGTTTAATTCCCAATCAGGGCATATACCTCAGTTGTGGGTTCAATCCTAGGCCATGGCACACAGGGAAGTCAACCAATCAGTGTTTCTCTCTCACCTCCCCTCTCTCTCTTTCTCTCTAGCTCCCTTCCTCTCTCTCTAAAAATCAATAGAAACATGTCCTTGGGTGAGGATTTTAAAAAAGAAAGAAATGCAAAAGTCCAGTAATTATTTTAAAAATGTTCAAACTTACTAATTAAAGCTATGTGGAAGGTGGTCCTGATGGACTGAGTCCTCTGAAATCTGATTCTATCTATGTATAGACAGTGTCAGAATTAATTAGAAACCACCCACTGAAACTGAGTCTTGCAACTCTTGCATGGAGCTACAGAGGGAGAAATAGTGTACTAAACTTGATAGAGAGCCCCTTGTCTACCAAACATCTTAAGGTGTCAGCGCTCCACAAAAGGTTTTAACTTAGCTAAAACCTTTCCACTTCCCAATTAAGAACTACCCCCTTACATCTCTATTTTTTTATGGTTATGGTTACAGATAGATTAGGTAAGCCCATTCTGCCCTGAGGAAATTTCTATGTCCTCAAAATGACCAGTGACAAGGTGTTATAGCCAGTCTCATGGTATCTAGTAAGAGGTGTGTTTTAAATAACCAAAGAGAGAATGCATTAAAACAGAGACTTTTTTTTAGGCTTACAGAATACATTCTAGAAATGAACCTAGGTCTAAAATGTGTCCTTTACATGAATATATTGGAAGAAAAAAGCCTCTAGCACATACATAAATTTTCATGTCAGGGGATCTTAGAGGGATATCAGAGTGAATATTAAATTCACCCAGGATAACTAACCTAAAAGATATAAAAATCAAATCTGACATCAACTCCCAACACTTGGTGATAAATCTATGGCAGGACATAAGATGGCATGCCTAACATACAGCAGGTGTGTCCATTTCTGAAGCACTTAAAGGAAACCTGGAAATGTATCAAAGAAGACCTCAAATGTACACTAAATGCTGGGCAGCAACTTTCATTCATATTTTCAAATTAAGACACAATCATAACATTATTTTTTTCTTGACCCAAACAGATGAACTGAGGAACAATAAATTAGAAAACTTTTTCTTTTAATGATTAATATTTCTTCAAATATATGCATTTTTCCAGTGCTCTTTCAACTTCTCTTTCTTGTCATCAGGAAATATTGCACATGGACTATTGCTCGGCTGTGCAGAAATGAAACAAACAGACTCATGTAAGACTTGCTGGAGCTCATGGCAAGAGCTCAACTAACAAATCACTGGAAAATTATCACCAAACGGCCAACTCGCTATGCTGCCAATGGACAGAGCAGCATGTCTTATTGTTTACATGCCTATCCTGGGAGCTTCAAGAAGACCAACACTGAGATTGTAAGCCTTTTAACTACTAACATCCAACAGTTAGGAACTTAGTAGTGGGGGAAAGGGGAAATACTAGGTTTTCCTTTCAGTAAGAACACATTTCCTTGTGCTTGCCCATTTCTTTCTCCACATTCTCTTCCAATCTTCAGTGCTTGCTCAAAGGGGCCATGATCTTCCTCCTGGTAACTAAGTTATTTCTCTGTTCAGGGGAAACTTTAAAGACCAACAAATTAAGCAACCATTTCTTGAGATATTGGCACTTTTTCCACCAAGCATACTTTAATTAATTAGAGATAGTTACCTTGAAAATATCAGCTTTAGAAATGAGCACAGAAAAATTGTCTATGTTTTCAAAGAGAATAATCAAGCTAGTAGTGTATTAATGTTCAGGAAGGTAACCATATTATCTAATAGGTCCCTAGAAGTAGAGTTGGCCTGATGAGAAGTTCTATATTCTTTTAATAATAATTTAAAAAAACCTTTACCAATTAAAATAAAAGTTCCATATTCTTTGGTTTGAACAATTATTTATCCATTTATTCAGTGAACACTTTATCACATGTACAGGCACTGCCCTAGAAGTTGGAAGTATAGTATAAAAGACAATATGCCCTCATGGAAAAATTCAGTTTGGTGGAGAAACAGACAGTTATAATATATAAAACATATATTTATAATATAGATTGATTAGAGTTATAATAGTAACTCAAAGTGATAGGGGATCATAGAGGACAGAGAGCTAAACCAAAAAGACAAAGGAAGAGATATTTAGGCTGGGTTTTGAAGGATAAGTAGGGGCAGATATTTATTTATTTGAACTTAATTGGTTGATACCTACCTTGCTCCAGAAAGGATTTAAGTACATACAATGTCAAAAGTAATAGAAATGCAACATAAATTTGTGGTGTGTGTGTGTGTGTGTGTGTGTGTGTGTGTGTGTGCGCGTTTAAGAGTTAGGTGGGAGGGAGTAAAAAGAGTGGAAGAAACAGGTGGACCAAGGAGTGAAATTAAATGCATGCTATTAAATGTCTATGTATTTCTAAGATGAAGACCACAAATTGTGTTTCAAGCCTGTAGCAAGCAAGTCAAAAAAGAGAAGTTATGAAATAGTAATCAAGTAGAGAGAAAAAATAAAAATAAAAGCCAACATTTCTCATGTTAAACCTTTACAAAACAAATAAGTAGGGCGGCAAATGATCTATCCAAAGGTCTTAAGTATAGACTTAGATTGAGAGTGGGAAATGAGAATGGGTAAAGCTGCAGGTAAGAGGATGTGTGAACATGAAGATGCTTTTATGGCACCTTAATGATTTTAAGAGACATGGTCAGATTTTTTTTTTAGGAGGCTGGGACAGTTATCTAGGTAAAAGTTGGAGGACATTAAGTTATGGCAGTGGGCCTGTATAAAATGGGATGAATTCAAATAATGTTAATGAGATAAAAATTTATGAAGAAGAAGGGTGCCATACAGGTCTGTTGTACTTATAAGCCTTTGGATTTTGTCTTTTCCATTTCTATGATAGGAATTAGATCTAGCCCAACCATTTACTTTTCATAAAGATAAATAAAACTAAAGTCTAATGTGAAGAAATTTATCTGCTACTTTCCTCTGATACAGTAGTTCTCAGCCTTCCTAATGCTGTGACCCTTTAATACAGTTCCTCATGTTGTGGTGACCCCCAACCATAAAATTATTTTTGTTGCTAACTGTAATTTTGCTACTGTTAATGAATTGTAATATAAATATTTGTGTTTTCTGATGGTCTTAGGCGACCCTGCTGGTCGTTTTCAACCTGTGGGTCCCCTGTATATTGAATGAATTGTCACTGATATTTGACACTCCTAAATGATATCTTACCCTTATTAATAATAAATTGATCATATTAATTATGCATTCCGTTTGCTTTCATATTCTGTCCAGATAAGAAGGTAAGTAGGCAGAGAAAATTGAAATGCCATAAAAGAAAAGGCAAAAAAATAACAGAACAAGTTTTCTGACTTCTATTCTGTGCTCCTCCTAATTTATAAATAATTTTTCCTAAAGATATAAACTCTTACTGGTATCCTTCTAAGTTATCTAGTCGTCGATAGCTACATGTAGCTTCTATCTACATGAGTGGTTATCATTCCTTGTTAAATGATATAGAATACTCATCCAAATTTTTTAACTTACAAAAATAATAATAATATAAACTTCCTTTACTGTACACAAAACTTCCACACATAAAAAAATTTCCAGAAAAGGCAATCATAAAAATATTCAAATATAATAAACTTAAAGACAAATCACTAGGAAGAGTTTAATGATACTTCAATTCTAAAACTTTTATGTTGATATTGTGAGGCTATAGCTGCCATATATGCCTGGGAAATGAAATCAGTTGTATTCATCATGAAGGGAAATTTGATAATATCAAATATATATCAAAATCACAGTAGGCATACCCATTGATCCAGAAATTTGGGATTTGTTTTCCTAAAGATAAATTCTCACATGAGTATAAAAATATTTAGATACATACCTTCCTGGCAGCACTGCCTTGAATAGAAAGTGTTGAAATAAGAAATAAACTGATAGTCAAGGATAGGTTAAACTATTTGCAATACATCAGAAAATTAAACACTATTCAGGCAAAAAGAAAAAAGATAATGCAATTCTGTATGTGTTAATAAGGTAAGACCTGTTTCCAAGATATGTTAAGTGAAAAAGCAACAGGCAGGACAATATATACTAGGTACTACCAATCTTGTTGAGAAAAAGAAGGAAGAAGAGAAGAAATATAGAATAAGAGGAAAGGCAAAAGGAGAAATATAATAATTGTATATGAATAAAATACTCTGGAAGAAAATTTAAATCAATAGCAGGTTTTACCTTTGAAGAAGGGCACTGAGTGGCTAAGAGTTAGGTGGTGAGCAGATTTACACCTAAATACTTATATTGATTTGAGCTGTCCAGAAAGAAGCTGCCAAAATGAGATTATTGGGGAAAACATCTATGTGCAATAAGAGAGACATTAGGAGTGGGCAGGGAGAGACTATGGTGTGGGTTTGACACCTATGAAAGGAGAAAAAAGGCGATTAGGGCAGAAGGCACCTGAGAGTGCAGTGCAGCCTTGAGGAAGTTAGCCAGGCTAGTGGGGCACCACAAAGCAATGAGTCCCTGTTAGCACACTCTTATCAGGCAGAAATAGCCTGGCTCCAAACTCTATTCATGTTCAGTGCGGTCATGTGGTCTCAGCATGAACACAGGGCAGGTCCGGAAAGTGTGGCAGCTTGAGGCTGTCAGCTACCTACACTCCTCACAGCAGCTCTTAGAGGGAGTTCTGAGTGGCATCCCTTTGTGATTACTGAAATATCCTTTTACCTGTGGTGATTTTCATTGACTGTCCCACCCTCAAATATGGTGGCGCCCACAGCCAATAAGGAGGGAATATGTTAATTCATTGGCTTGCCCTTAACATGGCGGTGTCCATAGCCAATAAGGAGGGAATACGCTAATTGAGTATCCCACTCTCAAATATGGCAGCGCCCAGTCCCCTCAGCCCCGCAGGGGTGGCAGGCATGTGGCAAGGGTGGGCCCACCTGTAGGCAGGCCCAGCCACTCGGAGTGCCTGCCTTTGAAGTCTCTCAGTCTCTTCAGCCCCCCAGCCGCCCAGAACTGGCCTGAGGCCCAGGCAAAACTCAAATAGCGGCTGCCCAGCCACCCAGGGCAGGCCCAAGGTGCAGGCAAGCCTCGGATGGTGGCTGCCCAGCTGCCCAGGGCTGCCCGAGGCTCAGGTAACCAGGGCTGGCCAAGGCTTCCATTGCCAGCAGTGGCAGTAGCAGAGGTGTGATGGGGCATCACCTTTCCCTGATCACCGGGTTGCCTCCTGGCTCCCAGACTGTGAGAGGGGGCAGGCTGGGCTGAGGGACACCCCCTCCAGTGCATGATTTTCATGTACCAGGCCTCTAGTATGGAAATAATTATACATTGAATAACTTTATAGGGATACTGATGAATAATCATTAATGATAAATTGTATATGCAATACCATTAAGTTGAGGAAAGATTTTAAAATAATTTATACAGTGATACTCCTGTCTTATAAAAAATACATAATATCTATACATGTCATGATATATATCAATATATAATCCCAAAAGACTGGGAGTAGATGCAAGTATATTAACAATGGTGATAGTAAAAATATTGAGAATAAAAGTTATTTATCTTTTGCTCTGTGCTTTCCAGTATATTTTTAATTTTACAGTGAAGATATAAAGCTTTTGTTTTATTTTGTTTTGTTTTCAAAGAAAGTCCACCAAATAGTGCAAAAATAATCTAAGTAATTTAAAAGCTTTTCCCTCCTCCCATTTTTTTTTCAATGACTCAGGGAACTCCAGAAGTATGCATCAATTGTAGCCCAAAGACAGAATCCGTGCTTATTTTCTTGATAGTTCACAATGAATTAGACATGCAAGTCAATTAAACAAATGTGTGGAGCTAGAAACCCTACTCAACTTGTTCTGTGTCTGTATAAGGATCTCTTATAACTGCTGAATTCATAATCTGAGATTGACAGGAATGTGCTTCTAAAGGAAGAGCAGAGAAATACAGGGATGCAAAGCAAGATGACAGGCCTGCCTCCCCAGCAAATGCCCACAACACTCTCTTCAATGTCTACAGCTCCTAAGGAATTTATATTGTCATAAAAGAATGGTTTTTATGCTTGTCTTGTCTTGCTGGTTAGTGTGTTGGTTCTTTTAAGATGGAAAAACTGCTCTATCTGTTTGTTCAATCTCCAAGGTACTAAACATAGTAGCTTATAATAAGTTGACACTTACTGAGCACTTACAAATTACTCGGTACTGCACTGGAAACTATACATAATATCTCATTTAATCTTCACAACAACCCAGGAATTATATGAGTAATTATTCCATTTATAGATAAGACACATAAGGCTCAGGGAAGTGAACTAATGTAGCCAAGGTCATGATGCTGGAAAACAGTAAAGGATTCTAAGCCCATGTTCCAAGCTATGTTAGTCAGCATTTAGTCAATGTTTGCAGTTAAGTACCCAAAGGTTTAGCTCATGAGTTGGCAGGCTATGACCCAAAGGCCAAATGTGGTCCACTGCCTATATTTGTATTGCCTGCAAGCTAAGAATGGCTTACAGTTTTAAATGGCTGGGGTTGTGGGGGGGAGAAAAAATAATTTTTTGTGATACATGAGGAGTATATGAAATCCTAATGTCAGTGTTGTTTTATCTGAGCACAGCCTCACCCATTTATTTACTGAATGTCTATGATGGTTTCCACACTACAGCAGCAGGTAGTAGCAGCAGATGTGGTGTGGCCTGAAAAGCCTAAAATATTTACTATCTGGCCCTTCATAGGAAAAAAAAGCATACAGACTATTACTATAGAGGCAAGCTTATCCCAGAATTTCCTCACAATCATCCCGAATGTGATGGTTTTTATAATCTAGAATGTAGGGCTCAGACCTACTAAGTTAGCCTCCCCAGAGGGAGGGCCAAGAACCTGGATTTTTAGAAGTTCTCCCAGATGATCCAAATGACCAGCCAAGTTTGGGAACCACAGCCAAGAAGTACTTTGGCCTTCTGCAGTTACTCCTCAGGACTCTTTAATTCCTGCTCAGTAAAATGGATGGGTGGAGCAGAAAAGACCCCTCCATGCCCCAGAACAAGCTACCCTCCAATCCCTGACATGATAGAACCAACAAAAGATGAAAACACTCAATAATCAATAGGATTAAAGAGAGAAAAGCCCCCTTTCTCTACTTGCTCATTAGAAATACCATTTCTGAAAGGAGGTGGGGAAGTAGGTAAATGACTGTTGATGGATCTACTTATCAAGTTCAAAGGTAATATTTGCATCCTGGTTATTTCTTTTTGCAGATGAGCTGCTTCTGTGTATAGTAACAGACCAGGGATGCTCTACTCAACATCTTATAATGCACTATGACAGCCCCCTTAAGAAGTTAACCTGTTCCAACATGTTACCAGTGCTGAGACTGAGAAACCCCAGTTTATAGACATAGATTTCAATAGAATATTATTATGCAATAGTCATTATTGTTATTATATCCATCCCTAGCAAGCATTTCTCTATTGGATTGTCCAATAGCACTGCAAACTCAGCATGCATCAAAGTAAACTCATTATTCTCCCCACTCACACTTAATGCATCTCCTTCTGGGCACCCTCTCAAGGCCTGGCACAACTGTCCTACCTACATGGAAACCATCCTCACTTCTTCTCTCTCAGGCTGATTCTAATTAGCCACAAAGTCCTGTGAATCTTACCACCTCTACAAAAGGTCTCAAATCCATCCCTTTCTGGTCCTTTCCTAAAACCTTGGCCTTGGTTTGGACATTGGTTGTTTTCACCTGGATATAGGTACATCTTCCTTCTCATAGGCTATATTCCCTTCAGTCCATTCCTCACACAGCAGCCAGAATGATATTTAAAGCAAAAATTCCTAGAGTCCCAGGCCTAACATCTGTAGACTATAGCATGGGCAAGTGGAGGTCCCAAGTACACTGCCCTCCAGCTCTGTTTATACACTAGCAACCGCCACACTGGGAACTCTATGTCCATGTGTACACACACACACACACACAGAGAGAGAGAGAGAGAGAGAGAGAGAGAGAGAGAGAGAGAGAGAGAGGAAATAGCCCTGGGATGACTCCTCAGTTCTGGGCATGCACACATGAGAAGGAAAGCCATCTCTGGAATGGGCTAGACCCCACCCTTTTAATCAATATTTAATGTATTATATTGCCTCTCATGAAGGAACAACAATTCTGGATGAGTAGAAATTTATAGATTTGAAGAGTACCAGGAGACCAATATTCTAGTTCAAGTGTAGGCCCAGTGTGCTGGGTGTTTGTACAAACCATTTTAAGTCAGTGAACTGTGTAGGAATAAAGAAGAAGTCAAGCCTCTTTATTTCATTCAGAAGGAATCTCAGCTTTCCTTTACATGGTCGGTGACTTGACCATGAACAGTTAATGCAGACATCTGTGTGGCAGGGGCTGGCAGATGGGAAAACTACAATATATAACAAGACATCAAGAACATAGTCCTCTTTTCCCAACAAAGCAACAGCATCATCAGGTAACTTTAAGAAACCTTCAGATTTGGACAAGGGCCAACCACACACCAGGTATCTGGAAAAAATATCATCTAAAACCTGGGGGATTGGGACCCAATGCCCCCAACTTACTTCATAAGCAGGGGAATGTTTAAACACAGAACTCCAAGGATGGGATGGATAACCCAAATTTCACCTTCCCTGATGGGAGGAGGAAGAGGGCCAGAAAAGAAGAAAAAGAACTGAAAAAGATAAGCTGCTTATTTTACAATTTTGTTTATGGTCTTTCAGACAACAACCATCTGTGTGCCTCTGAGGAAAGGCTTAGTACAGAGAGCAGCACATTAGGAAGAGGAAACTCAGTCTCATAGGTACACAGCGTCGCTCCCACTCTGTGTCTGGACATTTCTAAGAGTACTTCCTCCATTTATTTCCCTCCCAATGTCCATCAGCAGTACAAGATCTACTCAAACTTGTGTTTTCAACAGAAGTGTTGATTCATTGTTATCTTATTAGTCCCCACCTTCTCTTCCCCCATCTCAACAGCCAAGGGAAATAAGGGAGACCATTGTGCCAGGCACTGTGCCCTTGTATATATATATATATATGCACGTGCTAGCTTTGAGAATGCCATCTGTGGCTTCCTTTAAAAAATGGATACCTTTTCTGCATACAGAGATGAAACCTACTTGCAGCTTCAGAAACAATGACCAAACAGAAACTAATCCAACTGAGCCATCTTGGAAAATTGCCTCCAGGTATCACCCCCCACACCCTCCTTCCTCACTCCTAGGTTTTTTCCTTCTTCTGCATTGGCCCCACAAATAAATAACATGAGACTTATACTTAAGCACCTGTGGTGACTGGGTGAACTGTTAATTATGAAATTTGGATATACCATCTGGGCTAACATTTGGCTGAGGACAGCTGAAGCTCTCAGTGCTTCTGAGAAAAACTCTGAATATTTTTTCTATTAATTATTATACCATTTCCTCCAGCTGGCATTTCCTTGTCTCTCTTCTCTGTCAATTCAATCCCATCACCCCTCCAAGGTCCCACCAAGTCTCTCCTTACCGAGTATGCTTGCTCTGACTTCTGGGCCCACATTGTAAATCCTGGCTGCATCCAAAAGTTTATCCCTTAATTGTCTTCTTATTTCACTTGTATTGCTTCAAACTCCTAAATTTAAGAGCCCATACAGTACCTCATTTTCCTTTTCATCTCTTATCATGCACAGCACAGTCAAAAATATTCCTTTCTTATTAAATTTTACATATATTTCAAAAAAGTCACCCCATTGAATTACCAATTTCTTAAGGGCAGGAACCGGAACTTGTTATTCTTTGCTGGTATCCCACTACCAACCAAATTGAGCCTCTAGTACAGTGGTTCTCAACCTTTCTAATGCCGCAACCCTTTAATACAGTTCCTCATGTTGTGGTGACCCCCAACCATAAAATTATTTTTGTTGCTACTTCATAACTGTAATTTTGCAACTGTTATGAATCATATCTGTGTTTTCCAATAGTCTTAGGCGACCCCTGTGAAAGTGTTGTTCGACCCCCGAAGGGGTCGCGACCCATAGGTTGAGATCCACTGCTCTAGAAGATACTCAACCGTCTGAAAGATGGGGTGGGTGGGTAGTAGAACTGCATAAATACTCCAAAGACACAGAATGTGTTTTCAACTGGATTATGCAATGTTATAGCTGGGAGGACCTTTGAAATCAATTATCTAGTCAAAACTTTTAGTTTTATGAGAAAGGACACTGAGGTCCAAAAGCTAGGTGCTTTTTCAAAAACAAGTGGCCAGTGAATAGATGGCCTTTCTTTTCTCTGTTCTGTGCTCTGTCCAAGCAAATACCCATGCCTCACTTCTACTGCTATACTTGGATATGTTTTTGTTGGCTTCCTGATCTCCAAGTGCCTGCCCTAGACCAGCTAATCACAATTACACACACAGGCTTAACCACAGGTTATTGGATGCTTTGAATGCTCTCATGATTATGATTTTCCTACAGAATCTATAACCATTATGTCTCCCTAAGACCCAAGGGCATCCTTTCAAAAATTACCCAAAAGTTGGGCTTGGTTGAATATTTGTTTCTACCAAACTGTAATCGTTCCTTTGGTCTTTGATTTTCTCAGACATCATTATGCAGTTAGCATTATACTTCTAGCCTGAAGAGCTAGCCACACAACTCTCCTCAGAACAGCTGCCAAGTTTGCCAGTGGGGCTATTTCCTAGGCTGAGGCAAGCAGGGTAACATTTCTCTCTTTCAGGAACCAGAATTGTTCTTTTCTTAAGCTTGGGTAAAAGGCTTTCCTCATATTAAATGAATACTAAAACCAGACCTTTCTAGCCAGAATGCCATCATATTTGCAGGATCTGCCATTTTCCCCTGTGGTACCATTGATCAGAATCAGAGAGGTTATGAAACAGAAGGCAGGTGGACAGACATGAGCAGAACAGGCCCAAAAGCCCAGGTACAGAGGGTCACCAGGTGAACGCTCTGGACATCTATTAATGGACAATTGTAGGTTTGGATCTTACCCTTAGGGTGACCTTTTATCCCCTAGCACATCATTGGTCATACAGTTGAGACCCTGCTCTGACCTTTCTTTCCCTGGCATGTCGCTAGCTGGTCATCCAGTAGACCCCATAGAGGAGAAACAAGGGGACCAGAGAATAGCCTCCCATAGAAGCCCTTCACAACCTCTCCCTGAAGCATTAAGCCTTCAGGACAATGAAGTTCTGGCCCTGCATCAAATAATCTTAACAAAACCTCCCGTTTGTTGAACACAGAGAAAGAGTTTTGATCAAATTACAGATAACATCTAGGCCTCAATTGTGTTTCAGCTCCAGACCCAGAGAAGTAGCAAAGCTATAGGGGAGCAAAGCCATGGCTGACAATGTAATGTAATGACTAATTACCTCGTTCTAGCACTGACCAATTGGTAGAGAAGACCACCCTGAAAGGACACACCTGGAAAGCTGATGAATGTTCTATTGAGATACTCCTGGTCTTCCAGATAAAAAATCTCAAGACAAAGGACTCAGCTAGATTCTCTCTAGACAAGGCCAGGGCCTTCCCTCTCCCCTCTTCCCCACCCCCTCACTTCTTCCTTCAGGGGTGCATACCTTTGCTTCAAGGGCCTTCTTTTGCCTCTGTAACTTTTTTCCTAAGCCTACAAAACCTGGCTGGTTCATTTCTTCTATGGCTCACTTTCTCTATCTTGGTGACTTTCTAAATAAACTTTTATTTGTATTTGCATCTTGGCTCTTTCTCAGCCAAGGACTGAGGTCTATTATCTGGTGCTATTGCATCATTAAATGGAAGCTATCTATGTGGATGCCCAGTGAAGTCACCTGACATCCCAAATATTTGGTGGGATTCAAAATTTAACCTATTGCTTTTTTATGTTCCACTTTCAGGGTCTCAAGCACTTTGGAACTTTGGCCTATAAACTGCATATCCTATTCTCACAGAATATTGTTTGTTTGGCTTTGAGTCTTTCATCAATTAGGAGTTGATCAAATACAGATAGGAGTAACTGAAGGTGTTCAAGAAAGAACAGCAATGGTAAATAACTTCCCAAACATTTCTAATGATTCAAGGTTTCTAACAGGACTGGTCCTTGGTAAAATTGCAATGTTCACCTCCCCATGATAGGTATCCTCCTACTTTCTGGGGCTCCTTCCACCTCAGGTCCTCAGGGCAGTGGACCTATGGACATAGGTACTGCCTCAATGTTCTATTTATATAATACTTTCCATTAAGATTACCTCAAACATTGAACATGTCTGTCCCTCCCTCACTCCTTAAATCTATTTTCTTCTATGTCATTCCCTAGGGCCCTGTTTTCTGATATAACTAACCACACAAGTTATATAATTTTGAGAAGCTTACTTAGCCTTTCTGCATCTCAGTTTTATCATTTATAAAAAGAAGAAGGTGAGTTGAATCCTCCCAAAGCCCCTTTGTGCTCTAATATTGAGTCTATCATTAATGATTCCCACACGTGCTTGCTCTGGGTGGCACAATTACATTTTAATAAGTGCTTTCTAGAAATGATGTCTTTCAGTGACTTCAGTGGGCAATTTCAGGCCCTGTGGCAGATCAGTGACAAAGTTGTTTTTGTGGAGACAGACTTTTCAGCATCATTTTCAGAGACACTATGGGGCAAGAGAAAAAGCCTAGATTTGATGTCACAAAAATCTGAATTTGAATGCAACTCAACCGTTTACAAGCTGAGTGACCTTGGGCAATTTACTTCAGCTCATTGAAAGTCAATTTGCTTAACTATAAAATGATACTTTTGTCAAAGAAGTGTTACTACTGCTGTTGAAGTGAAATAAGAAAATGTATAAAGAATACCTGCATATAAACATGTTTAGTAAAACTTAATCCCCTTTCATTCTTTGCCCAAATTCACTCTGCATATGCAAAAACACCAAATTACTTCTTCTAACCAATCCCAAATTTGAATCTTTTCATTTCTAGAATAAGGCATGAATTATGAATGTAGTCAAAATAATATCACCCACTGATTAGAAAAAGCTAACTAAAAATTACTTGTAAGAGATACAAAGCTCAATCCTTTCATAAGATACTTGTGGTGTATTATTTCTGGGCTTTGGCTCCAAATTTCTACTGCTTCATGAGGCCAAATTAGCCTGACCCAGGAACATACTCACTTTGCAACTATCTAAACACATGAAACACAAAAAAATATCCTCTTCCTTAAATCTTTAAATCTAATAGCGGGGGGTGGGGGGGAAGAGCAGGGTTTTTTAAACAAGGATACAGAGTCTGCCTCCCCCAGCTTGCATCAAACTGAAGACTAGAAGATAAATATCACCTCGTATTTTTAGGAAGAAATCCATAACCACCTCTGTACTCCTTCCCCTGTAGGCATTTCCTTTTCTCATTATCTTTCTTGCAGGGAAATTGGAGTGCACAGTTCATTGAGTCAACACTTGATCAAATATGGCCCCAGCTGTGAGGAAACTGAGGAGGGAATTCTCAGCATGGAGATGGTTGGACTGTATTGTCCTAAGAGGCCAGGAAACTTTGGGAATTGGTTACAGGTTCTCAAATGCAGAGCAGTAAACTTTGGGGGGAATGAGTATGTTACTCTGTCATCACAACAGAGGAGGAAGCTGCCAGAAACCAGTCAGTGGGGTAGAATCTGCTGTTCTCAGAGGCCAAGATGCTTGCATACTAAGACAAGATCTTGGAGTAGGTCATGCTGTCTTAAGGCACCATTTCCCTAAGTCTGAGGCAGCTCACCCCTGCCTCCACACACCTCAGAGCCTCCTTTCTCATTGCTCTCTCCCTCTACCTATCCCCAAACTTATTTTTTTTTATCCTAAAGGAAAAGAAAGTAGACATTTAAATCAATTTAAATATGAATTATCTAGTGGGATTTAAGACAATGAGACAAAGTGAAGATTTAGTGAGGGATGAGATATTCTGAGAAAATGGTCTCTTCCCTTGATCCACCTGTGTCAACAGCCAGGTTCATTACATATTCTTAGAGCCAAAATTCTCTGAAACACTTTCAGGATTGGATGGTTTGAAGCTAAAGGAACTCTGGCCTCAAATGACAGTCTACTCAACCTAAGGATTTACATGATAAAATCAACTTTAGAAGGCGATATTTGGTTTTTAGGACACCTTAAAGTTGGGGGGGGCGGAACAGACTAAGCAGCAAAGTGGCCACAATTTCATGAGAAAAGAAGTTTGAATATTTTCAAGTGTTAAAGGATCCAGAGAAACTGGTTGCATCAAAAGTCACATGGGCACATAACCTAAATTTTTCTGTGAGTGGCATTTGCCAAAGTTTACATTATCCAAATACCCAGACATTCAATTATGAGGGTTAGGAAATTAGGAAGTATGTCAGAAATTAAACTAGTTAAGGCTTAAACATACAGTTATATGTGTGTGTGTGTTTATATGTTTGAATATATGGCACATATATCTAATTATATCTGTATAGCTAGATCTAATATACATAGATATATTTGTGACCCTGCTGACAACAGAAATCAATAGTAACTTGTAAACAGGATTTATAGCACCAAAGTAAAGTAAGTAAGATTAAACCCTACTTACCACCACAGTTAGCCTTTCAGTTCTAAAGCAAAGAGATATTCTGAAGACTTGTTTATACATCCTGTACAAGCCCTGATTCACTCACTGTTCTCTCACACTATTCAGCATAATTAAGTTATTGGAATGCACACCACATGATAAGATTTCACCCTTACCCCAAAGGTATTTGCACTTTTACAGATGAAGGCAAATATTTTATTTGTTTTTTTCAAAATGATGGATTGAACAAAAGTAAAATGTAGAAGTTTGTCTCCTCTCCTTTCAGGGTTGTAGTTAAATAGTTAAATTGATAATAAAAGATAAAAGTTTTTTAAAGGGAATAAATCCCTAACAGTAAAACAAAAAGATAAAAACAGAGAGAGAGAGAGAGAGAGAGAGAGAGAGAGAGATCTCCACAAATTCCTTGAAGATAAGATAGTATATAGAAGCATTTTTTACAGAAAACCAGGAAGGAGCATGACCTACAATTCATGCAGAAAGACATGGTAAAAACCCGGGCCCCTTCAGAGTTTTAGGACTATTTACTTTGAACCTATTGTTTTATATTTCTTTAAATTATCAGTCAATTATAATAGGAAAATAAAGACCTCTCTCTTCTTTTAAATTTTTATTGATTTCAGAGAGGGAGAGAGAGCAAGATCAATGATAAAAGAGAATCATTGATCAGCTGCCTCCCGAAACCCCAACCCCAGACATGTGCCAAGACCAGGAATTAAATTGTGACCTCCTGGTTCATAGGTTGATGCAACCACTAAGTCACATGGGACGGGCAAGACATCTCTTAAAAAAAAAAAAAAAAAAGGTTTATCTGCTGCAGTCTTTTTGAAGAAATAACTTGAAGACATGCTCCAATAAAGTAAGAGTGAAATCCAAGAAAGAAAAAAAAGCCTGGTATTATAACAATCTCCGGAAATAACTCAAGACACCAATAAAAATGAGTCAGAGATTGACAGCACTGTGGACAAACCATCATGCATTCAATAGAATGTATCACCATATCAACATTGTCTCTTTAAGGAGTAATTGACAGAGACTTGTGAGGACTGTGAGGGTCAGAGATAAGTCAGGTGGATGATGGGAGAGCCACTACTCCTCTCATTACTCATGGAGAGTGCAAAGATGCTGTGCTAACTTCCTTAACTACAAGTGAGGGCTATTTACTCACACACACCGGGAGGATGGCACCTACAAATGTGAAAGCACTGTGGGGTCCCAGGGTAGAGGCAGGTCAGGAGGAAGAGCAGCCTGGTGTGGTGGAAATAGCACATGCATAGCTCAATTCAATCCTGACTCCACAATTTACTGACTGCGTTACTAGGCAATAACTTAAGCTTTCTGAGCTTCACTTTCCTGTTCTACAAAATAGGAAACCTATATCAACACTACAAGAGATAATATAAAGGTCCTGGCATGTAGAGGCCTCTCATATATGTTCGCTGCTTTCTTACACTGAAAATGTTTCATGAGTTACACTTTTTCCTCAAAATCCATCCTGAAAAAGCCAGTTCTTTATAAATCCTCTTACTACTTCTACCCAGGAAGAGCATGTGAGGTACCAGGCCAGTAACTTCCTCTTTCCTTTTATGTTATTCACATTTCCATCCTAACAGAAAAAAAGAAAAAAAAAGTGGCTTCCCTTCTGAGGGCCTTATGTAAATGCTCAGGATAAAATGGGTACAACATGGCAAGCACACAGTGTGGTCAAGCAAAGTATCAGACAGGTAACATTCAAAAAGAGTAAAAGGGGAAATCCAAGATGGCGGCATAGGTAAACACCTACAATGCTGCCTCGCAC